>OU342736.1:510625126-511009286 GCA_910589765.1 Avena atlantica
GTCTCCTCCTTCCTCGGACCAGAGAGTATGGTGGAGAGATAGATTGGATCTACAACACGACGGCGTGGTGTATATGGTGGAGAATTTCTGCTGCAGGGCTTCGCCTACAAACAGTCGGGAGGGAGAGAGGAAGGTAGCAAGGCTTCTAGGGCTTGGAGGAAGGTGTGTGGGGAGGGGGCACACCACCCCTCTATATATAGACGGGGGGCGGCCAGCCCTTGCCCCTCCTCCAAGCTTATCTCTAGTTTAAACAATTTAAACTCTCCCTTATCTAGAAATCCTATCTCTAGTTTAAACGATTTAAACTCTCCCTTATCTAGAAATCCTATCTCTAGTTTAAACGAGTTTAAACTTATCCAGGATCGGCTGGGCCCTATGGGGCCTTGTGCCCCTGGCCCAATGCGGCTAGGACACTCCCTCATAGGCCCATGCCCCCTCCCGGAAGGTGGGGCCATGTTGGTCCCCTTCCGGAAGGTTCTAGAAGCTTCCGGTACAATAGCGATTAACCAGGAACAATTCCGAACTCCAAAAACTGCACTGCCTTATATGAATCCTATTCTCCGGACCATTCCGGAACCGCTCGTGATATCCCGGATCCATCCGAGACTCCGAACAAAAATTCATAAACCAATTATCCAATCTATCCTAGTGTCGAGATACGTTAAGTGTGTGACCCTGCGGGTTCGAGAATATGCAGACATGATCTTCTATCAATAATCAACAGCGGGGTCTGGGCACCCATATTGACTCCCACACATTCATCGATGATCATATCGGATGAACCACGATGCCAGGATTCAATCAATCCCATATATATATTCCCTTCATCTCGCGATATTTTACTTGCCCGAGATTCGATCGTCGGTATCGTCATACCTAGTTCAATCTCGTTCACAGCAAGTACTTTACTCGTTCCGTAATCCGATATCACTTTGTGATTAACTCCTTAACCACATGCTTGCAAGCGGTTTGATATCGATTACCGAGTGGGCCCGAGTATATCTCTCCGACTTGGGAGGGACAAATTCCATCTCGATACATACAACCCAACAGATACTTTCCGATCACCTGAGAGACACCTTTATGATCACCCTCTCATAGGATGACGTTTGATGACCTCAAAGCTTTCTTCCGATACCAGGGAGTTGGATTATCTCATGGTCTAAGGAATACAATATTTGACATAGGAAAAGCTTCGCAAAGACGAACACGATGACACGATCTAATGCTCTGCTTTGTTTTGGGTCTATCCACCATATCATTCTCCCAATGATATGATCTCATTATCAATTGACAACTCATGTCTATGGTTAGGAAACCTTAACCATCATTGATCAATGAGCTAGTCCATAGAGGCGTACTAGGGACACGGTGTTGTTCACAAACCACACAAGTATTAAAGTTTTCCGCTAATACAATTTTAGCATGGAATATAAACTTTATCATGAATAAGAATTATAATAATAACATCTTTATTATTGCCTCTAGGGCATAATTCCAACAGTCTCCCACTTGCACTAGAGTCAATAATCTAGTTTACATTTGGCAACAATCTCACAACCCATGGCACTGAGGTGTTGATCATGTTTTTTACAAGGAAGAGGTTTAGTCAATGGATCTGCGACATTCAGATCCGTATGTACTTTGCTAATGTTCAGATCTCATCTGCTATATAATCTCGGATTATATGAACTTGCGGTTGATATGCTTGGTCTTTGGATGATATCTTGGTTCCTTAGCGAGGCTATGGCGAAGTGTTGTCACACAATATCTCCAGTGGGTCCAAGCACTTCGAGAGAAACTCCTTCTCAAGAAAGGAACCGTTTTTGCGACAAACACTTTGCCTTCGGTTCTGTGATAGAAGGTTATACCAATGGTTTCCTTAGGGTATCCTATGGAAGACGCATTTCTTGCGCTTTCCAGCTCGAGCTTGTCAAAATATAAACTTCTTGTCTAAGCTTCGCATCCCCAAACTTAAGAAACGACAACTTAGATTTAGCACCAAACACAGTTCATACGGTGTCGTCTCAACGGATTTAGATGGAGCCCTATTTAAAGTGAATGCAGCGGTTTCTAATGCATAACCAAAAATGATAACGGCAAATGAGTAAGAGACATCATTGATCGGACCATATCTAATAGGGTTCGATTCCGGCGTTCAGACACACCATTGCGCTGTGGTGTTCCGGGTGGCGTGAGTTGTGAAACGATTCCACTTGCTTTAAGATGCGTGAGACAATCATAACTCAAATATTCGCCCCCACGATCGGATCGTAGAAACTTAATCTTTCTGTTACGATGGTTCTCCACTTCATTTTGAAATTCCTTGAACTTTCCAAATGTTTCAGATTTATGTTTCATTAAATAGATATACCCATATCTACTTAAGTCATCGGTAAAAGTGAGGAAAATAGCGATATCCACCGCGCGTCGAAACACTCATCGGTCCGCATACATCGGTATGTATGATTTCCAACAAGTCCGTTGCTCGATCCATCATACTGGAGAACGGGGTTTTGATCATCTTGCCCATGAGGCATGGTTCGCATGTGTAAAATGATTCAAAATCAAGAGACTCCAAAAGTCCATCAGAATGGAGTTTCTTCATGCGCTTTACACCAATATGACCTAGACGACAGTGCCACAAATAAGTAGTATTATCACTATCTAATTTGCATCTCTTAGCCTCAATGTTATGGATGTGTGTTTCATCCCTTTCGAGATTTAGAAGAAATAAACCATTCACAAGAGGTGCATGACCATAAAAGATGTTACTCATATAAATAGAACAACCATTATTCTCCGGTTTAAATGAATAACCGTCTTGCAATAAACACGATCCAGAAATAATGTTCATGATCAACGCAGGCACATAATAACACTTATTAAGGTTTAAAACTAATCCCAAAGGTAAAATTAAGGAGAGCGTGCCGACGGCCATCACATCAACTCTTGATCCGTTGCCAACGCGCATCGTCACCTCATCCCTCGCAAGCCGCCGTCTATTCCGTAGCTCCTATTTTGAGTTACAAATATTAGCAACTGAACCGGTATCAAATACCCAGGCACTACAACGAGGGCTAGTAAGGAAAACATCAATAACATGTATATCAAATATACCTTTGATGGTGCCAGCCTTCTTGTCCGCTAAGTACTTCGGATAGTTGCGCTTCCTGTGACCTTTGTCCTTGCAATAGAAGCACTCAGTGTCCGGCTTTGGACCAGACCTGAGCTTCTTCTCAGCAGGGGCAACGCGCTTGCCGCTGCCTTTCTTGAAGGGCTTCCTTGCACCCTTACCTTTCTTAAAGGTGGGGGGATTGTTGACCATCAACATATGATTATTCTTTTTGATGTTCACCTCCGCTACTTTCATCTTAGCAAAGAGCTCAGTGATCGTATTAGTGGAACCAATCTGATTGTGATCAACTACAAAACTTTTGTAGCTAGGAGTGTCAATCTTGAGCTCCTCTGGAATCTTGCAGTCCAGTTGCTCAAGGCGTTGAGTGTAGCCTGACATCTTAATGGCGTGCTCACTAACGGACCTCCCTTCCTCCATCTTGTAGTTAAAGAATTTCTTAGAGATCTCATATCTCTCAGAACGGGCTTGAGTCTGAAACATGTTTTTCAGCTCCTTGAGAATCTCAAAGGGCCCGGCGAACTCCTCAAAACGATTTTGAAGATCCGATTCCATAGCATACAACATGACGATCTTAATCAAATCATAATCATCCTTGCGTGACTGATAAACAGCTTTTTCATCAGCCGGCGCATCTATAGCAGGGGCGTCACCTAACGCTTTCCCAAGGACATAGTCCTTTTGTCCGCCAGACAGAATGATTCTTAGATTGCGGAACCAGTTGGTGAAGTTAGACCCATTATTTCTAAGCTTTTCTTTCTCAGCAAAAACGTTGAAGTTGAAGTTGGACTTGGCCATTGGATATACAGTATTTGCAAGTACAATTTAGACTATGTTCATGATAAATAGTTCAACTTAATAAAATTACTAGATGAACTCCCACTAAATTCAACATCCCTCAAGTTGTTTAGTGAACACGATCCAAGTTCACCACACCTAATCCGATCATCACGAGAAGAGATGTGGTTTCAATGGTGGACAACAAAGTGTCGATCATATCATTCATATGACTCATGCTTAACCTTTCGGTTCTTGTGTTCCGAGGCCATGTCTGTACATGCTAGGCTCGTCAAGTTAGACCCAAGTATTTCCGCGTGTGCAAAACTGGCTTGCACCCGTTGTATGTGAGCGTAGAGTCTATAGCACCCGATCATCACGTGATGCTTGGACACGACGTACTTTCGCAACGGTGCATACTTGGGGAGAACACAGTTTTTATCTTGATCTTTAAGTGAGGAATCATCTTATAATGCTACCGTCGCGATCTAAGCATAATAAGATACATAAAAGGGATAAACATCACATGCATATAACTTTATGTGACATGGTATAGCCAATCTTCGCGCAATGATCTCCATCTTGTGCGTTCCGGCATGATCTCCATCACTCCACCATGATTGCCTCCACCATGAATAGCAACTACAACTATTGCTAACTACTTAGCGATAAAGTAAAGCTATTACATGGCATATAAGAAGTTGACTCGCAGGTCATACACAATTATAAAGACAACCATATGGCTCATGCCGGTTGTGTACTCATCGTCATGCAAGTCATGAAACATTACAAAACATGATCATCGCATACAATATACATCACATCTTGGGCCATACCATATCACAGAAAACACTCCCTGCAAAAACAAGTTAGACGCCTCTACTTTGTTGTTGCATGTTTTACGTGGCTTATGGGAGTAGATGCTAAGAACGATTCTTACTACGGAAAGCCACAACGGTGATATTACGGTTGCCAAACTCCGGTGTTAATCCCATGACAACTATAGTGAGAGAAACTGACATCCACCAGCCGCATGTGTGGTACAAGCCACACGTCAAGTGCGGAGCCGGTCTCGCGAACGACGTCGCGTAAGGTTGGCCTGGACCGCTTCAATCTCACTATCCCGCGTCATAAGAAGAACACAAACAAGAGGCTTGCAATAGAAAACATCAACGCCCGCAACAACCATGTTGCGTTCTACTCGTGAAACACATCTACGCATAGATCTAGCTCTGATGCCACTGAAGGGTTTCGCGGCATAGTAAATCAAAATTTTCTACGGATGCGAACAGAGGGAAAGCCAAGATCTAATCTAGGAGATGCAATCAACGAGAGAGATTGGATTAGATCTTCATACCCTTGAAGATTCGCACAGCGGATCGTTCGTCGGAACATGGGTGATGTAGTCGTACTCGCTTCTCCTCCTCGCGATCCGATCCGATCTAGCACCACAAGTGGCGGTGCCTCTGTGAGATGCACACGTACAGCACCTCGACGTCTCCTCCTTCCTCGGACCAGCGAGTATGGTGGAGAGATAGATTGGATCTACAACACGACGGCGTGGTGTATATGGTGGAGAATTTCTCCTGCAGGGCTTCGCCTACAAACAGTCGGGAGGGAGAGAGGAAGGTAGCAAGGCTGCTAGGGCTTGGAGGAAGGTGTGTGGGGGGGGGGGCGCACCACCCCTCTATATATAGAGGGGGGGCGGCCAGCCCTTGCCCCTCCTCCAAGCCTATCTCTAGTTTAAACAATTTAAACTCTCCCTTATCTAGAAATCCTATCTCTAGTTTAAACGATTTAAACTCTCCCTTATCTAGAAATCCTATCTCTAGTTTAAACGAGTTTAAACTTATCCAGGATCGGCTGGGCCCTATGGGGCCTTGTGCCCCTGGCCCAATGCGGCCAGGACACTCCCTCATAGGCCCATGCCCCCACCCGGAAGGTGGGGCCACGTTGGTCCCCTTCCGGAAGGTTCTAGAAGCTTCCGGTACAATACCGATTAACCCGGAACAATTCCGAACTCCAAAAACTGCACTGCCTTATATGAATCCTATTCTCCGGACCATTCCGGAACCTCTCGTGATATCCCGGATCCCATCCGAGACTCCGAATAAAAATTCATAAACCAATTATCCAATCTATCCTAGCGTCGAGATACGTTAAGTGTGTGACCCTGCGGGTTCGAGAATATGTAGACATGATCTTCTATCAATAATCAACAGCGGGGTCTGGGCACCCATATTGACTCCCACACATTCATCGATGATCATATCGGATGAACCACGATGCCAGGATTCAATCAATCCCATATATATATTCCCTTCGTCTCGCGATATTTTACTTGCCCGAGATTCGATCGTCGGTATCGTCATACCTAGTTCAATCTCGTTCACAGCAAGTACTTTACTCGTTCCGTAATCCGATATCACTTTGTGATTAATTCCTTAACCACATGCTTGCAAGCGGTGTTGATATCGATTACCGAGTGGGCCCGAAGTATATCTCTCCGACTTGGGAGGGACAAATTCCATCTCGATACATACAACCCAACAGATACTTTCCGATCACCTGAGAGACACCTTTATGATCACCCTCTCATAGGATGACGTTTGATGACCTCAAAGCTTTCTTCCGATACCAGGGAGTTGCATTATCTCATGGTCAAAGGAATACAATATTTGACATAGGAAAAGCTTCGCAAAGACGAACACGATGACACGATCTAATTGCTCTGCTTTGTTTGGGTCTATCCACCATATCATTCTCCCAATGATATGATCTCATTATCAATTGACAACTCATGTCCATGGTTAGGAAACCTTAACCATCATTGATCAATGAGCTAGTCCATAGAGGCGTACTAGGGACACGGTGTTGTTCACAAACCACACAAGTATTAAAGTTTCCGCTTAATACAATTCTAGCATGGAATATAAACTTTATCATGAACAAGAATTATAATAATAACATCTTTATTATTGCCTCTAGGGCATAATTCCAACATGCCTCTCAAACGTGTATCGGTTCTTACGGGACTTGCAAATCGCCCCGAAACCTCAAAATTGTGGGCAATAACTCTTGAAAATGGCCATAAAACATGAATCCTACGAGTTTTTGGTCATGCCTCTCAAACATGTATCGGGTCTTACGGGCCTTGAAAATCGCTCTAGATCCCCAAAACCGTGTGCAATTGCTCATGACAACCGCCATAAAATGTGAAAACGATGAGTTTTTTGTCATGCCTATCAAACATGTATCGGGTCTTACGGGCCTTGAAAATCGCCCCAAAACCCCAAAACCGTGGGCAATTTCTTATGAAAAAGGCCATAAAACCTGAAAACAACGAGTTTTTGGTCATGCCTCTCAAACATGTATCGGCCCATACGGGCCATGTAAATCGCGCCAAAATCCCCAAACTTAAGCCAATAGCTAAGGAAAACAACCATAAAACGCGAAACCGACAAGTTTTTGGGCATGCCTCTCAAACGTGTATCGGTTCTTACGGGACTTGCAAATCGCCCCGAAACCTCAAAATTGTGGGCAATAACTCTTGAAAATGGCCATAAAACATGAATCCTACGAGTTTTTGGTCATGCCTCTCAAACATGTATCGGGTCTTACGGGCCTTGAAAATCGCTCTAGATCCCCAAAACCGTGTGCAATTGCTCATGAAAACCGCCATAAAATGTGAAAACGATGAGTTTTTTGTCATGCCTATCAAACATGTATCGTCCCTTACGGGCCATGTAAATCGAACCAAAATCCCCAAACTCAAACCAATATCTCATGAAAACAGCCATAAAACAAGAAACCGACAAGTTTTTGGGAATTGGTCTCAAACGTGTATGGGCTCTTACGGGACTTGCAATTTTCCCTAAAACCTCAAAATTGTGGCCAATAGCTCTTGAAAATGGCCATAAAACGTGAATCCGACGAGTTTTTGGTCATGCCTCTCAAACATGTATAGGGTCTTATGGGCCTTGAAAATCGCCCCAGAACTCCAAAACTTTGGGCGATTACTCATGAAAATGGCCATAAAGGTGAAAACGACGAGTTTTTATTCATGCCTCTAAAAAATGTAACGGCCCTTAGGGCCATGTAAACCACACCAAAATCCGAAAACTATGGACAATAGCTCATGAAAACGACCATAAAATGTGAAAATTTATGAATTTTTAGTCATACCTGTCAAACATGTATCAGGGCTAATCGGCCTTCCAAATCGCCCTTGAATCCCTAAGCTGTGGGAAATAGCTCATGAAAACATCCATCAAACACGAAAATGACAAGTTTTGGTCATGCCACTCAAACATATGTCGGCCTTTACGGGCCATGTAAGCCGCAACGAAATCCCAAAACTGTAGCAATAGCTCATGAAAATGGTCATAAAACGCGAAAACGATGAGTTTTTGGTCACGCCTATCAAACATGTATCGGTCCTTATGAGCCTTGTAATCCAAAAAATATGGCAATATTTCATGAAAACACCCATAAAATGTGAAAACGACGAGTTTTTGGGAATGCCTCTCAAACATGTATCGGGTCTTACGGGACTTCCAAATCGCCCCGAAACCTCAAAACTGTGGGCAATAGTTCTAGAAAACAGTCATGAAATGTGAATCCGACGAGCTTTTGGGCATGCCTGTCAAACATGAATAGAGTCTTACGGGCCTTGATAATAGCTCCGGGACCCCAAAACCGTGGGCAATTGCTCATGAAAACGTCCAGAAAACGTGAAAAGGATGAGTTTTTGTTCATCCCTCTTAACATGTATCAGCCATTACAGGCCATGTAAATCCCACCAAAATCCCCAAACTTAAACCAATAGCTCATGAAAATAGTCATAAAATGTGAAACCAACGAGTTTTTTGTCATGCATCTCAAACATGTATAGGGTCTTACTTCCAAATCGCCCCAAAACTCCAAAACTTTGGGAAATAGCTCATGAGAACAGCCATAAAACACGAACATGACGAGTTTTTCGTCATGCCACTCAAACATGTACAGAGTCTTATGGGTCTTGAAAATCGCCCTGGAACAGTCGGCAATAGCTCATGAAAAAACGGCCATAAAAAGCGAAAATGGTTAATTTTTGGCCATGCCTATGAAACATGTTTTGGTCCTTACGGGCCGTGTAATTCGCCTAGAATCCCAAAACTGTGGCAATAGCTCATGAAAACGTCCATAAAATGTGAAAACGGTGATTTTTTGGTGATGCCTCTCAAACATGTATCTGGTGTTACGGGCCTTGAAAATCGCCCCAAAACCCCAAAACCGTGGGCAATTTCTCATGAAAACGGCCAAAAAACGTGAAAACAATGAGTTTTTGGTCATGCCTCTCAAACATGTATCGGCCCATACGGGCCATGTAAATCGCGCCAAAATCCCCAAACTTAAGCCAATAGCTAAGGAAAACAACCATAAAACACGAAACCGACAAGTTTTTGGGCATGCCTCTCAAACGTGTATCGGTTCTTACGGGACTTGCAAATCGCCCCGAAACCTCAAAATTGTGGGCAATAACTCTTGAAAATGGCCATAAAACAAGAATCCTACGAGTTTTTGGTCATGCCTCTCAAACATGTATCGGGTCTTACGGGCCTTGAAAATCGCTCTAGATCCCCAAAACCGTATGCAATTGTTCATGAAAACCGCCATAAAACATGAAAACGATGAGTTTTTTGTCATGCCTCTAAAACATGTATCGGGTCTTACGGGCCTTGAAAATCGCCCCAAAACCCCAAAACCGTGGGCAATTTCTCATGAAAACGGCCAAAAAACGTGAAAACAACGAGTTTTTGGTCATGCCTCTCAAACATGTATCGGCCCATACGGGCCATGTAAATCGCGCCAAAATCCCCAAACTTAAGCCAATAGCTAAGGAAAACAACCATAAAACGCGAAACCGACAAGTTTTTGGGCATGCCTCTCAAACGTGTATCGGTTCTTACGGGACTTGCAAATCGCCCCGAAACCTCAAAATTGTGGGCAATAACTCTTGAAAATGGCCATAAAACATGAATCCTACGAGTTTTTGGTCATGCCTCTCAAACATGTATCGGGTCTTACGGGCATTGAAAATCAATCTAGATCCCCAAAACCGTGTGCAATTGCTCATGAAAATCGCCATAAAACGTGAAAACGATGATTTATTTTGTCATGCCTATCAAACATGTATCGGCCCTTACGGGCCATGTAAATCGCACCAAAATCCCCAAACTCAAGCCAATATCTCATGAAAACAGCCATAAAACGATAAACCGACAAGTTTTTGGGAATTAGTCTCAAACGTGTATCGGCTCTTACGGGACTTGCAATTTTCCCTAAAACCTCAAAATTGTGGCCAATAGCTCTTGAAAATGGCCATAAAACGTGAATCCGACGAGGTTTTGGTCATGCCTCTCAAACATGTATAGGGTCTAACGGGCCTTGAAAATCGCCCCAGAACTCCAAAACCGTGGGCGATTACTCATGAAAATGGCCATAAAGGTGAAAACGACGAGTTTTTATTCATGCCTCTAAAAAATGTAACGGCCCTTAGGGCCATGTAAACCACACCAAAATCCGAAAACTATGGACAATAGCTCATGAAAACGACCATAAAATGTGAAAATTATGAATTTTTAGTCATACCTGTCAAACATGTATCAGGGCTTATCGGCCTTCCAAATCGCCCTTGAATCCCTAAGCTATGGGCAATAGCTCATGAAAACATCCATCAAACACGAAAATGACAAGTTTTGGTCATGCCACTCAAACATATGTCGGCCTTTACGGGCCATGTAAGCAGCAACGAAATACCAAAACTGTGGCAATAGCTCATGAAAATGGTCATAAAACACGAAAACGATGAGATTTTGGTCACGCCTATCAAACATGTATCGGTCCTTACGAGCCTTGTCATCCAAAAACTATGGCAATAGTTCGTGAAAACACCCATAAAATGTGAAAACGACGAGTTTTTGGGAATGCCTCTCAAACATGTATCGGGTCTTACGGGACTTCCAAATCGCCCCGAAACCTCAAAACTGTGGGCAATAGTTCTAGAAAACAGTCATGAAATGTGAATCCGACGAGCTTTTGGGCATGCCTGTCAAACATGAATAGAGTCTTACGGGCCTTGAAAATAGCTCCGGGACCCCAAAACCGTGGGCAATTGCTCATGAAAACGTCCAGAAAACGTGAAAAGGATGAGTTTTTGTTCATCCCTCTTAACATGTATCAGCCATTACAGGCCATGTAAATCCCACCAAAATCCCCAAACTTAAACCAATAGCTCATGAAAATAGTCATAAAATGTGAAACCAACGAGTTTTTTGTCATGCATCTCAAACATGTATAGGGTCTTACTTCCAAATCGCCCCAAAACTCCAAAACTTTGGGCAATAGCTCATGAGAATGGCCATAAAACACGAACATGACGAATTTTTGGTCATGCCACTCAAACATGTACAGAGTCTTATGGGTCTTGAAAATCGCCCTGGAACAGTCGGCAATAGCTCATGAAAAAACGGCCATAAAAAGCGAAAATGGTTAATTTTTGGCCATGCCTATGAAACATGTTTTGGTCCTTACGGGCCCCGTAATTCGCCTAGAATCCCAAAACCGTGTTCAATTGCTCATGAAAACCGCCATAAAACGTGAAAACGGCGATTTTTTGGTGATGCCTCTCAAACATGTATCGGGTCTTACGGGCCTTGAAAATCGCCCCAAAACCCCAAAACCGAGGGCAATTTCTTATGAAAACGGCCATAAAACGTGAAAACAACGAGTTTTTGGTCATGCCTCTCAAACATGTATCGGCCCATACGGGCCATGTAAATCGCGCCAAAATCCCCAAACTTAAGCCAATAGCTAAGGAAAACAACCATAAAACGCGAAACCGACAAGTTTTTGGGCATGCCTCTCAAACGTGTATCGGTTCTTACGGGACTTGCAAATCGCCCCGAAACCTCAAAATTGTGGGCAATAACTCTTGAAAATGGCCATAAAACATGAATCCTACGAGTTTTTGGTCATGCCTCTCAAACATGTATCGGGTCTTACGGGCATTGAAAATCAATCTAGATCCCCAAAACCGTGTGCAATTGCTCATGAAAACCGCCATAAAACGTGAAAACGATGAGTTTTTTGTCATGCCTATCAAACATGTATCGGCCCTTACGGGCTATGTAAATCGCACCAAAATCCCCAAACTCAAGCCAATATCTCATGAAAACAGCCATAAAACGAGAAACCGACAAGTTTTTGGGAAGTGGTCTCAAACGTGTATCGGCTCTTACGGGACTTGCAATTATCCCTAAAACCTCAAAACTGTGGCCAATAGCTCTTGAAAATGGCCATAAAACGTGAATCCGACGAGTTTTTGGTCATGCCTCTCAAACATGTATAGGGTCTTACGGGCCTTAAAAATCGCCCCAGAACTCCAAAACTGTGGGCGATTACTCATGAAAATGGCCATCAAGGTGAAAACGACGAGTTTTTATTCATGCCTCTAAAAAATGTAACGACCCTTAGGGCCATGTAAACCACACCAAAATCCGAAAACTATGGACAATAGCTCATGAAAATGACCATAAAATGTGAAAATTATGAATTTTTAGTCATACCTGTCAATCATGTATCAGGGCTTATCGGCCTTCCAAATCGCCCTTGAATCCCTAAGCTGTGGGAAATAGCTCATGAAAACATCCATCAAACACGAAACTGACAAGTTTTGGTCATGCCACTCAAACATATGTCGTCCTTTACGGGCCATGTAAGCCGCAACGAAATCCCAAAACTGTGGCAATAGCTCATGAAAATGGTCATAAAACGCGAAAACGATGAGTTTTTGGTCACGCCTATCAAACATGTATCGGTGCTTACGAGCCTTGTAATCCAAAAACTATGGCAATATTTCATGAAAACACCCATAACATGTGAAAACGACGTGTTTTTGGGAATGCCTCTCAAACATGTATCGGGTCTTACGGGACTTCCAAATCGCCCCGAAACCTCAAAACTCTGGGCAATAGTTCTAGAAAACAGTCATGTAATGTGAATCCGACGAGCTTTTGGGCATGCCTGTCAAACATGAATAGAGTCTTACGGGCCTTGAAAATAGCTCCGGGACCCCAAAACCGTGGGCAATTGCTCATGAAAACGTCCAGAAAACGTGAAAAGGATGAGTTTTTGTTCATCCCTCTTAACATGTATCAGCCATTACAGGCCATGTAAATCCCACCAAAATCCCCAAACTTAAACCAATAGCTCAAGAAAATAGTCATAAAATGTGAAACCAACGAGTTTTTTGTCATGCATCTCAAACATGTATATGGTCTTACTTCCAAATCGCCCCAAAACTCCAAAACTTTGGGCAATAGCTCATGAGAATGGCCATAAAACACGAACATGACGAGTTTTTGGTCATGCCACTCAAACATGTACAGAGTCTTATGGGTCTTGAAAATCGCCCTGGAACAGTCGGCAATAGCTCATGAAAAAACGGCCATAAAAAGCGAAAATGGTTAATTTTTCGCCATGCCTATGAAACATGTTTTGGTCCTTACGGGCCCCGTAATTCGCCTAGAATCCCAAAACCGTGTTCAATTGTTCATGAAAACCGCCATAAAACGTGAAAACGGCGATTTTTTTGGTGATGCCTCTCAAACATGTATCGGGTCTTACGGGCCTTGAAAATCGCCCCAAACCCCAAAACCGTGGGCAATTTCTCATGAAAACGGCCAAAAACGTGAAAACAACGAGTTTTTGGTCATGCCTCTCAAACATGTATCGGCCCATACGGGCCATGTAAATCACGCCAAAATCCCCAAACTTAAGCCAATAGTTAAGGAAAACAACCATAAAACGCGAAACCGACAAGTTTTTGGGCATGCCTCTCAAACGTGTATCGGTTCTTACGGGACTTGCAAATCGCCCAGAAACCTCAAAATTGTGGGCAATAACTCTTGAAAATGGCCATAATACATGAATCCTACGAGTTTTTGGTCATGCCTCTCAAACATGTATCGGGTCTTACGGGCCTTGAAAATCGCTCTAGATCCCCAAAACCGTGTGCAATTGCTCATGAAAACCGCGATAAAACATGAAAACGTTGAGTTTTTTGTCATGCCTCTCAAACATGTATGGGTTCTTACGGGCCTTGAAAATCGCCCCAAAACCCCAAAACCGTGGGCAATTTCTCATGAAAACGGCCAAAAAACGTGAAAACAACGAGTTTTTGGTCATGCCTCTCAAACATGTATCGGCCCATACGGGCCATGTAAATCGCGCCAAAATCCCCAAACTTAAGCCAATAGCTAAGGAAAACAACCATAAAACGCGAAACCGACAAGTTTTTGGGCATGCCTCTCAAACGTGTATCGGTTCTTACGGGACTTGCAAATCGCCCCGAAACCTCAAAATTGTGGGCAATAACTCTTGAAAATGGCCATAAAACATGAATCCTACGAGTTTTTGGTCATGCCTCTCAAATATGTATCGGGTCTTACGGGCCTTGAAAATCGCTCTAGATCCCCAAAATCGTGTGCAGTTGCTCATGAAAACCGCCATAAAACGTGAAAACGATGAGTTTTTTTGTCATGCCTATCAAACATGTATCGGCCCTTACGGACCATGTAAATCGCACCAAAACCCCAAAACCGTGGGCAATTTCTTATAAAAACGGCCATAAAACGTGAAAACAACGAGTTTTTGGTCATGCCTCTCAAACATGTATCGGCCCATACGGGCCATGTAAATCGCGCCAAAATCCCCAAACTTAAGCCAATAGCTAAGGAAAACAACCATAAAACGCGAAACCGACAAGTTTTTGGGCATGCCTCTCAAACGTGTATCGGTTCTTACGGGACTTGTAAATCGCCCCGAAACCTCAAAATTGTGGGCAATAACTCTTGAAAATGGCCATAAAACATGAATCCTACGAGTTTTTGGTCATGCCTCTCAAAGATGTATCGGGTCTTACGGGCCTTGAAAATCGCTCTAGATCCCCAAAATCTTGTGCAGTTGCTCATGAAAACCGCCATAAAACGTGAAAACGATGAGTTTTTTGTCATGCCTATCAAACATGTATCGGCCCTTACGGACCATGTAAATCGCACCAAAATCCCCAAACTCAAGCCAATATCTCATGAAAACAGCCATAAAACGAGAAACCGACAAGTTTTTGGGAATTGGTCTCAAACGTGTATCGGCTCTTACGGGACTTGCAATTTTCCCTAAAACCTCAAAACTGTGGCCAATATCTCTTGAAAATGGCCATCAAACGTGAATCCGACGAGTTTTTGGTCATGCCTCTCAAACATGTATAGGGTCTTACGGGCCTTAAAAATCGCCCCAGAACTCCAAAACTGTGGGCGATTACTCATGAAAATGGCCATAAAGGTGAAAACGACGAGTTTTTATTCATGCCTCTAAAAAATGTAACGGCCCTTAGGGCCATGTAAACCACACCAAAATCCGAAAACTATGGACAATAGCTCATGAAAATGACCATAAAATGTGAAAATTATGAATTTTTAGTCATACCTGTCAATCATGTATCAGGGCTTATCGGCCTTCCAAATCGCCCTTGAATCCCTAAGCTGTGGGAAATAGCTCATGAAAACATCCATCAAACACGAAAATGACAAGTTTTGGTCATGCCACTCAAACATATGTCGTCCTTTACGGGCCATGTAAGCCGCAACGAAATCCCAAAACTGTGGCAATAGCTCATGAAAATAGTCATAAAACGCGCAAACGATGAGTTTTTGGTCACGCCTATCAAACATGTATCGGTCCTTATGAGCCTTGTAATCCAAAAACTATGGCAATATTTCATGAAAACACCCATAAAATGTGAAAACGACGAGTTTTTGGGAATGCCTCTCAAACATGTATCGGGTCTTACGGGTCTTCCAAATCACCCCGAAACCTCAAAACTGTGGGCAATAGTTCTAGAAAACAGTCATGTAATGTGAATCCGACATGCTTTTGGGCATGCCTGTCAAACATGAATAGAGTCTTACGGGCCTTGAAAATAGCTCCGGGACCCCAAAACCGTGGGCAATTGCTCATGAAAACGTCAAGAAAACGTGAAAAGGATGAGTTTTTGTTCATCCCTCTTAACATGTATCAGCCATTACAGGCAATGTAAATCCCACCAAAATCCCCAAACTTAAACCAATAGCTCATGAAAATAGTCATAAAATGTGAAACCAACGAGTTTTTTGTCATGCATCTAAAACATGTATAGGGTCTTACTTCCAAATCGCCCCAAAACTCCAAAACTTTGGGCAATAGCTCATGAGAACGGCCATAAAACACGAACATGACGAGTTTTTGGTCATGCCACTCAAACATGTACAGAGTCTTATGGGTCTTGAAAATCGCCCTGGAACAGTCGGCAATAGCTCATGAAAAAACGGCCATAAAAAGCGAAAATGGTTAATTTTTGGCCATGCCTATGAAACATGTTTTGATCCTTACGGGCCCCGTAATTCGCCTAGAATCCCAAAACCGTGTTCAATTGCTCATGAAAACCGCCATAAAACGTGAAAACGGCGATTTTTTGGTGATGCCTCTCAAACATGTATCGGGTCTTACGGGCCTTGAAAATCGCCCCAAAACCCCAAAACCGTGGGCAATTTCTCATGAAAACGGCCAAAAACGTGAAAACAACGAGTTTTTGGTCATGCCTCTCAAACATGTATCGGCCCATACGGGCCATGTAAATCACGCCAAAATCCCCAAACTTAAGCCAATAGTTAAGGAAAACAACCATAAAACGCGAAACCGACAAGTTTTTGGGCATGCCTCTCAAACATGTATCGGTTCTTACGGGACTTGCAAATCGCCCAGAAACCTCAAAATTGTGGGCAATAACTCTTGAAAATGGCCATAATACATGAATCCTACGAGTTTTTGGTCATGCCTCTCAAACATGTATCGGGTCTTACGGGCCTTGAAAATCGCTCTAGATCCCCAAAACCGTGTGCAATTGCTCATGAAAACCGCCATAAAACGTGGAAACGATGAGTTTTTTGTCATGCCTATCAAACATGTATCGGGTCTTACGGGCCTTGAAAATCGCCCCAAAACCCAAAACCGTGGGCAATTTCTTATGAAAACGGCCATAAAACGTGAAAACAACGAGTTTTTTGTCATGCCTCTCAAACATGTATCGGCCCATACGGGCCATGTAAATCGCGCCAAAATCCCCAAACTTAAGCCAATAGTTAAGGAAAACAACCATAAAACGCGAAACCGACAAGTTTTTGGGCATGCCTCTCAAACGTGTATCGGTTCTTACGGGACTTGCAAATTGCCCCGAAACCTCAAAATTGTGGGCAATAACTCTTGAAAATGGCCATAAAACATGAATCCTACGAGTTTTTGGTCATGCCTCTCAAACATGTATCGGGTCTTACGGGCCTTGAAAATCGCTCTAGATCCCCAAAATCGTGTGCACTTGCTCATGAAAACCGCCATAAAACGTGAAAACGATGAGTTTTTTGTCATGCCTATCAAACATGTATCGGCCCTTACGGACCATGTAAATCGCACCAAAATCCCCAAACTCAAGCCAATATCTCATGAAAACAGCCATAAAACGAGAAACCGACAAGTTTTTGGGAATTGGTCTCAAACGTGTATCGGCTCTTACGGGACTTGCAATTTTCCCTAAAACCTCAAAACTGTGGCCAATATCTCTTGAAAATGGCCATCAAATGTGAATCCGACGAGTTTTTGGTCATGCCTCTCAAACATGTATAGGGTCTTACGGGCCTTAAAAATCGCCCCAGAACTCCAAAACTGTGGGCGATTACTCATGAAAATGGCCATAAAGGTGAAAACGACGAGTTTTTATTCATGCCTCTAAAAAATGTAACGGCCCTTAGGGCCATGTAAACCACACCAAAATCCGAAAACTATGGACAATAGCTCATGAAAATGACCATAAAATGTGAAAATTATGAATTTTTAGTCATACCTGTCAATCATGTATCAGGGCTTATCGGCCTTCCAAATCGCCCTTGAATCCCTAAGCTGTGGGAAATAGCTCATGAAAACATCCATCAAACACGAAAATGACAAGTTTTGGTCATGCCACTCAAACATATGTCGGCCTTTACGGGCCATGTAAGCCGCAACGAAATCCCAAAACTGTGGCAATAGCTCATGAAAATAGTCATAAAACGCGCAAACGATGAGTTTTTGGTCACGCCTATCAAACATGTATCGGTCCTTATGAGCCTTGTAATCTAAAAACTATGGCAATATTTCATGAAAACACCCATAAAATGTGAAAACGACGAGTTTTTGGGAATGCCTCTCAAACATGTATCGGGTCTTACGGGTCTTCCAAATCACCCCGAAACCTCAAAACTGTGGGCAATAGTTCTAGAAAACAGTCATGTAATGTGAATCCGACATGCTTTTGGGCATGCCTGTCAAACATGAATAGAGTCTTACGGGCCTTGAAAATAGCTCCGGGACCCCAAAACCGTGGGCAATTCCTCATGAAAACGTCCAGAAAACGTGAAAAGGATGAGTTTTTGTTCATCCCTCTTAACATGTATCAGCCATTACAGGCCATGTAAATCCCACCAAAATCCCCAAACTTAAACCAATAGCTCATGAAAATAGTCATAAAATGTGAAACCAACGAGTTTTTTGTCATGCATCTAAAACATGTATAGGGTCTTACTTCCAAATCGCCCCAAAACTCCAAAACTTTGGGCAATAGCTCATGAGAACGGCCATAAAACACGAACATGACGAGTTTTTGGTCATGCCACTCAAACATGTACAGAGTCTTATGGGTCTTGAAAATCGCCCTGGAACAGTCGGCAATAGCTCATGAAAAAACGGCCATAAAAAGAGAAAATGGTTAATTTTTGGCCATGCCTATGAAACATGTTTTGATCCTTACGGGCCCCGTAATTCGCCTAGAATCCCAAAACCGTGTTCAATTGCTCATGAAAACCGCCATAAAACGTGAAAACGGCGATTTTTTGGTGATGCCTCTCAAACATGTATCGGGTCTTACGGGCCTTGAAAATCGCCCCAAAACCCCAAAACTGTGGGCAATTTCTCATGAAAACGGCCAAAAACGTGAAAACAACGAGTTTTTGGTCATGCCTCTCAAACATGTATCGGCCCATACGGGCCATGTAAATCACGCCAAAATCCCCAAACTTAAGCCAATAGTTATGGAAAACAACCATAAAACGTGAAACCGACAAGTTTTTGGGCATGCCTCTCAAACGTGTATCGGTTCTTACGGGACTTGCAAATCCCCCAGAAACCTCAAAATTGTGGGCAATAACTCTTGAAAATGGCCATAATACATGAATCCTACGAGTTTTTGCTCATGCCTCTCAAACATGTATCGGGTCTTACGGGCCTTGAAAATCGCTCTAGATCCCCAAAACCGTGTGCAATTGCTCATGAAAACCGCCATAAAACATGAAAACGTTGAGTTTTTTGTCATGCCTCTCAAACATGTATGGGTTCTTACGGGCCTTGAAAATCGCCCCAAAACATCAAAACCGTGGGCAATTTCTCATGAAAACGGCCAAAAACGTGAAAACAACGAGTTTTTGGTCATGCCTCTCAAACATGTATCGGCCCATACGGGCCATGCAAATCGCGCCAAAATCCCCAAACTTAAGCCAATAGCTAAGGAAAACAACCATAAAACGCGAAACCGACAAGTTTTTGGGCATGCCTCTCAAACGTGTATCGGTTCTTACGGGACTTGCAAATCGCCCCGAAACCTCAAAATTGTGGGCAATAACTCTTGAAAATGGCCATAAAACATGAATCCTACGAGTTTTTGGTCATGCCTCTCAAACATGTATCGGGTCTTACGGGCCTTGAAAATCGCTCTAGATCCCCAAAACCGTGTGCAATTGCTCATGAAAACCGCCATAAAACGTGAAAACGATGAGTTCTTTGTCATGCCTATCAAACATGTATCGGCCCTTACGGGCCATGTAAATCGCACCAAAATCCCCAAACTCAAGCCAATATCTCATGAAAACAGCCATAAAACGAGAAACCGACAAGTTTTTGGGAATTGGTCTCAAACGTGTATCGGCTCTTACGGGACTTGCAATTTTCCCTAAAACCTCAAAACTGTGGCCAATAGCTCTTGAAAATGGCCATAAAACGTGAATCCGACGAGGTTTTGGTCATGCCTCTCAAACATGTATAGGGTTTACGGGCCTTAAAAATCGCCCCAGAACTCCAAAACTGTGGGCGATTACTCATGAAAATGACCATAAAGGTGAAAACGACGAGTTTTTGGGAATGCCTCTCAAACATGTATCGGGTCTTACGGGACTTCCAAATCGCCCCGAAACCTCAAAACTCTGGGCAATAGTTCTAGAAAACAGTCATGTAATGTGAATCCGACGAGCTTTTGGGCATGCCTGTCAAACATGAATAGAGTCTTACGGGCCTTGAAAATAGCTCCGGGACCCCAAAACCGTGGGCAATTGCTCATGAAAACGTCCAGAAAACGTGAAAAGGATGAGTTTTTGTTCATCCCTCTTAACATGTATCAGCCATTACAGGCCATGTAAATCCCACCAAAATCCCCAAACTTAAACCAATAGCTCAAGAAAATAGTCATAAAATGTGAAACCAACGAGTTTTTTGTCATGCATCTCAAACATGTATATGGTCTTACTTCCAAATCGCCCCAAAACTCCAAAACTTTGGGCAATAGCTCATGAGAATGGCCATAAAACACGAACATGACGAGTTTTTGGTCATGCCACTCAAACATGTACAGAGTCTTATGGGTCTTGAAAATCGCCCTGGAACAGTCGGCAATAGCTCATGAAAAAACGGCCATAAAAGCGAAAATGGTTAATTTTTCGCCATGCCTATGAAACATGTTTTGGTCCTTACGGGCCCGTAATTCGCCTAGAATCCCAAAACCGTGTTCAATTGTTCATGAAAACCGCCATAAAACGTGAAAACGGCGATTTTTTTTGGTGATGCCTCTCAAACATGTATCGGTCTTACGGGCCTTGAAAATCGCCCCAAACCCCAAAACCGTGGGCAATTTCTCATGAAAACGGCCAAAAACGTGAAAACAACGAGTTTTTGGTCATGCCTCTCAAACATGTATCGGCCCATACGGGCCATGTAAATCACGCCAAAATCCCCAAACTTAAGCCAATAGTTAAGGAAAACAACCATAAAACGCGAAACCGACAAGTTTTTGGGCATGCCTCTCAAACGTGTATCGGTTCTTACGGGACTTGCAAATCGCCCAGAAACCTCAAAATTGTGGGCAATAACTCTTGAAAATGGCCATAATACATGAATCCTACGAGTTTTTGGTCATGCCTCTCAAACATGTATCGGGTCTTACGGGCCTTGAAAATCGCTCTAGATCCCCAAAACCGTGTGCAATTGCTCATGAAAACCGCGATAAAACATGAAAACGTTGAGTTTTTTGTCATGCCTCTCAAACATGTATGGGTTCTTACGGGCCTTGAAAATCGCCCCAAAACCCCAAAACCGTGGGCAATTTCTCATGAAAACGGCCAAAAAACGTGAAAACAACGAGTTTTTGGTCATGCCTCTCAAACATGTATCGGCCCATACGGGCCATGTAAATCGCGCCAAAATCCCCAAACTTAAGCCAATAGCTAAGGAAAACAACCATAAAACGCGAAACCGACAAGTTTTTGGGCATGCCTCTCAAACGTGTATCGGTTCTTACGGGACTTGCAAATCGCCCCGAAACCTCAAAATTGTGGGCAATAACTCTTGAAAATGGCCATAAAACATGAATCCTACGAGTTTTTGGTCATGCCTCTCAAACATGTATCGGGTCTTACGGGCCTTGAAAATCGCTCTAGATCCCCAAAATCGTGTGCAATTGCTCATGAAAACCGCCATAAAACGTGAAAACGATGAGTTTTTTTGTCATGCCTATCAAACATGTATCGGCCCTTACGGACCATGTAAATCGCACCAAAACCCCAAAACCGTGGGCAATTTCTTATAAAAACGGCCATAAAACGTGAAAACAACGAGTTTTTGGTCATGCCTCTCAAACATGTATCGGCCCATACGGGCCATGTAAATCGCGCCAAAATCCCCAAACTTAAGCCAATAGCTAAGGAAAACAACCATAAAACGCGAAACCGACAAGTTTTTGGGCATGCCTCTCAAACGTGTATCGGTTCTTACTGGACTTGCAAATCGCCCCGAAACCTCAAAATTGTGGCCAATAACTCTTGAAAATGGCCATAAAACATGAATCCTACGAGTTTTTGGTCATGCCTCTCAAACATGTATCGGGTCTTACGGGCCTTGAAAATCGCTCTAGATCCCCAAAATCTTGTGCATTGCTCATGAAAACCGCCATAAAACGTGAAAACGATGAGTTTTTTGTCATGCCTATCAAACATGTATCGGCCCTTACGGACCATGTAAATCGCACCAAAATCCCCAAACTCAAGCCAATATCTCATGAAAACAGCCATAAAACGAGAAACCGACAAGTTTTTGGGAATTGGTCTCAAACGTGTATCGGCTCTTACGGGACTTGCAATTTTCCCTAAAACCTCAAAACTGTGGCCAATATCTCTTGAAAATGGCCATCAAACGTGAATCCGACGAGTTTTTGGTCATGCCTCTCAAACATGTATAGGGTCTTACGGGCCTTAAAAATCGCCCCAGAACTCCAAAACTGTGGGCGATTACTCATGAAAATGGCCATAAAGGTGAAAACGACGAGTTTTTATTCATGCCTCTAAAAAATGTAACGGCCCTTAGGGCCATGTAAACCACACCAAAATCCGAAAACTATGGACAATAGCTCATGAAAATGACCATAAAATGTGAAAATTATGATTTTTAGTCATACCTGTCAATCATGTATCAGGGCTTATCGGCCTTCCAAATCGCCCTTGAATCCCTAAGCTGTGGGAAATAGCTCATGAAAACATCCATCAAACACGAAAATGACAAGTTTTGGTCATGCCACTCAAACATATGTCGGCCTTTACGGGCCATGTAAGCCGCAACGAAATCCCAAAACTGTGGCAATAGCTCATGAAAATAGTCATAAAACGCGCAAACGATGAGTTTTTGGTCACGCCTATCAAACATGTATCGGTCCTTATGAGCCTTGTAATCCAAAAACTATGGCAATATTTCATGAAAACACCCATAAAATGTGAAAACGACGAGTTTTTGGGAATGCCTCTCAAACATGTATCGGGTCTTACGGGTCTTCCAAATCACCCCGAAACCTCAAAACTGTGGGCAATAGTTCTAGAAAACAGTCATGTAATGTGAATCCGACATGCTTTTGGGCATGCCTGTCAAACATGAATAGAGTCTTACGGGCCTTGAAAATAGCTCCGGGACCCCAAAACCGTGGGCAATTGCTCATGAAAACGTCCAGAAAACGTGAAAAGGATGAGTTTTTGTTCATCCCTCTTAACATGTATCAGCCATTACAGGCCATGTAAATCCCACCAAAATCCCCAAACTTAAACCAATAGCTCATGAAAATAGTCATAAAATGTGAAACCAACGAGTTTTTTGTCATGCATCTAAAACATGTATAGGGTCTTACTTCCAAATCGCCCCAAAACTCCAAAACTTTGGGCAATAGCTCATGAGAACGGCCATAAAACACGAACATGACGAGTTTTTGGTCATGCCACTCAAACATGTACAGAGTCTTATGGGTCTTGAAAATCGCCCTGGAACAGTCGGCAATAGCTCATGAAAAAACGGCCATAAAAAGCGAAAATGGTTAATTTTTGGCCATGCCTATGAAACATGTTTTGATCCTTACGGGCCCGTAATTCGCCTAGAATCCCAAAACCGTGTTCAATTGCTCATGAAAACCGCCATAAAACGTGAAAACGGCGATTTTTTGGTGATGCCTCTCAAACATGTATCGGGTCTTACGGGCCTTGAAAATCACCCCAAAACCCCAAAACCGTGGGCAATTTCTCATGAAAACGGCCAAAAACGTGAAAACAACGAGTTTTTGGTCATGCCTCTCAAACATGTATCGGCCCATACAGGCCATGTAAATCACGCCAAAATCCCCAAACTTAAGCCAATAGTTAAGGAAAACAACCATAAAACGTGAAACCGACAAGTTTTTGGGCATGCCTCTCAAACGTGTATCGGTTCTTACGGGACTTGCAAATCGCCCAGAAACCTCAAAATTGTGGGCAATAACTCTTGAAAATGGCCATAATACATGAATCCTACGAGTTTTTGGTCATGCCTCTCAAACATGTATCGGGTCTTACGGGCCTTGAAAATCGCTCTAGATCCCCAAAACCGTGTGCAATTGCTCATGAAAACCGCCATAAAACGTGAAAACGATGAGTTTTTTGTCATGCCTATCAAACATGTATCGGGTCTTACGGGCCTTGAAAATCGCCCCAAAACCCAAAACCGTGGGCAATTTCTCATGAAAACGGCCATAAAACGTGAAAACAACGAGTTTTTGGTCATGCCTCTCAAACATGTATCGGCCCATACGGGCCATGTAAATCGCGCCAAAATCCCCAAACTTAAGCCAATAGCTAAGGAAAACAACCATAAAACGCGAAACCGACAAGTTTTTGGGCATGCCTCTCAAACGTGTATCGGTTCTTACGGGACTTGCAAATCGCCCCGAAACCTCAAAATTGTGGGCAATAACTCTTGAAAATGGCCATAAAACATGAATCCTACGAGTTTTTGGTCATGCCTCTCAAACATGTATCGGGTCTTACGGGCCTTGAAAATCGCTCTAGATCCCCAAAACCGTGTGCAATTGCTCATGAAAACCGCCATAAAACGTGAAAACGATGAGTTTTTTGTCATGCCTATCAAACATGTATCGGCCCTTACGGACCATGTAAATCGCACCAAAATCCCCAAACTCAAGCCAATATCTCATGAAAACAGCCATAAAACGAGAAACCGACAAGTTTTTGGGAATTGGTCTCAAACGTGTATCGGCTCTTACGGGACTTGCAATTTTCCCTAAAACCTCAAAACTGTGGCCAATAGCTCTTGAAAATGGCCATCAAACGTGAATCCGACGAGTTTTTGGTCATGCCTCTCAAACATGTATAGGGTTTACGGGCCTTAAAAATCGCCCCAGAACTCCAAAACTGTGGGCGATTACTCATGAAAATGACCATAAAGGTGAAAACGACGAGTTTTTATTCATGCCTCTAAAAAATGTAACGGCCCTTAGGGCCATGTAAACCACACCAAAATCCGAAAACTATGGACAATAGCTCATGAAAACGACCATAAAATGTGAAAATTATGAATTTTTAGTCATACCTGTCAAACATGTATCAGGGCTTATCGGCCTTCCAAATCGCCCTTGAATCCCTAAGCTGTGGGAAATAGCTCATGAAAACATCCATCAAACACGAAAATGACAAGTTTTGGTCATGCCACTCAAACATATGTCGGCCTTTACGGGCCATGTAAGCCGCAACGAAATCCCAAAACTGTGGCAATAGCTCATGAAAATGGTCATAATACGCGAAAACGATGAGTTTTTGGTCACGCCTATCAAACATGTATCGGTCCTTACGAGCCTTGTAATCCAAAAACTATGGCAATATTTCATGAAAACACCCATAAAATGTGAAAACGACGAGTTTTTGGGAATGCCTCTCAAACATGTATCGGGTCTTACGGGACTTCCAAATCGCCCCGAAACCTCAAAACTGTGGGCAATAGTTCTAGAAAACAGTCATGTAATGTGAATCCGACATGCTTTTGGGCATGCCTGTCAAACATGAATAGAGTCTTACGGGCCTTGATAATAGCTCCGGACCCCAAAACCGTGGGCAATTGCTCATGAAAACGTCCAGAAAACGTGAAAAGGATGAGTTTTTGTTCATCCCTCTTAACATGTATCAGCCATTACAGGCCATGTAAATCCCACCAAAATCCCCAAACTTAAACCAATAGCTCATGAAAATAGTCATAAAATGTGAAACCAACGAGTTTTTTGTCATGCATCTCAAACATGTATAGGGTCTTACTTCCAAATCGCCCCAAAACTCCAAAACTTTGGGCAATAGCTCATGAGAACGGCCATAAAACACGAACATGACGAGTTTTTGGTCATGCCACTCAAACATGTACAGAGTCTTATGGATCTTGAAAATCGCCCTGGAACAGTCGGCAATAGCTCATGAAAAAACGGCCATAAAAAGCGAAAATGGTTAATTTTTGGCCATGCCTATGAAACATGTTTTGGTCCTTACGGGCCGTGTAATTCGCCTAGAATCCCAAAACGTGGCAATTGCTCATGAAAACCGCCATAAAACGTGAAAACGGCGATTTTTTGGTGATGCCTCTCAAACATGTATCGGGTCTTACGGGCCTTGAAAATCGCCCCAAAACCGTGGGCAATTTCTCATGAAAAACGGCCAAAAAACGTGAAAACAACGAGTTTTTGGTCATGCCTCTCAAACATGTATCGGCCCATACGGGCCATGTAAATCGCGCCAAAATCCCCAAACTTAAGCCAATAGCTAAGGAAAACAACCATAAAACGCGAAACCGACAAGTTTTTGGGCATGCCTCTCAAACGTGTATCGGTTCTTACGGGACTTGCAAATCGCCCAGAAACCTCAAAATTGTGGGCAATAACTCTTGAAAATGGCCATAAAACATGAATCCTACGAGTTTTTGGTCATGCCTCTCAAACATGTATCGAGTCTTACGGGCCTTGAAAATCGCTCTAGATCCCCAAAACCGTGTGCAATTGCTCATGAAAACCGCCATAAAACATGAAAACGATGAGTTTTTTGTCATGCCTCTCAAACATGTATCGGGTCTTACGGGCCTTGAAAATCGCCCCAAAACATCAAAACCGTGGGCAATTTCTCATGAAAACGGCCAAAAAACGTGAAAACAACGAGTTTTTGGTCATGCCTCTCAAACATGTATCGGCCCATACGGGCCATGTAAATCGCGCCAAAATCCCCAAACTTAAGCCAATAGCTAAGGAAAACAACCATAAAACGCGAAACCGACAAGTTTTTGGGCATGCCTCTCAAACGTGTATCGGTTCTTACGGGACTTGCAAATCGCCCCGAAACCTCAAAATTGTGGGCAATAACTCTTGAAAATGGCCATAAAACATGAATCCTACGAGTTTTTGGTCATGCCTCTCAAACATGTATCGGGTCTTACGGGCCTTGAAAATCGCTCTAGATCCCCAAAACCGTGTGCAATTGCTCATGAAAACCGCCATAAAACGTGAAAACGATGAGTTTTTTGTCATGCCTATCAAACATGTATCGGCCCTTACGGGCCATGTAAATCGCACCAAAATCCCCAAACTCAAGCCAATATCTCATGAAAACAGCCATAAAACGAGAAACCGACAAGTTTTTGGGAATTGGTCTCAAACGTGTATCGGCTCTTACGGGACTTGCAATTTTCCCTAAAACCTCAAAACTGTGGCCAATAGCTCTTGAAAATGGCCATAAAACGTGAATCCGACGAGGTTTTGGTCATGCCTCTCAAACATGTATAGGGTCTTACGGGCCTTGAAAATCGCCCCAGAACTCCAAAACTGTGGGCGATTACTCATGAAAATGGCCATAAAGGTGAAAACGACGAGTTTTTATTCATGCCTCTAAAAAATGTAACGGCCCTTAGGGCCATGTAAACCACACCAAAATCCGAAAACTATGGACAATAGCTCATGAAAACGACCATAAAATGTGAAAATTATGAATTTTTAGTCATACCTGTCAAACATGTATCAGGGCTTATCGGCCTTCCAAATCGCCCTTGAATCCCTAAGCTGTGGGAAATAGCTCATGAAAACATCCATCAAACACGAAAATGACAAGTTTTGGTCATGCCACTCAAACATATGTCGGCCTTTACGGGCCATGTAAGCCGCAACGAAATCCCAAAACTGTGGCAATAGCTCATGAAAATGGTCATAAAACGCGAAAACGATGAGTTTTTGGTCACGCCTATCAAACATGTATCGGTCCTTACGAGCCTTGTAATCCAAAAACTATGGCAATATTTCATGAAAACACCCATAAAATGTGAAAACGACGAGTTTTTGGGAATGCCTCTCAAACATGTATCGGGTCTTACGGGACTTCCAAATCGCCCCGAAACCTCAAAACTGTGGGCAATAGTTCTAGAAAACAGTCATGAAATGTGAATCCGACGAGCTTTTGGGCATGCCTGTCAAACATGAATAGAGTCTTACGGGCCTTGAAAATAGCTCCGGGACCCCAAAACCGTGGGCAATTGCTCATGAAAACGTCCAGAAAACGTGAAAAGGATGAGTTTTTGTTCATCCCTCTTAACATGTATCAGCCATTACAGGCCATGTAAATCCCACCAAAATCCCCAAACTTAAACCAATAGCTCATGAAAATAGTCATAAAATGTGAAACCAACGAGTTTTTTGTCATGCATCTCAAACATGTATAGGGTCTTACTTCCAAATCGCCCCAAAACTCCAAAACTTTGGGCAATAGCTCATGAGAACGGCCATAAAACACGAACATGACGAGTTTCTGGTCATGCCACTCAAACATGTACAGAGTCTTATGGGTCTTGAAAATCGCCCTGGAACAGTCGGCAATAGCTCATGAAAAAACGGCCATAAAAAGAGAAAATGGTTAATTTTTGGCCATCCCTATGAAACATGTTTTGGTCCTTACGGGCCCCGTAATTCGCCTAGAATCCCAAAACCGTGTTCAATTGCTCATGAAAACCGCCATAAAACGTGAAAACGGCGATTTTTTGGTGATGCCTCTCAAACATGTATCGGGTCTTACGGGCCTTGAAAATCACCCCAAAACCCCAAAACCGTGGGCAATTTCTCATGAAAACGGCCAAAAACGTGAAAACAACGAGTTTTTGGTCATGCCTCTCAAACATGTATCGGCCCATACAGGCCATGTAAATCACGCCAAAATCCCCAAACTTAAGCCAATAGTTAAGGAAAACAACCATAAAACGTGAAACCGACAAGTTTTTGGGCATGCCTCTCAAACGTGTATCGGTTCTTACGGGACTTGCAAATCGCCCAGAAACCTCAAAATTGTGGGCAATAACTCTTGAAAATGGCCATAATACATGAATCCTACGAGTTTTTGGTCATGCCTCTCAAACATGTATCGGGTCTTACGGGCCTTGAAAATCGCTCTAGATCCCCAAAACCGTGTGCAATTGCTCATGAAAACCGCGATAAAACATGAAAACGATGAGTTTTTTGTCATGCCTCTCAAACATGTATCGGGTCTTACGGGCCTTGAAAATCGCCCCAAAACATCAAAACCGTGGGCAATTTCTCATGAAAACGGCCAAAAAACGTGAAAACAACGAGTTTTTGGTCATGCCTCTCAAACATGTATCGGCCCATACGGGCCATGCAAATCGCGCCAAAATCCCCAAACTTAAGCCAATAGCTAAGGAAAACAACCATAAAACGCGAAACCGACAAGTTTTTGGGCATGCCTCTCAAACGTGTATCGGTTCTTACGGGACTTGCAAATCGCCCCGAAACCTCAAAATTGTGGGCAATAACTCTTGAAAATGGCCATAAAACATGAATCCTACGAGTTTTTGGTCATGCCTCTCAAACATGTATCGGGTCTTACGGGCCTTGAAAATCGCTCTAGATCCCCAAAACCGTGTGCAATTGCTCATGAAAACCGCCATAAAACGTGAAAACGATGAGTTTTTTGTCATGCCTATCAAACATGTATCGGCCCTTACGGGCCATGTAAATCGCACCAAAATCCCCAAACTCAAGCCAATATCTCATGAAAACAGCCATAAAACGAGAAACCGACAAGTTTTTGGGAATTGGTCTCAAACGTGTATCGGCTCTTACGGGACTTGCAATTTTCCCTAAAACCTCAAAACTGTGGCCAATAGCTCTTGAAAATGGCCATAAAACGTGAATCCGACGAGGTTTTGGTCATGCCTCTCAAACATGTATAGGGTCTTACGGGCCTTGAAAATCGCCCCAAACTCCAAAACTGTGGGCGATTACTCATGAAAATGGCCATAAAGGTGAAAACGACGAGTTTTTATTCATGCCTCTAAAAAATGTAACGGCCCTTAGGGCCATGTAAACCACACCAAAATCCGAAAACTATGGACAATAGCTCATGAAAACGACCATAAAATGTGAAAATTATGAATTTTTAGTCATACCTGTCAAACATGTATCAGGGCTTATCGGCCTTCCAAATCGCCCTTGAATCCCTAAGCTGTGGGAAATAGCTCATGAAAACATCCATCAAACACGAAAATGACAAGTTTTGGTCATGCCACTCAAACATATGTCGGCCTTTACGGGCCATGTAAGCCGCAACGAAATCCCAAAACTGTGGCAATAGCTCATGAAAATGGTCATAAAACGCGAAAACGATGAGTTTTTGGTCACGCCTATCAAACATGTATCGGTCCTTACGAGCCTTGTAATCCAAAAACTATGGCAATATTTCATGAAAACACCCATAAAATGTGAAAACGACGAGTTTTTGGGAATGCCTCTCAAACATGTATCGGGTCTTACGGGACTTCCAAATCGCCCCGAAACCTCAAAACTGTGGGCAATAGTTCTAGAAAACAGTCATGAAATGTGAATCCGACGAGCTTTTGGGCATGCCTGTCAAACATGAATAGAGTCTTACGGGCCTTGATAATAGCTCCGGGACCCCAAAACCGTGGGCAATTGCTCATGAAAACGTCCAGAAAACGTGAAAAGGATGAGTTTTTGTTCATCCCTCTTAACATGTATCAGCCATTACAGGCCATGTAAATCCCACCAAAATCCCCAAACTTAAACCAATAGCTCATGAAAATAGTCATAAAATGTGAAACCAACGAGTTTTTTGTCATGCATCTCAAACATGTATGGGGTCTTACTTCCAAATCGCCCCAAAACTCCAAAACTTTGGGAAATAGCTCATGAGAACGGCCATAAAACACGAACATGACGAGTTTTTGGTCATGCCACTCAAACATGTACAGAGTCTTATGGGTCTTGAAAATCGCCCTAGAACAGTCGGCAATAGCTCATGAAAAAACGGCCATAAAAAGCGAAAATGGTTAATTTTGGCCATGCCTATGAAACATGTTTTGGTCCTTACGGGCCGTGTAATTCGCCTAGAATCCCAAAACTGTGGCAATAGCTCATGAAAACTTCCATAAAATGTGAAAACGGCGATTTTTTGGTGATGCCTCTCAAACATGTATCTGGTCTTACGGGCCTTGAAAATCGCCCCAAAACCGTGGGCAATTTCTCATGAAAACGGCCAAAAACGTGAAAACAAGAGTTTTTGGTCATGCCTCTCAAACATGTATCGGCCCATACGGGCCATGTAAATCGCGCCAAAATCCCCAAACTTAAGCCAATATCTAAGGAAAACTACCATAAAACGCGAAACCGACAAGTTTTTGGGCATGCCTCTCAAACGTGTATCGGTTCTTACGGGACTTGCAAATCGCCCGAAACCTCAAAATTGTGGGCAATAACTCTTGAAAATGGCCATAAAACAAGAATCCTACGAGTTTTTGGTCATGCCTCTCAAACATGTATCGGGTCTTACGGGCCTTGAAAATCGCTCTAGATCCCCAAAACCGTGTGCAATTGCTCATGAAAACCGCGATAAAACATGAAAACATGAGTTTTTTGTCATGCCTCTCAAACATGTATCGGGTCTTACGGGCCTTGAAAATCGCCCCAAAACATCAAAACCGTGGGCAATTTCTCATGAAAACGGCCAAAAAACGTGAAAACAACGAGTTTTTGGTCATGCCTCTCAAACATGTATCGGCCCATACGGGCCATGCAAATCGCGCCAAAATCCCCAAACTTAAGCCAATAGCTAAGGAAAACAACCATAAAACGCGAAACCGACAAGTTTTTGGGCATGCCTCTCAAACGTGTATCGGTTCTTACGGGACTTGCAAATCGCCCCGAAACCTCAAAATTGTGGGCAATAACTCTTGAAAATGGCCATAAAACATGAATCCTACGAGTTTTTGGTCATGCCTCTCAAACATGTATCGGGTCTTACGGGCCTTGAAAATCGCTCTAGATCCCCAAAACCGTGTGCAATTGCTCATGAAAACCGCCATAAAACGTGAAAACGATGAGTTTTTTGTCATGCCTATCAAACATGTATCGGCCCTTACGGGCCATGTAAATCGCACCAAAATCCCCAAACTCAAGCCAATATCTCAAGAAAACAGCCATAAAACGAGAAACCGACAAGTTTTGGGGAATTGGTCTCAAACGTGTATCGGCTCTTACGGGACTTGCAATTTTCCCTAAAACCTCAAAACTGTGGCCAATAGCTCTTGAAAATGGCCATAAAACGTGAATCCGACGAGGTTTTGGTCATGCCTCTCAAGCATGTATAGGGTCTTACGGGCCTTGAAAATCGCCCCAGAACTCCAAAACTGTGGGCGATTACTCATGAAAATGGCCATAAAGGTGAAAACGACGAGTTTTTATTCATGCCTCTAAAAATGTAACGGCCCTTAGGGCCATGTAAACCACACCAAAATCCGAAAACTATGGACAGTAGCTCATGAAAACGACAATAAAATTATGAATTTTTAGTCATACATGTCAAACATGTATCAGGGCTTATCGGCCTTCCAAATCGCCCTTGAATCCCTAAGCTGTGGGAAATAGCTCATGAAAACATCCATCAAACACGAAAATGACAAGTTTTGGTCATGCCACTCAAACATATGTCGGCCTTTACGGGCCATGTAAGCCGCAACGAAATCCCAAAACTGTGGCAATAGCTCATGAAAATGGTCATAAAAAACGAAAACGATGAGTTTTTGGTCACGCCTATCAAACATGTATCGGTCCTTACAAGCCTTGTAATCCAAAAACTATGGCAATATTTCATGAAAACACCCATAAAATGTGAAAACGACGAGTTTTTGGGAATGCCTCTCAAACATGTATCGGGTCTTACGGGACTTCCAAATCGCCCCGAAACCTCAAAACTGTGGGCAATAGTTCTAGAAAACAGTCATGAAATGTGAATCCGACGAGCTTTTGGGCATGCCTGTCAAACATGAATAGAGTCTTACGGGCCTTGATAATAGCTCCGGGACCCCAAAACCGTGGGCAATTGCTCATGAAAACGTCCAGAAAACGTGAAAAGGATGAGTTTTTGTTCATCCCTCTTAACATGTATCAGCCATTACAGGCCATGTAAATCCCACCAAAATCCCCAAACTTAAACCAATAGCTCATGAAAATAGTCATAAAATGTGAAACCAACGAGTTTTTTGTCATGCATCTCAAACATGTATAGGGTCTTATTTCCAAATCGCCCCAAAACTCCAAAACTTTGGGAAATAGCTCATGAGAACGGCCATAAAACACGAACATGACGAGTTTTTGGTCATGCCACTCAAACATGTACAGAGTCTGATGGGTCTTGAAACTCGCCCTGGAACAGTCGGCAATAGCTCATGAAAAAACGGCCATAAAAAGCGAAAATGGTTAATTTTTGGCCATGCCTATGAAACATGTTTTGGTCCTTACGGGCGTGTAATTCACCTAGAATCCCAAAACTGTGGCAGTAGCTCATGAAAACGTCCATAAAATGTGAAAACGGCAATTTTTTGGTGATGCCTCTCAAACATGTATCTGGTCTTACGGGCCTAGAAAATCGCCCCAAAACCGTGGGCAATTTCTCATGAAAAACGGCCAAAAAACGTGAAAACATAGAGTTTTTGGTCATGCCTCTCAAACATGTATCGGCCCATACGGGCCATGTAAATCGCGCCAAAATCCCCAAACTTAAGCCAATAGCTAAGGAAAACTACCATAAAACGCGAAACCGACAAGTTTTTGGGCATGCCTCTCAAACGTATATCGGTTCTTACGGGACTTGCAAATCGCCCCGAAACCTCAAAATTGTGGGCAATAACTCTTGAAAATGGCCATAAAACAAGAATCCTACGAGTTTTTGGTCATGCCTCTCAAACATGTATCGGGTCTTACGGGCCTTGAAAATCGCTCTAGATCCCCAAAACCGTGTGCAATTGCTCATGAAAACCGCGATAAAACATGAAAACGTTGAGTTTTTTGTCATGCCTCTCAAACATGTATCGGGTCTTACGGGCCTTGAAAATCGCCCCAAAACATCAAAACCGTGGGCAATTTCTCATGAAAACGGCCAAAAAACGTGAAAACAACGAGTTTTTGGTCATGCCTCTCAAACATGTATCGGCCCATACGGGTCATGCAAATCGCGCCAAAATCCCCAAACTTAAGCCAATAGCTAAGGAAAACAACCATAAAACGCGAAACCGACAAGTTTTTGGGCATGCCTCTCAAACGTGTATCGGTTCTTACGGGACTTGCAAATCGCCCCGAAACCTCAAAATTGTGGGCAATAACTCTTGAAAATGGCCATAAAACATGAATCCTACGAGTTTTTGGTCATGCCTCTCAAACATGTATCGGGTCTTACGGGCCTTGAAAATCGCTCTAGATCCCCAAAACCGTGTGCAATTGCTCATGAAAACCGCCATAAAACGTGAAAACGATGAGTTTTTTGTCATGCCTATCAAACATGTATGGGTTCTTACGGGCCTTGAAAATCGCCCCAAAACCCAAAACCGTGGGCAATTTCTCATGAAAACGGCCAAAAACGTGAAAACAACGAGTTTTTGGTCATGCCTCTCAAACATGTATCGGCCCATACGGGCCATGCAAATCGCGCCAAAATCCCCAAACTTAAGCCAATAGCTAAGGAAAACAACCATAAAACGTGAAACCGACAAGTTTTGGGCATGCCTCTCAAACGTGTATCGGTTCTTACGGGACTTGCAAATCGCCCCGAAACCTCAAAATTGTGGGCAATAACTCTTGAAAATGGCCATAAAACATGAATCCTACGAGTTTTTGGTCATGCCTCTCAAACATGTATCGGGTCTTACGGGCCTTGAAAATCGCTCTAGATCCCCAAAACCGTGTGCAATTGCTCATGAAAACCGCCATAAAACGTGAAAACAATGAGTTTTTTGTCATGCCTATCAAACATGTATCGGCCCTTACGGGCCATGTAAATCGCACCAAAATCCCCAAACTCAAGCCAATATCTCATGAAAACAGCCATAAAACGAGAAACCGACAAGTTTTTGGGAATTGGTCTCAAACGTGTATCGGCTCTTACGGGACTTGCAATTTTCCCTAAAACCTCAAAACTGTGGCCAATAGCTCTTGAAAATGGCCATAAAACGTGAATCCGACGAGGTTTTGGTCATGCCTCTCAAACATGTATAGGGTCTTACGGGCCTTGAAAATCGCCCCAAAACTCCAAAACGGTGGGCGATTACTCATGAAAATGGCCATAAAGGTGAAAACGACGAGTTTTTATTCATGCCTCTAAAAAATGTAACGGCCCTTAGGGCCATGTAAACCACACCAAAATCCGAAAACTATGGACAATAGCTCATGAAAACGACCATAAAATGTGAAAATTATGAATTTTTAGTCATACCTGTCAAACATGTATCAGGGCTTATCGGCCTTCCAAATCGCCCTTGAATCCCTAAGCTGTGGGAAATAGCTCATGAAAACATCCATCAAACACGAAAATGACAAGTTTTGGTCATGCCACTCAAACATATGTCGGCCTTTACGGGCCATGTAAGCCGCAACGAAATCCCAAAACTGTGGCAATAGCTCATGAAAATGGTCATAAAACGCGAAAACGATGAGTTTTTGGTCACGCCTATCAAACATGTATCGGTCCTTACGAGCCTTGTAATCCAAAAACTATGGCAATATTTCATGAAAAACCCATAAAATGTGAAAACGACGAGTTTTTGGGAATGCCTCTCAAACATGTATCGGGTCTTACGGGACTTCCAAATCGCCCCGAAACCTCAAAACTGTGGGCAATAGTTCTAGAAAACAGTCATGAAATGTGAATCCGACGAGCTTTTGGGCATGCCTGTCAAACATGAATAGAGTCTTACGGGCCTTGATAATAGCTCCGAGACCCAAAACCGTAGGCAATTGCTCATGAAAACGTCCAGAAAACGTGAAAAGGATGAGTTTTTGTTCATCCCTCTTAACATGTATCAGCCATTACAGGCCATGTAAATCCCACCAAAATCCCCAAACTTAAACCAATAGCTCATGAAAATAGTCATAAAATGTGAAACCAACGAGTTTTTTGTCATGCATCTCAAACATGTATGGGTCTTACTTCCAAATCGCCCCAAAACTCCAAAACTTTGGGAAATAGCTCATGAGAACGGCCATAAAACACGAACATGACGAGTTTTTGGTCATGCCACTCAAACATGTACAGAGTCTGATGGATCTTCAAAATCGCCCTAGAACAGTCGGCAATAGCTCATGAAAAAACGGCCATAAAAAGCGAAAATGGTTAATTTTTGGCCATGCCTATGAAACATGTTTTGGTCCTTACGGGCCGTGTAATTCACCTAGAATCCCAAAACTGTGGCAATAGCTCATGAAAACTTCCATAAAATGTGAAAACGGCGATTTTTTGGTGATGCCTCTCAAACATGTATCTGGTCTTACGGGCCTAGAAAATCGCCCCAAAACCGTGGGCAATTTCTCATGAAAAACGGCCAAAAAACGTGAAAACATAGAGTTTTTGGTCATGCCTCTCAAACATGTATCGGCCCATACGGGCCATGTAAATCGCGCCAAAATCCCCAAACTTAAGCCAATAGCTAAGGAAAACTACCATAAAACGCGAAACCGACAAGTTTTTGGGCATGCCTCTCAAACGTATATCGGTTCTTACGGGACTGGCAAATCGCCCCGAAACCTCAAAATTGTGGGCAATAACTCTTGAAAATGGCCATAAAACAAGAATCCTACGAGTTTTTGGTCATGCCTCTCAAACATGTATCGGGTCTTACGGGCCTTGAAAATCGCTCTAGATCCCCAAAACCGTGTGCAATTGCTCATGAAAACCGCGATAAAACATGAAAACGTTGAGTTTTTTGTCATGCCTCTCAAACATGTATGGGTTCTTACGGGCCTTGAAAATCGCCCCAAAACATCAAAACCGTGGGCAATTTCTCATGAAAACGGCCAAAAAACGTGAAAACAACGAGTTTTTGGTCATGCCTCTCAAACATGTATCGGCCCATACGGGCCATGCAAATCGCGCCAAAATCCCCAAACTTAAGCCAATAGCTAAGGAAAACAACCATAAAACGTGAAACCGACAAGTTTTTGGGCATGCCTCTCAAACGTGTATCGGTTCTTACGGGACTTGCAAATCGCCCCGAAACCTCAAAATTGTGGGCAATAACTCTTGAAAATGGCCATAAAACATGAATCCTACGAGTTTTTGGTCATGCCTCTCAAACATGTATCGGGTCTTACGGGCCTTGAAAATCGCTCTAGATCCCCAAAACCGTGTGCAATTGCTCATGAAAACCGCCATAAAACGTGAAAACGATGAGTTTTTTGTCATGCCTATCAAACATCTATCGGCCCTTACGGGCCATGTAAATCGCACCAAAATCCCCAAACTCAAGCCATTATCTCATGAAAACAGCCATAAAACGAGAAACCGACAAGTTTTTGGGAATTGGTCTCAAACGTGTATCGGCTCTTACGGGACTTGCAATTTTCCCTAAAACCTCAAAACTGTGGCCAATAGCTCTTGAAAATGGCCATAAAACGTGAATCCGACGAGGTTTTGGTCATGCCTCTCAAACATGTATAGGGTCTTACGGGCCTTGAAAATCGCCCCAGAACTCCAAAACTGTGGGCGATTACTCATGAAAATGGCCATAAAGGTGAAAACGACGAGTTTTTATTCATGCCTCTAAAAAATGTAACGGCCCTTAGGGCCATGTAAACCACACCAAAATCCGAAAACTATGGACAATAGCTCATGAAAACGACCATAAAATGTGAAAATTATGAATTTTTAGTCATACCTGTCAAACATGTATCAGGGCTTATCGGCCTTCCAAATCGCCCTTGAATCCCTAAGCTGTGGGAAATAGCTCATGAAAACATCCATCAAACACGAAAATGACAAGTTTTGGTCATGCCACTCAAACATATGTCGGCCTTTACGGGCCATGTAAGCCGCAACGAAATCCCAAAACTGTGGCAATAGCTCATGAAAATGGTCATAAAACGCGAAAACGATGAGTTTTTGGTCACGCCTATCAAACATGTATCGGTCCTTACGAGCCTTGTAATCCAAAAACTATGGCAATATTTCATGAAAAAACCCATAAAATGTGAAAACGACGAGTTTTTGGGAATGCCTCTCAAACATGTATCGGGTCTTACGGGACTTCCAAATCGCCCCGAAACCTCAAAACTGTGGGCAATAGTTCTAGAAAACAGTCATGAAATGTGAATCCGACGAGCTTTTGGGCATGCCTGTCAAACATGAATAGAGTCTTACGGGCCTTGATAATAGCTCCGAGACCCCAAAACCGTAGGCAATTGCTCATGAAAACGTCCAGAAAACGTGAAAAGGATGAGTTTTTGTTCATCCCTCTTAACATGTATCAGCCATTACAGGCCATGTAAATCCCACCAAAATCCCCAAACTTAAACCAATAGCTCATGAAAATAGTCATAAAATGTGAAACCAACGAGTTTTTTGTCATGCATCTCAAACATGTATGGGGTCTTACTTCCAAATCGCCCCAAAACTCCAAAACTTTGGGAAATAGCTCATGAGAACGGCCATAAAACACGAACATGACGAGTTTTTGGTCATGCCACTCAAACATGTACAGATTCTGATGGATCTTCAAAATCGCCCTAGAACAGTCGGCAATAGCTCATGAAAAAACGGCCATAAAAAGCGAAAATGGTTAATTTTTGGCCATGCCTATGAAACATGTTTTGGTCCTTACGGGCCGTGTAATTCACCTAGAATCCCAAAACTGTGGCAATAGCTCATGAAAACTTCCATAAAATGTGAAAACGGCGATTTTTTGGTGATGCCTCTCAAACATGTATCTGGTCTTACGGGCCTAGAAAATCGCCCCAAAACCGTGGGCAATTTCTCATGAAAAACGGCCAAAAAACGTGAAAACATAGAGTTTTTGGTCATGCCTCTCAAGCATGTATCGGCCCATACGGGCCATGTAAATCGCGCCAAAATCCCAAACTTAAGCCAATAGCTAAGGAAAACTACCATAAAACGCGAAACCGACAAGTTTTTGGGCATGCCTCTCAAACGTATATCGGTTCTTACGGGACTTGCAAATCGACCCGAAACCTCAAAATTGTGGGCAATAACTCTTGAAAATGGCCATAAAACAAGAATCCTACGAGTTTTTGGTCATGCCTCTCAAACATGTATCGGGTCTTACGGGCCTTGAAAATCGCTCTAGATCCCCAAAACCGTGTGCAATTGCTCATGAAAACCGCGATAAAACATGAAAACGTTGAGTTTTTTGTCATGCCTCTCAAAAATGTATGGGTTCTTACGGGCCTTGAAAATCGCCCCAAAACATCAAAACCTTGGGCAATTTCTCATGAAAACGGCCAAAAAACGTGAAAACAACGAGTTTTTGGTCATGCCTCTCAAACATGTATCGGCCCATACGGGCCATGTAAATCGCGCCAAAATCCCCAAACTTAAGCCAATAGCTAAGGAAAACAACCATAAAACGCGAAACCGACAAGTTTTTGGGCATGCCTCTCAAACGTGTATCGGTTCTTACGGGACTTGCAAATCGCCCCGAAACCTCAAAATTGTGGGCAATAACTCTTGAAAATGGCCATAAAACATGAATCCTACGAGTTTTTGGTCATGCCTCTCAAACATGTATCGGGTCTTACGGGCCTTGAAAATCGCTCTAGATCCCCAAAACCGTGTGCAATTGCTCATGAAAACCGCCATAAAACGTGAAAACGATGAGTTTTTTGTCATGCCTATCAAACATGTATCGGCCCTTACGGGCCATGTAAATCGCACCAAAATCCCCAAACTCAAGCCAATATCTCATGAAAACAGCCATAAAACGAGAAACCGACAAGTTTTTGGGAATTGGTCTCAAACGTGTATCGGCTCTTACGGGACTTGCAATTTTCCCTAAAACCTCAAAACTGTGGCCAATAGCTCTTGAAAATTGCCATAAAACGTGAATCCGACGAGGTTTTGGTCATGCCTCTCAAACATGTATAGGGTCTTACGGGCCTTGAAAATCGCCCCAGAACTCCAAAACTGTGGGCGATTACTCATGAAAATGGCCATAAAGGTGAAAACGACGAGTTTTTATTCATGCCTCTAAAAAATGTAACGTCCCTTAGGGCCATGTAAACCACCCCAAAATACGAAAACTTTGGACAGTAGCTCATGAAAACGACCATAAAATGTGAAAATTATGAATTTTTAGTCATACCTGTCAAACATGTATCAGGGCTTATCGGCCTTCCAAATCGCCCTTGAATCCCTAAGCTATGGGAAATAGCTCATGAAAACATCCATCAAACACGAAAATGACAAGTTTTGGTCATGCCACTCAAACATATGTCGGCCTTTACGGGCCATGTAAGCCGCAACGAAATCCCAAAACTGTGGCAATAGCTCATGAAAATGGTCATAAAACGCGAAAACGATGAGTTTTTGGTCACGCCTATCAAACATGTATCGGTCCTTACGAGCCTTGTAATCCAAAAACTATGGCAATATTTCATGAAAACACCCATAAAATGTGAAAACGACGAGTTTTTGGGAATGCCTCTCAAACATGTATCGGGTCTTACGGGACTTCCAAATCGCCCCGAAACCTCAAAACTGTGGGCAATAGTTCTAGAAAACAGTCATGAAATGTGAATCCGACGAGCTTTTGGGCATGCCTGTCAAACATGAATAGAGTCTTACGGGCCTTGATAATAGCTCCGGGACCCCAAAACCGTGGGCAATTGCTCATGAAAACGTCCAGAAAACGTGAAAAGGATGAGTTTTTGTTCATCCCTCTTAACATGTATCAGCCATTACAGGCCATGTAAATCCCACCAAAATCCCCAAACTTAAACCAATAGCTCATGAAAATAGTCATAAAATGTGAAACCAACGAGTTTTTTGTCATGCATCTCAAACATGTATAGGGTCTTATTTCCAAATCGCCCCAAAACTCCAAAACTTTGGGAAATAGCTCATGAGAACGGCCATAAAACACGAACATGACGAGTTTTTGGTCATGCCACTCAAACATGTACAGAGTCTGATGGGTCTTGAAAATCGCCCTGGAACAGTCGGCAATAGCTCATGAAAAAACGGCCATAAAAAGCGAAAATGGTTAATTTTTGGCCATGCCTATGAAACATGTTTTGGTCCTTACGGGCCCCGTAATTCGCCTAGAATCCCAAAACTGTGTGCAATTGCTCATGAAAACCGCCATAAAACGTGAAAACGATGAGTTTTTTGTCATGCCTATCAAACATGTATCGGGTCTTACGGGCCTTGAAAATCGCCCCAAAACCCCAAAACCGTGGGCAATTTCTCATGAAAACGGCCAAAAAACGTGAAAACAACGAGTTTTTGGTCATGCCTCTCAAACATGTATCGGCCCATACGGGCCATGTAAATCACGCCAAAATCCCCAAACTTAAGCCAATAGCTAAGGAAAACAACCATAAAACGCGAAACCGACAAGTTTTTGGGCATGCCTCTCAAACGTGTATCGGTTCTTACGGGACTTGCAAATCGCCCCAAAACCTCAAAATTGTGGGCAATAACTCTTGAAAATGGCCATAAAACAAGAATCCTACGAGTTTTTGGTCATGCCTCTCAAACATGTGTCGGGTCTTACGGGCCTTGAAAATCGCTCTAGATCCCCAAAACCGTGTGCAATTGCTCATGAAAACCGCCATAAAACGTGAAAACGATGAGTTTTTTGTCATGCCTATCAAACATGTATCGGGTCTTACGGGCCTTGAAAATCGCCCCAAAACCCCAAAACCGTGGGCAATTTCTCATGAAAACGGCCATAAAACGTGAAAACAACGAGTTTTTGGTCATGCCTCTCAAACATGTATCGGCCCATACGGGCCATGTAAATCGCGCCAAAATCCCCAAACTTAAGCCAATAGCTAAGGAAAACAACCATAAAACGCGAAACCGACAAGTTTTTGGGCATGCCTCTCAAACGTGTATCGGTTCTTACGGGACTTGCAAATCGCCCCGAAACCTCAAAATTGTGGGCAATAACTCTTGAAAATAGCCATAAAACATGAATCCTACGAGTTTTTGGTCATGCCTCTCAAACATGTATCGGGTCTTAAGGGCCTCGAAAATCGCTCTAGATCCCCAAAACCGTGTGCAATTGCTCATGAAAACCGCCATAAAACGTGAAAACGATGAGTTTTTTGTCATGCCTATCAAACATGTATCGGCCCTTACGGGCCATGTAAATCGCACCAAAATCCCCAAACTCAAGCCAATATCTCATGAAAACAGCCATAAAACGATAAACCGACAAGTTTTTGGGAATTGGTCTCAAACGTGTATCGGCTCTTACGGGACTTGCAATTTTCCCTAAAACCTCAAAACTGTGGCCAATAGCTCTTGAAAATGCCCATAAAACGTGAATCCGACGAGGTTTTGGTCATGCCTCTCAAACATGTATAGGGTCTTACGGGCCTTGAAAATCGCCCCAAAACCCCAAAACCGTGGGCGATTACTCATGAAAACGGCCATAAAACGTGAAAACGACGAGTTTTTGGTCATGCCTCTCAAACATGTATCGACCCATACGGGCCATGTAAATCGCGCCAAAATCCCCAAACTTAAGCCAATAGCTAAGAAAAACAACCATAAAACGCGAAACCGACAAGTTTTTGGGCATGCCTCTCAAACGTGTATCGGTTCTTACGGGACTTGCAAATCGCCCCGAAACCTCAAAATTGTGGGCAATAACTCTTGAAAATGGCCATAAAACATGAATCCTGCGAGTTTTTGGTCATGCCTCTCAAACATGTATCGGGTCTTACGGGCCTTGAAAATCGCTCTAGATCCCCAAAACCGTGTGCAATTGCTCATGAAAACCGCCATAAAATGTGAAAACGATGAGTTTTTTGTCATGCCTATCAAACATGTATCGGCCCTTACGGGCCATGTAAATCGCACAAAAATCCCCAAACTCAAGCCAATATCTCATGAAAACAGCCATAAAACGAGAAACCGACAAGTTTTTGGGAATTGGTCTCAAACGCGTATCGGCTCTACGGGACTTGCAATTTTCCCTAAAACCTCAAAACTGTGGCCAATAGCTCTTGAAAATTCCCATAAAACGTGAATCCGACGAGTTTTTGGTCATGCCTCTCAAACATGTATAGGGTCTTACGGGCCTTGAAAATCGCCCCTGAACTCCAAAACTGTGGGCGATTACTCATGAAAATGGCCATAAATGTGAAAACGACGAGTTTTTATTCATGCCTCTCAAAAATGTAACGGCCCTTAGGGCCATGTAAACCACACCAAAATCCAAAGACTATGGACAATAGCTCATGAAAACGACCATAAAATGTGAAAATTATGAATTTTTAGCCATACCTCTCAAACATGTATCAGGGCTTACCGGCCTTCCAAATCGACCTGGAATCCCTAAGCGATGGGCAATAGCTCATGAAAACATCCATCAAACACGAAAAAGACAAGTTTTGGTCATGCCACTCAAACATATGTCGGCCTTTACGGGGCATGAGAGCCGCCACGAAATCCCAAAACTGTGGCAATAGCTCATGAAAATGGTCATAAAACGAGAAAACGATGAGTTTTTGGACACGCCTATCAAACATGTATCGGTCCTTACGAGCCTTGTAATCCAAAAACTATGTCAATAGTTCATGAAAACACCCATAAAATGTGAAAACGACGAGTTTTTGGGAATGCCTCTCAAACATGTAACGGGTCTTACGGGACTTCCAAATCGCCCCGAAACCTCAAAACTGTGGGCAATAGTTCTAGAAAACAGTCATGAAATGTGAATCCGACGAGCTTTTGGGCATGCCTGTCAAACATGAATAGACTCTTACGGGCCTTGAAAATAGCTCCGGGACCCCAAAACCGTGGTCAATTGCTCATGAAAACGTCCAGAAAACGTGAAAAGGATGAGTTTTTGTTCATCCCTCTTAACATGTATCAGCCATTAAAGGCCATGTAAATCCCACCAAAATCCCCAAACTTAAACCAATAGCTCATGAAAATAGTCATAAAATGTGAAACCAACGAGTTTTTTGTCATGCATCTCAAACATGTATAGGGTCTTACTTCCAAATCGCCCCAAAACTCCAAAACTTTGGGCAATAGCTCATGAGAACGGCCATAAAACACGAACATGACGAGTTTTTGGTCATGCCACTCAAACATGTACAGAGTCTTATGGGTCTTGAAAATCGCCCCGGAACAGTCGGCAATAGCTCATGAAAACACGGCCATAAAAAGCAAAAATGGTTAATTTTTGGCCATGCCTATGAAACATGTTTTGGTCCTTACGGGCCCTGAAATTCGCATAGAATCCCAAAATTGTGGCAATAGCTCATGAAAACGTCCATAAAATGTGAAAACGGCGATTTTTTGGTGATGCCTCTCAAACATGTATCAGGTCTTACGGGCCTTGAAAATGGCCCCAAAACCCCGAAACCGTGGGCAATTTCTCATGAAAACGGCCATAAAACGTGAAAATAACAAGTTTTTGGTCATGCCTCTCAAACATGTATCGGCCCATACGGGCCATGTATATCGTGCCAAAATCCCCAAACTTAAGCCAATAGCTAAGGAAAACAACCATAAAACGCGAAACCGACAAGTTTTTGGGCATGCCTCTCAAACGTGTATCGGTTCTTACGGGACTTGCAAATCGCCCCGAAACCTCAAAATTGTGGGCAATAACTCTTGAAAATAGCCATAAAACATGAATCCTACGAGTTTTTGGTCATGCCTCTCAAACATGTATCGGGTCTTAAGGGCCTCGAAAATCGCTCTAGATCCCCAAAACCGTGTGCAATTGCTCATGAAAACCGCCATAAAACGTGAAAACGATGAGTTTTTTATCATGCCTATCAAACATGTATCGGCCCTTACGGGCCATGTAAATCGCACCAAAATCCCCAAACTCAAGCCAATATCTCCTGAAAACAGCCATAAAACGAGAAACCGACAAGTTTTGGGGAATTGGTCTCAAACGTGTATCGGCTCTTACGGGACTTGCAATTTTCCCTAAAACCTCAAAACTGTGGCCAATAGCTCTTGAAAATGCCCATAAAACGTGAATCCGACGAGTTTTTGGTCATGCCTCTCAAACATGTATAGGGTCTTACGGGCCTTGAAAATCGCCCCAAAACCCCAAAACCGTGGGCGATTACTCATGAAAACGGCCATAAAACGTGAAAACAACGAGTTTTTGGTCATGCCTCTCAAACATGTATCGACCCATACGGCCATGTAAATCGCGCCAAAATCCCCAAACTTAAGCCAATAGCTAAGAAAAACAACCATAAAACGCGAAACCGACAAGTTTTTGGGCATGCCTCTCAAACGTGTATCGGTTCTTACGGGACTTGCAAATCGCCCCGAAACCTCAAAATTGTGGGCAATAACTCTTGAAAATGGCCATAAAACATGAATCCTGCGAGTTTTTGGTCATGCCTCTCAAACATGTATCGGGTCTTACGGGCCTTGAAAATCGCTCTAGATCCCCAAAACCGTGTGCAATTGCTCATGAAAACCGCCATAAAATGTGAAAACGATGAGTTTTTTGTCATGCCTATCAAACATGTATCGGCCCTTACGGGCCATGTAAATCGCACAAAAATCCCCAAACTCAAGCCAATATCTCATGAAAACATCCATAAAACGAGAAACCGACAAGTTTTTGGGAATTGGTCTCAAACGCGTATCGGCTCTACGGGACTTGCAATTTTCCCTAAAACCTCAAAACTGTGGCCAATAGCTCTTGAAAATTCCCATAAAACGTGAATCCGACGAGTTTTTGGTCATGCCTCTCAAACATGTATAGGGTCTTACGGGCCTTGAAAATCGCCCCTGAACTCCAAAACTGTGGGCGATTACTCATGAAAATGGCCATAAATGTGAAAACGACGAGTTTTTATTCATGCCTCTCAAAAATGTAACGGCCCTTAGGGCCATGTAAACCACACCAAAATCCAAAGACTATGGACAATAGCTCATGAAAACGACCATAAAATGTGAAAATTATGAATTTTTAGCCATACCTCTCAAACATGTATCAGGGCTTACCGGCCTTCCAAATCGACCTGGAATCCCTAAGCGATGGGCAATAGCTCATGAAAACATCCATCAAACACGAAAAAGACAAGTTTTGGTCATGCCACTCAAACATATGTCGGCCTTTACGGGGCATGAGAGCCGCCACGAAATCCCAAAACTGTGGCAATAGCTCATGAAAATGGTCATAAAACGAGAAAACGATGAGTTTTTGGACACGCCTATCAAACATGTATCGGTCCTTACGAGCCTTGTAATCCAAAAACTATGTCAATAGTTCATGAAAACACCCATAAAATGTGAAAACGACGAGTTTTTGGGAATGCCTCTCAAACATGTAACGGGTCTTACGGGACTTCCAAATCGCCCCGAAACCTCAAAACTGTGGGCAATAGTTCTAGAAAACAGTCATGAAATGTGAATCCGACGAGCTTTTGGGCATGCCTGTCAAACATGAATAGACTCTTACGGGCCTTGAAAATAGCTCCGGGGCCCCAAAACCGTGGGCAATTGCTCATGAAAACGTCCAGAAAACGTGAAAAGGATGAGTTTTTGTTCATCCCTCTTAACATGTATCAGCCATTAAAGGCCATGTAAATCCCACCAAAATCCCCAAACTTAAACCAATAGCTCATGAAAATAGTCATAAAATGTGAAACCAACGAGTTTTTTGTCATGCATCTCAAACATGTATAGGGTCTTACTTCCAAATCGCCCCAAAACTCCAAAACTTTGGGCAATAGCTCATGAGAACGGCCATAAAACACGAACATGACGAGTTTTTGGTCATGCCACTCAAACATGTACAGAGTCTTATGGGTCTTGAAAATCGCCCCGGAACAGTCGGCAATAGCTCATGAAAACACGGCCATAAAAAGCAAAAATGGTTAATTTTTGGCCATGCCTATGAAACATGTTTTGGTCCTTACGGGCCCTGAAATTCGCATAGAATCCCAAAATTGTGGCAATAGCTCATGAAAACGTCCATAAAATGTGAAAACGGCGATTTTTTGGTGATGCCTCTCAAACATGTATCAGGTCTTACGGGCCTTGAAAATGGCCCCAAAACCCCGAAACCGTGGGCAATTTCTCATGAAAACGGCCATAAAACGTGAAAATAACAAGTTTTTGGTCATGCCTCTCAAACATGTATCGGCCCATACGGGCCATGTATATCGTGCCAAAATCCCCAAACTTAAGCCAATAGCTAAGGAAAACAACCATAAAACGCGAAACCGACAAGTTTTTGGGCATGCCTCTCAAACGTGTATCGGTTCTTACGGGACTTGCAAATCGCCCCGAAACCTCAAAATTGTGGGCAATAACTCTTGAAAATGGCCATAAAACATGAATCCTACGAGTTTTTGGTCATGCCTCTCAAACATGTATCGGGTCTTACGGGCCTTGAAAATCGCTCTAGATCCCCAAAACCGTGTGCAATTGCTCATGAAAACCGCCATAAAATGTGAAAACGATGAGTTTTTTTGTCATGCCTATCAAACATCTATCGGCCCTTACGGGCCATGTAAATCGCACAAAAATCCCCAAACTCAAGCCAATATCTCATGAAAACAGCCATAAAACGAGAAACCGACAAGTTTTTGGGAATTGGTCTCAAACGCGTATCGGCTCTACGGGACTTGCAATTTTCCCTAAAACCTCAAACTGTGGCCAATAGCTCTTGAAAATTCCCATAAAACGTGAATCCGACGAGTTTTTGGTCATGCCTCTCAAACATGTATAGGGTCTTACGGGCCTTGAAAATCGCCCCTGAACTCCAAAACTGTGGGCGATTACTCATGAAAATGGCCATAAATGTGAAAACGATGAGTTTTTATTCATGCCTCTCAAAAATGTAACGGCCCTTAGGGCCATGTAAACCACACCAAAATCCAAAGACTATGGACAATAGCTCATGAAAACGACCATAAAATGTGAAAATTATGAATTTTTAGCCATACCTCTCAAACATGTATCAGGGCTTACCGGCCTTCCAAATCGACCTGGAATCCCTAAGCGATGGGCAATAGCTCATGAAAACATCCATCAAACACGAAAAAGACAAGTTTTGGTCATGCCTCTCAAACATGTATCGGCCCATACGGGCCATGTATATCGTGCCAAAATCCCCAAACTTAAGCCAATAGCTAAGGAAAACAACCATAAAACGCGAAACCGACAAGTTTTTGGGCATGCCTCTCAAACGTGTATCGGTTCTTACGGGACTTGCAAATCGCCCCGAAACCTCAAAATTGTGGGCAATAACTCTTGAAAATGGCCATAAAACATGAATCCTACGAGTTTTTGGTCATGCCTCTCAAACATGTATCGGGTCTTACGGGCCTTGAAAATCGCTCTAGATCCCCAAAACCGTGTGCAATTGCTCATGAAAACTGCCATAAAATGTGAAAACGATGAGTTTTTTGTCATGCCTATCAAACATCTATCGGCCCTTACGGGCCATGTAAATCGCACAAAAATCCCCAAACTCAAGCCAATATCTCATGAAAACAGCCATAAAACGAGAAACCGACAAGTTTTTGGGAATTGGTCTCAAACGCGTATCGGCTCTACGGGACTTGCAATTTTCCCTAAAACCTCAAAACTGTGGCCAATAGCTCTTGAAAATTCCCATAAAACGTGAATCCGACGAGTTTTTGGTCATGCCTCTCAAACATGTATAGGGTCTTACGGGCCTTGAAAATCGCCCCTGAACTCCAAAACTGTGGGCGATTACTCATGAAAATGGCCATAAATGTGAAAACGACGAGTTTTTATTCATGCCTCTCAAAAATGTAACGGCCCTTAGGGCCATGTAAACCACACCAAAATCCAAAGACTATGGACAATAGCTCATGAAAACGACCATAAAATGTGAAAATTATGAATTTTTAGCCATACCTCTCAAACATGTATCAGGGCTTACCGGCCTTCCAAATCGACCTGGAATCCCTAAGCGATGGGCAATAGCTCATGAAAACATCCATCAAACACGAAAAAGACAAGTTTTGGTCATGCCACTCAAACATATGTCGGCCTTTACGGGGCATGTAAGCCGCAACGAAATCCCAAAACTGTGGCAATAGCTCATGAAAATGGTCATAAAACGAGAAAACGATGAGTTTTTGGACACGCCTATCAAACATGTATCGGTCCTTACGAGCTTTGTAATCCAAAAACTATGTCAATAGTTCATGAAAACACCCATAAAATGTGAAAACGACGAGTTTTTGGGAATGCCTCTCAAACATGTAACGGGTCTTACGGGACTTCCAAATCGCCCCGAAACCTCAAAACTGTGGGCAATAGTTCTAGAAAACAGTCATGAAATGTGAATCCGACGAGCTTTTGGGCATGCCTGTCAAACATGAATAGACTCTTACGGGCCATGAAAATAGCTCCGGGACCCCAAAACCGTGGGCAATTGCTCATGAAAACGTCCAGAAAACGTGAAAAGGATGAGTTTTTGTTCATCCCTCTTAACATGTATCAGCCATTAAAGGCCATGTAAATCCCACCAAAATCCCCAAACTTAAACCAATAGCTCATGAAAATAGTCATAAAATGTGAAACCAACGAGTTTTTTGTCATGCATCTCAAACATGTATAGGGTCTTACTTCCAAATCGCCCCAAAACTCCAAAACTTTGGGCAATAGCTCATGAGAACGGCCATAAAACACGAACATGACGAGTTTTTGGTCATGCCACTCAAACATGTACAGAGTCTTATGGGTCTTGAAAATCGCCCCGGAACAGTCGGCAATAGCTCATGAAAACACGGCCATAAAAAGCAAAAATGGTTAATTTTTGGCCATGCCTATGAAACATGTTTTGGTCCTTACGGGCCCTGAAATTCGCATAGAATCCCAAAATTGTGGCAATAGCTCATGAAAATGCCCATAAAACGTGAATCCGACCAGTTTTTGGTCATGCCTCTCAAACATGTATAGGGTCTTACGGGCCTTGAAAATCGCCCCAAAACCCCAAAACCGTGGGCAATTTCTCATGAAAACGGCCATAAAACGTGAAAACAACGAGTTTTTGGTCATGCCTCTCAAACATGTATCGGCCCATACGGGCCATGTAAATCGCGCCAAAATCCCCAAACTTAAGCCAATAGCTAAGAAAAACAACCATAAAACGCGAAACCGACAAGTTTTTGGGCATGCCTCTCAAACGTGTATCGGTTCTTACGGGACTTGCAAATCGCCCCGAAACCTCAAAATTGTGGGCAATAACTCTTGAAAATGGCCATAAAACATGAATCCTGCGAGTTTTTGGTCATGCCTCTCAAACATGTATCGGGTCTTACGGGCCTTGAAAATCGCTCTAGATCCCCAAAACCGTGTGCAATTGCTCATGAAAACCGCCATAAAATGTGAAAACGATGAGTTTTTTGTCATGCCTATCAAACATGTATCGGCCCTTACGGGCCATGTAAATCGCACAAAAATCCCCAAACTCAAGCCAATATCTCATGAAAACAGCCATAAAACGAGAAACCGACAAGTTTTTGGGAATTGGTCTCAAACGTGTATCGGCTCTACGGGACTTGCAATTTTCCCTAAAACCTCAAAACTGTGGCCAATAGCTCTTGAAAATTCCCATAAAACGTGAATCCGACGAGTTTTTGGTCATGCCTCTCAAACATGTATAGGGTCTTACGGGCCTTGAAAATCGCCCCTGAACTCCAAAACTGTGGGCGATTACTCATGAAAATGGCCATAAATGTGAAAACGACGAGTTTTTATTCATGCCTCTCAAAAATGTAACGGCCCTTAGGGCCATGTAAACCACACCAAAATCCAAAGACTATGGACAATAGCTCATGAAAACGACCATAAAATGTGAAAATTATGAATTTTTAGCCATACCTCTCAAACATGTATCAGGGCTTACCGGCCTTCCAAATCGACCTGGAATCCCTAAGCGATGGGCAATAGCTCATGAAAACATCCATCAAACACGAAAAAGACAAGTTTTGGTCATGCCACTCAAACATATGTCGGCCTTTACGGGGCATGTAAGCCGCAACGAAATCCCAAAACTGTGGCAATAGCTCATGAAAATGGTCATAAAACGAGAAAACGATGAGTTTTTGGTCACGCCTATCAAACATGTATCGGTCCTTACGAGCCTTGTAATCCAAAAACTATGTCAATAGTTCATGAAAACACCCATAAAATGTGAAAACGACGAGTTTTGGGAATGCCTCTCAAACATGTAACGGGTCTTACGGGACTTCCAAATCGCCCCGAAACCTCAAAACTGTGGGCAATAGTTCTAGAAAACAGTCATGAAATGTGAATCCGACGAGCTTTTGGGCATGCCTGTCAAACATGAATAGAGTCTTACGGGCCTTGAAAATAGCTCCGGGACCCCAAAACCGTGGGCAATTGCTCATGAAAACGTCCAGAAAACGTGAAAAGGATGAGTTTTTGTTCATCCCTCTTAACATGTATCAGCCATTAAAGGCCATGTAAATCCCACCAAAATCCCCAAACTTAAACCAATAGCTCATGAAAATAGTCATAAAATGTGAAACCAACGAGTTTTTTGTCATGCATCTCAAACATGTATAGGGTCTTACTTCCAAATCGCCCCAAAACTCCAAAACTTTGGGCAATAGCTCATGAGAACGGCCATAAAACACAAACATGACGAGTTTTTGGTCATGCCACTCAAACATGTACAGAGTCTTATAGGTCTTGAAAATCGCCCCGGAACAATCGGCAATAGCTCATGAAAACACGGCCATAAAAAGCAAAAATGGTTAATTTTTGGCCATGCCTATGAAACATGTTTTGGTCCTTACGGGCCCTGAAATTCGCATAGAATCCCAAAACTGTGGCAATAGCTCATGAAAACGTCCATAAAATGTGAAAACGGCGATTTTTTGGTGATGCCTCTCAAACATGTATCGGGTCTTACGGGCCTTGAAAATGGCCCCAAAACCCCGAAACCGTGGGCAATTTCTCATGAAAACGGCCATAAAACGTGAAAATAACAAGTTTTTGGTCATGCCTCTCAAACATGTATCGGCCCATACGGGCCATGTATATCGTGCCAAAATCCCCAAACTTAAGCCAATAGCTAAGGAAAACAACCATAAAACGCGAAACCGACAAGTTTTTGGGCATGCCTCTCAAACGTGTATCGGTTCTTACGGGACTTGCAAATCGCCCCGAAACCTCAAAATTGTGGGCAATAACTCTTGAAAATGGCCATAAAACATGAATCCTACGAGTTTTTGGTCATGCCTCTCAAACATGTATCGGGTCTTACGGGCCTTGAAAATCGCTCTAGATCCCCAAAACCGTGTGCAATTGCTCATGAAAACCGCCATAAAACGTGAAAACGATGAGTTTTTTGTCATGCCTATCAAACATGTATCGGGTCTTACGGGCCTTGAAAATCGCCCCAAAACCCCAAAACCGTGGGCACTTTCTCATGAAAACGGCCATAAAACGTCAAAACAACGAGTTTTTGGTCATGCCTCTCAAACATGTATCGGCCCATACGGGCCATGTAAATCGCGCCAAAATCCCCAAACTTAAGCCAATAGCTAAGGAAAACAACCATAAAACGCGAAACCGACAAGTTTTTGGGCATGCCTCTCAAACGTGTATCGGTTCTTACGGGACTTGCAAATCGCCCCGAAACCTCAAAATTGTGGGCAATAACTCTTGAAAATAGCCATAAAACATGAATCCTACGAGTTTTTGGTCATGCCTCTCAAACATGTATCGGGTCTTACGGGCCTCGAAAATCGCTCTAGATCCCCAAAACCGTGTGCAATTGCTCATGAAAACCGCCATAAAACGTGAAAACGATGAGTTTTTTGTCATGCCTATCAAACATGTATCGGCCCTTACGGGCCATGTAAATCGCACCAAAATCCCCAAACTCAAGCCAATATCTCATGAAAACAGCCATAAAACGAGAAACCGACAAGTTTTTGGGAATTGGTCTCAAACGTGTATCGGCTCTACGGGACTTGCAATTTTCCCTAAAACCTCAAAACTGTGGCCAATAGCTCTTGAAAATTCCCATAAAACGTGAATCCGACGAGTTTTTGGTCATGCCTCTCAAACATGTATAGGGTCTTACGGGCCTTGAAAATCGCCCCTGAACTCCAAAACTTTGGGCGGTTACTCATGAAAATGGCCATAAATGTGAAAACGACGAGTTTTTATTCATGCCTCTCAAAAATGTAACGGCCCTTAGGACCATGTAAACCACACCAAAATCCAAAAACTATGGACAATAGCTCATGAAAACGACCATAAAATGTGAAAATTATGAATTTTTAGCCATACCTCTCAAACATGTATCAGGGCTTACCGGCCTTCCAAATCGACCTGGAATCCCTAAGCGATGGGCAATAGCTCATGAAAACATCCATCAAACACAAAAAAGACAAGTTTTGGTCATGCCACTCAAACATATGTCGGCCTTTACGGGGCATGTAAGCCGCAACGAAATCCCAAAACTGTGGCAATAGCTCATGAAAATGGTCATAAAACGAGAAAACGATGAGTTTTTGGTCACGCCTATCAAACATGTATCGGTCCTTACGAGCCTTGTAATCCAAAAACTATGGCAATAGTTCATGAAAACACCCATAAAATGTGAAAACGACGAGTTTTTGGGAATGCCTCTCAAACATGTATCGGGTCTTACGGGACTTCCAAATCGCCCCGAAACCTCAAAACTGTGGGCAATAGTTCTAGAAAACAGTCATGAAATGTGAATCCGACGAGCTTTTGGGCATGCCTGTCAAACATGAATAGAGTCTTACGGGCCTTGAAAATAGCTCCGGGACCCCAAAACCGTGGGCAATTGCTCATGAAAACGTCCAGAAAACGTGAAAAGGATGAGTTTTTGTTCATCCCTCTTAACATGTATCAGCCATTAAGGCCATGTAAATCCCACCAAAATCCCCAAACTTAAACCAATAGCTCATGAAAATAGTCATAAAATGTGAAACCAACGAGTTTTTTGTCATGCATCTCAAACATGTATAGGGTCTTACTTCCAAATCGCCCCAAAACTCCAAAACTTTGGGCAATAGCTCATGAGAACGGCCATAAAACACGAACATGACGAGTTTTTGGTCATGCCACTCAAACATGTACAGAGTCTTATGGGTCTTGAAAATCGCCCCGGAACAGTCGGCAATAGCTCATGAAAACACGGCCATAAAAATCAAAAATGGTTAATTTTTGGCCATGCCTATGAAACATGTTTTGGTCCTTACGGGCCCTGAAATTCGCATAGAATCCCAAAACTGTGGCAATAGCTCATGAAAACGTCCATAAAATGTGAAAACGGCGATTTTTTGGTGATGCCTCTCAAACATGTATCGGGTCTTACGGGCCTTGAAAATGGCCCCAAAACCCCGAAACCGTGGGCAATTTCTCATGAAAACGGCCATAAAACGTGAAAATAACAAGTTTTTGGTCATGCCTCTCAAACATGTATCGGCCCATACGGGCCATGTATATCGTGCCAAAATCCCCAAACTTAAGCCAATAGCTAAGGAAAACAACCATAAAACGCGAAACCGACAAGTTTTTGGGCATGCCTCTCAAACGTGTATCGGTTCTTACGGGACTTGCAAATCGCCCCGAAACCTCAAAATTGTGGACAATAACTCTTGGAAATGGCCATAAAACATGAATCCTACGAGTTTTTGGTCATGCCTCTCAAACATGTATCGGGTCTTACGGGCCTTGAAAATCGCTCTAGATCCCCAAAACCGTGTGCAATTGCTCATGAAAACCGCCATAAAACGTGAAAACGATGAGTTTTTTGTCATGCCTATCAAACATGTATCGGGTCTTACGGGCCTTGAAAATCGCCCCAAAACCCCAAAACCGTGGGCACTTTCTCATGAAAACGGCCATAAAACGTCAAAACAACGAGTTTTTGGTCATGCCTCTCAAACATGTATCGGCCCATACGGGCCATGTAAATCGCGCCAAAATCCCCAAACTTAAGCCAATAGCTAAGGAAAACAACCATAAAACGCGAAACCGACAAGTTTTTGGGCATGCCTCTCAAACGTGTATCGGTTCTTACGGGACTTGCAAATCGCCCCGAAACCTCAAAATTGTGGGCAATAACTCTTGAAAATAGCCATAAAACATGAATCCTACGAGTTTTTGGTCATGCCTCTCAAACATGTATCGGGTCTTACGGGCCTCGAAAATCGCTCTAGATCCCCAAAACCGTGTGCAATTGCTCATGAAAACCGCCATAAAACGTGAAAACGATGAGTTTTTTGTCATGCCTATCAAACATGTATCGGCCCTTACGGGCCATGTAAATCGCACCAAAATCCCCAAACTCAAGCCAATATCTCATGAAAACAGCCATAAAACGAGAAACCGACAAGTTTTTGGGAATCGGTCTCAAACGTGTATCGGCTCTACGGGACTTGCAATTTTCCCTAAAACCTCAAAACTGTGGCCAATAGCTCTTGAAAATTCCCATAAAACGTGAATCCGACGAGTTTTTGGTCATGCCTCTCAAACATGTATAGGGTCTTACGGGCCTTGAAAATCGCCCCTGAACTCCAAAACTTTGGGCGGTTACTCATGAAAATGGCCATAAATGTGAAAACGACGAGTTTTTATTCATGCCTCTCAAAAATGTAACGGCCCTTAGGACCATGTAAACCACACCAAAATCCAAAAACTATGGACAATAGCTCATGAAAACGACCATAAAATGTGAAAATTATGAATTTTTAGCCATACCTCTCAAACATGTATCAGGGCTTACCGGCCTTCCAAATCGACCTGGAATCCCTAAGCGATGGGCAATAGCTCATGAAAACATCCATCAAACACAAAAAGACAAGTTTTGGTCATGCCACTCAAACATATGTCGGCCTTTACGGGGCATGTAAGCCGCAACGAAATCCCAAAACTGTGGCAATAGCTCATGAAAATGGTCATAAAACGAGAAAACGATGAGTTTTTGGTCACGCCTATCAAACATGTATCGGTCCTTACGAGCCTTGTAATCCAAAAACTATGGCAATAGTTCATGAAAACACCCATAAAATGTGAAAACGACGAGTTTTTGGGAATGCCTCTCAAACATGTATCGGGTCTTACGGGACTTCCAAATCGCCCCGAAACCTCAAAACTGTGGGCAATAGTTCTAGAAAACAGTCATGAAATGTGAATCCGACGAGCTTTTGGGCATGCCTGTCAAACATGAATAGAGTCTTACGGGCCTTGAAAATAGCTCCGGGACCCCAAAACCGTGGGCAATTGCTCATGAAAACGTCCAGACAACGTGAAAAGGATGAGTTTTTGTTCATCCCTCTTAACATGTATCAGCCATTAAAGGCCATGTAAATCCCACCAAAATCCCCAAACTTAAACCAATAGCTCATGAAAATAGTCATAAATGTGAAACCAACGAGTTTTTTGTCATGCATCTCAAACATGTATAGGGTCTTACTTCCAAATCGCCCCAAAACTCCAAAACTTTGGGCAATAGCTCATGAGAACGGCCATAAAACACGAACATGACGAGTTTTTGGTCATGCCACTCAAACATGTACAGAGTCTTATGGGTCTTGAAAATCGCCCCGGAACAGTCGGCAATAGCTCATGAAAACACGGCCATAAAAATCAAAAATGGTTAATTTTTGGCCATGCCTATGAAACATGTTTTGGTCCTTACGGGCCCTGAAATTCGCATAGAATCCCAAAACTGTGGCAATAGCTCATGAAAACGTCCATAAAATGTGAAAACGGCGATTTTTTGGTGATGCCTCTCAAACATGTATCGGGTCTTACGGGCCTTGAAAATCGGCCCAAAACCCCGAAACCGTGGGCAATTTCTCATGAAAACGGCCATAAAACGTGAAAATAACAAGTTTTTGGTCATGCCTCTCAAACATGTATCGGCCCATACGGGCCATGTAAATCGTGCCAAAATCCCCAAACTTAAGCCAATAGCTAAGGAAAACAACCATAAAACGCGAAACCGACAAGTTTTTGGGCATGCCTCTCAAACGTGTATCGGTTCTTACGGGACTTGCAAATCGCCCGAAACCTCAAAATTGTGGACAATAACTCTTGAAAATGGCCATAAAACATGAATCCTACGAGTTTTTGGTCATGCCTCTCAAACATGTATCGGGTCTTACGGGCCTTGAAAATCGCTCTAGATCCCCAAAACCGTGTGCAATTGCTCATGAAAACCGCCATAAAACGTGAAAACGATGAGTTTTTTGTCATGCCTATCAAACATGTATCGGGTCTTACGGGCCTTGAAAATCGCCCCAGAACTCCAAAACCGTGGGCAATTTCTCATGAAAACGGCCATAAAACGTGAAAACGACGAGTTTTTGGTCATGCCTCTCAAACATGTATCGGCCCATACGGGCCATGTAAATCGCGCCAAAATCCCCAAACTTAAGCCAATAGCTCATGAAAACAACCATAAAACGCGAAACCGACAAGTTTTTGGGCATGCCTCTCAAACGTGTATCGGTTCTTACGGGACTTGCAAATCGCCCCGAAACCTCAAAATTGTGGGCAATAACTCTTGAAAATGGCCATAAAACATGAATCCTACGAGTTTTGGTCATGCCTCTCAAACATGTATCGGGTCTTACGGGCCTCGAAAATCGCTCTAGATCCCAAAACTGTGGCAATTGCTCATGAAAACCGCCATAAAACGTGAAAACGATGAGTTTTTGGTCATGCCTATCAAACATGTATCGGCCCTTACGGGCCTTGTAAATCCAAAAACTATGCCAATAGTCTCATGAAAACAGCCATAAAACGTGAAAACGACGAGTTTTTGGGAATGCCTCTCAAACATGTATCGGGTCTTACGGAACTTGCAAATCGCCCCGAAACCTCAAAACTGTGGCAATAGTCTTAGAAAACAGTCATGAAATGTGAATCCGACGAGCTTTTGGGCATGCCTGTCAAACATGAATAGAGTCTTACGGGCCTTGAAAATAGCTCCGGGACCCCAAAACCGTGGGCAATTGCTCATGAAAACGTCCAGAAAACGTGAAAAGGATGAGTTTTTGTTCATCCCTCTTAACATGTATCAGCCATTACAGGCCATGTAAATCCCACCAAAATCCCAAACTTAAACCAATAGCTCATGAAAAATAGTCATAAAATTTGAAACCAACGAGTTTTTTGTCATGCATCTCAAACATGTATAGGGTCTTACTTCCAAATCGCCCCAAAACTCCAAAACTTTGGGCAATAGCTCATGAGAACGGCCATAAAACACGAACATGACGAGTTTTGGTCATGCTACTCAAACATGTACAGAGTCTTATGGGTCTTGAAAATCGCCCCGAACAGTCGGCAATAGCTCATGAAAACACGGCCATAAAAGCGAAAATGGTTAATTTTTGGCCATGCCTATGAAACATGTTTTGGTCCTTACGGCCCTGAAATTCGCATAGAATCCCAAAACTGTGGCAATAGCTCATGAAAACGTCCATAAAACGTGAAAACGGCGATTTTTGGGTGATGCCTCTCAAACATGTATCGGTCTTACGGGCCTTGAAAATGGCCCCAAACCCCGAAACCGTGGGCAATTTCTCATGAAAACGGCCATAAAACGTGAAAATAACAAGTTTTTGGTCATGCCTCCAAACATGTATCGGCCCATACGGGCCATGTATATCGTGCCAAAATCCCCAAACTTAAGCCAATAGCTAAGGAAAACACCATAAAACGCGAAACCGACAAGTTTTTTGGCATGCCTCTCAAACGTGTATCGGTTCTTACGGGACTTGCAAATCGCCCCGAAACCTCAAAATTGTGGGCAATAACTCTTGAAAATGGCCATAAAACATGAATCCTACGAGTTTTTGGTCATGCCTCTCAAACATGTATCGGGTCTTACGGGCCTTGAAAATCGCTCTAGATCCCCAAAACCGTGTGCAATTGCTCATGAAAACCGCCATAAAACGTGAAAACGATGAGTTTTTGTCATGCCTATCAAACATGTATCGGGTCTTACGGGCCTTGAAAATCGCCCCAAAACCCAAAAACCGTGGGCACTTCTCATGAAAACGGCCATAAAACGTGAAAACAACGAGTTTTTGGTCATGCCTCTCAAACATGTTTCGGCCCATACGGGCCATGTAAATCGCGCCAAAATCCCCAAACTTAAGCCAATAGCTAAGGAAACAACCATAAAACGCGAAACCGACAAGTTTTTGGGCATGCCTCTCAAACGTGTATCGGTTCTTACGGGACTTGCAAATCGCCCCCGAAACCTCAAAATTGTGGGCAATAACTCTTGAAAATAGCCATAAAACATGAATCCTACGAGTTTTTGGTCATGCCTCTCAAACATGTATCGGGTCTTACGGGCCTCGAAAATCGCTCTAGATCCCCAAAACCGTGTGCAATTGCTCATTAAAACCGCCATAAAACGTGAAAACGATGAGTTTTTTTGTCATGCCTATCAAACATGTATCGGCCCTTACGGGCCATGTAAATCGCACCAAAATCCCCAAACTCAAGCCAATATCTCCTGAAAAACAGCCATAAAACGAGAACCGACAAGTTTTGGGAATTGGTCTCAAACGTGTATCGGCTCTTACGGACTTGCAATTTTCCCTAAAACCTCAAAACTGTGGCCAATAGCTCTTGAAAATGCCCATAAAACGTGAATCCGACGAGTTTTTGGTCATGCCTCTCAAACATGTATAGGGTCTTACGGGCCTTGAAAATCGCCCCAAAACCCCAAAACCGTGGGCGATTACTCATGAAAACGGCCATAAAACGTGAAAACAACGAGTTTTTTGGTCATGCCTCTCAAACATGTATCGGCCCATACGGGCCATGTAAATCGCGCCAAAATCCCCAAACTTAAGCCAATAGCTAAGAAAATAACCATAAAACGCGAAACCGACAAGTTTTTGGGCATGCCTCTCAAACGTGTATCGGTTCTTACGGGACTTGCAAATCGCCCCGAAACCTCAAAATTGTGGGCAATAACTCTTGAAAATGGCCATAAAACATGAATCCTGCGAGTTTTTGGTCATGCCTCTCAAACATGTATCGGGTCTTACGGGCCTTGAAAATCGCTCTAGATCCCAAAACCGTGTGCAATTGCTCATGAAAACCGCCATAAAAATGTGAAAACGATGAGTTTTTTGTCATGCCTATCAAACATGTATCGGCCCTTACGGGCCATGTAAATCGCACAAAAATCCCCAAACTCAAGCCAATATCTCATGAAAACAGCCATAAAACGAGAAACCGACAAGTTTTTGGGAATTGGTCTCAAATGTGTATTGGCTCTACAGGACTTGCAATTTTCCCTAAAACCTCAAAACTGTGGCCAATAGCTCTTGAAAATTCCCATAAAACGTGAATCCGACGAGTTTTTGGTCATGCCTCTCAAACATGTATAGGGTCTTACGGGCCTTGAAAATCGCCCCTGTACTCCAAAACTGTGGGCGATTACTCATGAAAATGGCCATAAATGTGAAAACGACGAGTTTTTATTAATGCCTCTCAAAAATGTAACGGCCCTTAGGGCCATGTAAACCACACCAAAATCCAAAAACTATGGACAATAGCTCATGAAAACGACCATAAAATGTGAAAATTATGAATTTTTAGCCATACCTCTCAAACATGTATCAGGGCTTACCGGCCTTCCAAATCGACCTGGAATCCCTAAGCGATGGGCAATAGCTCATGAAAACATCCATCAAACACGAAAAAGACAAGTTTTGGTCATGCCACTCAAACATATGTCGGCCTTTACGGGGCATGTAAGCCGCAACGAAATCCCAAAACTGTGGCAATAGCTCATGAAAATGGTCATAAAACGAGAAAACGATGAGTTTTTGGTCACGCCTATCAAACATGTATCGGTCCTTACGAGCCTTGTAATCCGAAAACTATGGCAATAGTTCATGAAAACACCCATAAAATGTGAAAACGACGAGTTTTTGGGAATGCCTCTCAAACATGTATCGGGTCTTACGGGACTTCCAAATCGCCCCGAAACCTCAAAACTGTGGGCAATAGTTCTAGAAAACAGTCATGAAATGTGAATCCGACGAGCTTTTGGGCATGCCTTTCAAACATGAATAGAGTCTTACGGGCCTTGAAAATAGCTCCGGGACCCCAAAACCGTGGGCAATTGCTCATGAAAACGTCCAGAAAACGTGAAAAGGATGAGTTTTTGTTCATCCCTCTTAACATGTATCAGCCATTATAGGCCATGTAAATCCCACCAAAATCCCCAAACTTAAACCAATAGCTCATGAAAATAGTCATAAAATTTGAAACCAACGAGTTTTTTGTCATGCATCTCAAACATGTATAGGGTCTTACTTCCAAATCGCCCCAAAACTCCAAAACTTTGGGCAATAGCTCATGAGAACGGCCATAAAACACGAACATGACGAGTTTTTGGTCATGCTACTCAAACATGTACAGAGTCTTATGGGTCTTGAAAATCGCCCCGGAACAGTCGGCAATAGCTCATGAAAACACGGCCATAAAAAGCGAAAATGGTTAATTTTTGGCCATGCCTATGAAACATGTTTTGGTCCTTACGGGCCCTGAAATTCGCATAGAATCCCAAAACTGTGGCAATAGCTCATGAAAACGTCCATAAAACGTGAAAACGGCGATTTTTTGGTGATGCCTCTCAAACATGTATCGGGTCTTACGGGCCTTGAAAATGGCCCCAAAACCCCGAAACCGTGGGCAATTTCTCATGAAAACGGCCATAAAACGTGAAAATAACAAGTTTTTGGTCATGCCTCTCAAACATGTATCGGCCCATACGGGCCATGTATATCGTGCCAAAATCCCCAAACTTAAGCCAATAGCTAAGGAAAACAACCATAAAACGCGAAACCGACAAGTTTTTGGGCATGCCTCTCAAACGTGTATCGGTTCTTACGGGACTTGCAAATCGCCCCGAAACCTCAAAATTGTGGGCAATAACTCTTGAAAATGGCCATAAAACATGAATCCTGCGAGTTTTTGGTCATGCCTCTCAAACATGTATCGGGTCTTACGGGCCTTGAAAATCGCTCTAGATCCCCAAAACCGTGTGCAATTGCTCATGAAAACCGCCATAAAATGTGAAAACGATGAGTTTTTTGTCATGCCTATCAAACATGTATCGGCCCTTACGGGCCATGTAAATCGCACAAAAATACCCAAACTCAAGCCAATATCTCATGAAAACAGCCATAAAACGAGAAACCGACAAGTTTTTGGGAATTGGTCTCAAATGTGTATCGGCTCTACGGGACTTGCAATTTTCCCTAAAACCTCAAAACTGTGGCCAATAGCTCTTGAAAATTCCCATAAAACGTGAATCCGACGAGTTTTTGGTCATGCCTCTCAAACATGTATAGGGTCTTACGGGCCTTGAAAATCGCCCATGTACTCCAAAACTGTGGGCGATTACTCATGAAAATGGCCATAAATGTGAAAACGACGAGTTTTTATTCATGCCTCTCAAAAATGTAACGGCCCTTAGGGCCATGTAAACCACACCAAAATCCAAAAACTATGGACAATAGCTCATGAAAACGACCATAAAATGTGAAAATTATGAATTTTTAGCCATACCTCTCAAACATGTATCAGGGCTTACCGGCCTTCCAAATCGACCTGGAATCCCTAAGCGATGGGCAATAGCTCATGAAAACATCCATCAAACACGAAAAAGACAAGTTTTGGTCATGCCACTCAAACATATGTCGGCCTTTACGGGGCATGTAAGCCGCAACGAAATCCCAAAACTGTGGCAATAGCTCATGAAAATGGTCATAAAACGAGAAAACGATGAGTTTTTGGTCACGCCTATCAAACATGTATCGGTCCTTACGAGCCTTGTAATCCAAAAACTATGGCAATAGTTCATGAAAACACCCATAAAATGTGAAAACGACGAGTTTTTGGGAATGCCTCTCAAACATGTATCGGGTCTTACGGGACTTCCAAATCGCCCCGAAACCTCAAAACTGTGGGCAATAGTTCTAGAAAACAGTCATGAAATGTGAATACGACGAGCTTTTGGGCATGCCTGTCAAACATGAATAGAGTCTTACGGGCCTTGAAAATAGCTCCGGGACCCCAAAACCGTGGGCAATTGCTCATGAAAACGTCCAGAAAACGTGAAAAGGATGAGTTTTTGTTCATCCCTCTTAACATGTATCAGCCATTACAGGCCATGTAAATCCCACCAAAATCCCCAAACTTAAACCAATAGCTCATGAAAATAGTCATAAAATTTGAAACCAACGAGTTTTTTGTCATGCATCTCAAACATGTATAGGGTCTTACTTCCAAATCGCCCCAAAACTCCAAAACTTTGGGCAATAGCTCATGAGAACGGCCATAAAACACGAACATGACGAGTTTTTGGTCATGCTACTCAAACATGTACAGAGTCTTATGGGTCTTGAAAATCGCCCCGGAACAGTCGGCAATAGCTCATGAAAACACGGCCATAAAAAGCGAAAATGGTTAATTTTTGGCCATGCCTATGAAACATGTTTTGGTCCTTACGGGCCCTGAAATTCGCATAGAATCCCAAAACTGTGGCAATAGCTCATGAAAACGTCCATAAAATGTGAAAACGGCGATTTTTTGGTGATGCCTCTCAAACATGTATCGGGTCTTACGGGCCTTGAAAATGGCCCCAAAACCCCGAAACCGTGGGCAATTTCTCATGAAAACGGCCATAAAACGTGAAAATAACAAGTTTTTGGTCATGCCTCTCAAACATGTATCGGCCCATACGGGCCATGTATATCGTGCCAAAATCCCCAAACTTAAGCCAATAGCTAAGGAAAACAACCATAAAACGCGAAACCGACAAGTTTTTGGGCATGCCTCTCAAACGTGTATCGATTCTTACGGGACTTGCAAATCGCCCCGAAACCTCAAAATTGTGGGCAATAACTCTTGAAAATGGCCATAAAACATGAATCCTACGAGTTTTTGGTCATGCCTCTCAAACATGTATCGGGTCTTACGGGCCTTGAAAATCGCTCTAGATCCCCAAAACCGTGTGCAATTCCTCATGAAAACCGCCATAAAACGTGAAAACGATGAGTTTTTTGTCATGCCTATGAAACATGTATCGGGTCTTACGGGCCTTGAAAATCGCCTCAAAACTCCAAAACCGTGGGCACTTTCTCATGAAAACGGCCATAAAACGTGAAAACAACGAGTTTTTGGTCATGCCTCTCAAACATGTATCGGCCCATACGGGCCATGTAAATCGCGCCAAAATCCCCAAACTTAAGCCAATAGCTAAGGAAAACAACCATAAAACGCGAAACCGACAAGTTTTTGGGCATGCCTCTCAAACGTGTATCGGTTCTTATGGGACTTGCAAATCGCCCCGAAACATCAAAATTGTGGGCAATAACTCTTGAAAATGGCCATAAAACATGAATCCTACGAGTTTTTGGTCATGCCTCTCAAACATGTATCGGGTCTTACGGGCCTCGAAAATCGCTCTAGATCCCCAAAACCGTGTGCAATTGCTCATGAAAACCGCCATAAAACGTGAAAACGATGAGTTTTTTGTCATGCCTATCAAACATGTATCGGCCCTTACGGGCCATGTAAATCGCACCAAAATCCCCAAACTCAAGCCAATATCTCCTGAAAACAGCCATAAAACGAGAAACCGACAAGTTATTGGGAATTGGTCTCAAACGTGTATCGGCTCTTACGGGACTTGCAATTTTCCCTAAAACCTCAAAACTGTGGCCAATAGCTCTTGAAAATGCCCATAAAACGTGAATCCGACGAGTTTTTGGTCATGCCTCTCAAACATGTATAGGGTCTTACGGGCCTTGAAAATCGCCCTAGAACTCCAAAACTGTGGGCGATTACTCATGAAAATGGCCATAAAGGTGAAAACGACGAGTTTTTATTCATGCCTCTCAAAAATGTAACGGCCCTTAGGGCCATGTAAACCACACCAAAATCCAAAAACTATGGACAATAGCTCATGAAAACGACCATAAAATGTGAAAATTATGAATTTTTAGCCATACCTCTCAAACATGTATCAGGGCTTACCGGCCTTCCAAATCGACCTGGAATCCCTAAGCGATGGGCAATAGCTCATGAAAACATACATCAAACACGAAAAAGACAAGTTTTGGTCATGCCACTCAAACATATGTCAGCCTTTACAGGCCATGTAAGCCGCAACGAATCCCAAAACTGTGGCAATAGCTCATGAAAATGGTCATAAAACGCGAAAACGATGAGTTTTTGGTCACGCCTATCAAACATGTATCGGTCCTTACGAGCCTTGTAATCCAAAAACTATGGCAATAGTTCATGAAAACACCCATAAAATGTGAAAACGACGAGTTTTTGGGAATGCCTCTCAAACATGTATCGGGTCTTACGGAACTTCCAAATCGCCCCGAAACCTCAAAACTGTGGGCAATAGTTCTAGAAAACAGTCATGAAATGTGAATCCGACGAGCTTTTGGGCATGCCTGTCAAACATGAATAGAGTCTTACGGGCCTTGAAAATAGCTCCGGGACCCCAAAACCATGGGCAATTGCTCATGAAAACGTCCAGAAAACGTGAAAAGGATGAGTTTTTGTTCATCCCTCTTAACATGTATCAGCCATTACAGGCCATTTAAATCCCACCAAAATCCCCAATTTTAAACCAATAGCTCATGAAAATAGTCATAAAATGTGAAACCAGCGAGTTTTTTGTCAGGCATCTCAAACATGTATAGGGTCTTACTTCCAAATCGCCCCAACACTCCAAAACTTTGGGCAATAGCTCATGAGAACGGCCATAAAACACGAACATGACGAGTTTTTGGTCATGCCCCTCAAACATGTACAGAGTCTTATGGGTCTTGAAAATCGCCCCGGAACAGTCGGTAATAGCTCATGAAAACACGGCCATAAAAAGCTAAAATGGTTAATTTTTGGCCATGCCTATGAAACATGTTTTAGTCCTTACGGGCCCTGAAATTCGCATAGAATCCCAAAACTGTGGCAATAGCACATGAAAACGTCCATAAAATGTGAAAACGGCGATTTTTTGGTGATGCCTCTCAAACATGTATCGGGTCTTACGGGCCTTGAAAATCGCCCCAAAACCGCGAAACCGTGGGCAATTTCTCATGAAAACGGCCATAAAACGTGAAAACAACAAGTTTTTGGTCATGCTTCTCAAACATGTATCGGCCCATACGGGCCATGTAAATCGTGCCAAAATCCCCAAACTTAAGCCAATAGCTAAGGAAAACAACCATAAAACGCGAAACCGACAAGTTTTTGGGCATGCCTCTCAAACGTGTATCGGTTCTTATGGGACTTGCAAATCGCCCCGAAACCTCAAAATTGTGGGCAATAACTCTTGAAAATGGCCATAAAACATGAATCCTACGAGTTTTTGGTCATGCCTCTCAAACATGTATCGGGTCTTACGGGCCTTGAAAATCGCTCTAGATCCCCAAAACCGTGTGCAATTGCTCATGAAAACCGCCATAAAACGTGAAAACGATGAGTTTTTTTTCATGCCTATAAAACATGTATCGGGTCTTACGGGCCTTGAAAATCGCCCCAAAACCCAAAAACCGTGGGCAATTTCTCATGAAAACGGCCATAAAACGTGAAAACAACGAGTTTTTGGTCATGCCTCTCAAACATGTATCGGCCCATACGGGCCATGTAAATCGCGCCAAAATCCCCAAACTTAAGCCAATAGCTAAGGAAAACAACCATAAAACGCGAAACCGACAAGTTTTTGGGCATGCCTCTCAAACGTGTATCGGTTCTTATGGGACTTGCAAATCGCCCCGAAACCTCAAAATTGTGGGCAATAACTCTTGAAAATGGCCATAAAACATGAATCCTACGAGTTTTTGGTCATGCCTCTCAAACATGTATCGGGTCTTACGGGCCTCGAAAATCGCTCTAGATCCCCAAAACCGTGTGCAATTGGTCATGAAAACCGCCATAAAACGTGAAAACGATGAGTTTTTTTGTCATGCCTATCAAACATGTATCGGCCCTTACGGGCCATGTAAATCGCACAAAAATCCCCAAACTCTAGCCAATGTCTCATGAAAACAGCCATAAAACGAGAAACCGACAAGTTTTTGGGAATTGGTCTCAAACGTGTATCGGCTCTTACGGGACTTGCAATTTTTCCTAAAACCTCAAAACTGTGGCCAATAGCTCTTGAAAATGCCCATAAAACGTGAATCCGACGAGTTTTTGGTCATGCCTCTCAAACATGTATAGGGTCTTACGGGCCTTGAAAATCGCCCCAGAACTCCAAAACTGTGGGCGATTACTCATGAAAATGGCCATAAAGGTGAAAACGACGAGTTTTTATTCATGCCTCTCAAAAATGTAACGGCCCTTAGGGCCATGTAAACCACACCAAAATCCAAAAACTATGGACAATAGCTCATGAAAACCTCCATAAAATGTGAAAATTATGAATTTTTAGCCATACCTCTCAAACATGTATCAGGGCTTACCGGCCTTCCAAATCGACCTGGAATCCCTAAGCAATGGGCAATAGCTCATGAAAACATCCATCAAACACGAAAAAGACAAGTTTTGGTCATGCCACTCAAACATATGTCGGCCTTTACGGGCCATGTAAGCCACAACGAAATCCCAAACTATGGCAATAGCTCATAAAAATGGTCATAAAACGCGAAAACGATGAGTTTTTGGTCACGCCTATCAAACATGTATCGGTCCTTACGAGCCTTGTAATCCAAAAACTATGGCAATAGTTCATGAAAACACCCATAAAATCTGAAAACGATGAGTTTTTGGGAATGCCTCTCAAACATGTATCGGGTCTTATGGGACTTCCAAATCGCCTTGGAACCTCAAAACTGTGGGCAATAGTTCTTGCAAACAGCCATGAAACGTGAATCCGGCGAGCTTTTGGTCATGCCTGTCAAATATGTATAGTGTCTTACGGGCCATAAAATGTGAAAACGGCAAGTTTTTGGTCATGCCTCTCAAACATGTATCGGGTCTTACGGGCCTTGAAAATCGCCCTAGAACCCCAAAACCGTGTGCAACTGCTCATGAAAACCGCCATAAAAAGTGAAAACGACAAGTTTTTGGTCATGCCTATCAAACATGTATTGGCCCTTACAGACCATGTAAATAGCTCATGAAAACAGCCATAAAACGAGAAACGGACAAGTTTTTGGGAATGGCTCTCAAACGTGTATCGACTCTTACGGGACTTGCAAATTGCCCTAAAAACTTAAAACCGTGGGCAATAGGTCTTGAAAATGTCCATAAAACATGAATCCGATGAGTTTTTGGTCATGCGTCTCAAACATGTATAGGGTCTTACGGACCTTGAAAATCGCCGCAGAACCCCCAAACTGTGGGCAATTGCTCATGAAAACAGCCATAAACGTGAAAACGACGTGTTTTTGGTCATGCCTCACAAACATGTATCGGCCCTTACGGGCGATGTAAATCGCACCAAAATCCGCAAAACGTGTATCGGGCCAATAGCTCATGAAAATAGCCATAAAACGCGAAACCGACAATTTTTTGGGCATGCCTACAAAACGTGTATCGGGTCTTACGGGACTTGTAGATCACCCCGACACCTCAAAACTATGGGCAATACCTCATGAAAATGGCCATAAAACATGAATCTGGCGAGTTTTTGGTCATGCCTCTCAAACATGTATAGGGTCTTATGGGCCTTGAAAATAGCTCTGGGACCCCAAAACTTTGGGCAATTGCTCAGGAAAACGTCTATAAAACATGAAAACGATAAGTTTTTGATCATGCCTCTCAAACATGTAACGACACTTATGGGCCATGTAAAAAGCACCAAAATCACAAAATTGTGGACACCTCATGAAAATGACCACAAAACATGAAAACTATGATTTTTTTGTCATGCCTCTCAAACATGTATCGGGACTTATGGGCATTCCAAATCGCCTTGGAATCCCAAAGCTGTGGGCAATAGCTCATGAAAACAGTCATCAAACATGAAAAAGACAAGTTTTGGTCATGGCAGTCAAACATATGTCGGCTCTTACGGGCCATGTAAATTTCCCTAAAATCCCAAACTATGGGCAATACCTCAGGAAAATGGTCATAAAATGCGAAAACGGCGAGTTTTTGGTCATGCCTCTCAAACATGTAGCGGTCCTTATGGTCCTTGTAAATCACTCTGAAATCCCAAAACTATGGCAATAGCTCATGAAAATAGCCATAAAATACGAAAACGACAAGGTTTGGCCATGCCTCTCAAACATGTGTCGGCCCTTACGGGCCATGTAAATCGCGTCGAAATCCCAAAGTTGTGTGCAATACCTCATGAAAACGGTCATAAAACGCGAAAACGATGAGTGTTTTTGTCATGCCTGTCAAACATGTATCGGTCCTTACGGGCCTTGTTATCACAAAACTGTGGCAATAGATCATGAAAATGCCCATAAAATGCGAAAAAAGGGATTTTTTGGGAATGCCTCTGAAACGTGTATCGGGTCTTACGGGACTGGCAAATCGCCGTGAAACCTCAAAACTGTGGGCAGTAGGTCTTGAAAACGGCCATAAGTAATGACTCTTAAACATGTATAGGGTCTTACGGGCCTTGAAAATCGCTTCAGAACCCCTAAACTGTGGGCAATTGCTCATGAAAACGACGAGTTTTTGGTCATGCCTCTCAAACATGTATCGGCCCTTACGGGCCTTGTAAACCGCAATGAAATCCCAAAACAGTGGCAATAGCTCATCAAAACCGTCATAAATCGTGAAAATGATGAGTTTCCGTCACGCCTCTCAAACATATATCGGTCCTTATGGGCCTTGTAATCCAAAAACTATGGCAATATCTCATGAAAACGCCCATAAAATGCGAAAACAACGATTTTTTGGGAATGCCTCTCAAACGTGTATCGGGTCTTATGGGACTTGCAAATCGCCCTGATACCCTAAAACTGTGGGCAATAGTTCTTGAAAACAGCCATCAAATGTGAATCCGGCGAGCTTTTAGTCATGCCTGTCAAACATGTATAGAGTTTGTGGGCAATTGCTCATGAAAACAACCATAAACGTGAAAACGACGTGTTTTTGGTCATGCCTCACAAACATGTATCGGCCCTTACGGGCGATGTAAATCGCACCAAAATCCGCAAAACGTGTATCGGGCCAATAGCTCGTGAAAACAGCCATAAAACGCGAAACCGACAATATTTTGGGCATGCCTAAAAAACGTGTATCGGGTTTTACGGGACTTGTAGATCACCCCGACACCTCAAAACTGTGGGCAATACCTCATGAAATGGCCATAAAACATGAATCAGGCGAGTTTTTGGTCATGCCTCTCAAACATGTATAGGGTCTTATGGGCCTTGAAAATAGCTCTGGGACCCCAAAACTTTGGGCAATTGCTCTGGAAAACGGCTATAAAACATGAAAACGGTAAGTTTTTTATCATGCCTCTCAAACATGTAACGACACTTATGGGCCATGTAAACCGCACCAAAATCCCAAAACTGTGGACAACTCATGAAAATGACCACAAAACATGAAAACTATGAATTTTTGGTCATGCCTCTCAAACATGTATCGGGACTTATGGGCATCCAAATCGCCTTGGAATCCCAAAGCTGTGGGCAATAGCTCATGAAAACAGCCACCAAACACAAAAAAGACAAGTTTTGGTCATGGCAGTCAAACATATGTCGGCTCTTACGGGCCATGTAAATTTCCCTAAAATCCCAAACTATGGGCAATACCTCAGGAAAATGGTCATAAAATGCGAAAACGGCGAGTTTTTGGTCATGCCTCTCAAACATGTAGCGGTCCTTATGGGCATTGTAAATCGCTCTGAAATCCCAAAACTGTGGCAATAGCTCATGAAAATAGCCATAAAATACGAAAACGACATGGTTTGGCCATGCCTCTCAAACATGTGTCGGCCCTTACGGGCCATGTAAATCGCGTCGAAATCCCAAAGCTGTGTGCAATACCTCATGAAAACGGTCATAAAACGCGAAAACGATGAGTGTTTTTGTCATGCCTCTCAAACATGTATCGGTCCTTACGGGCCTTGTTATCACAAAACTGTGGCAATAGATCATGAAAATGCCCATAAAATGCGAAAAAAGGGATTTTTGGGAATGCCTCTCAAACATGTATCGGGTCTTACGGGACTGGCAAATCGCCGTGAAACCTCAAAACTGTGGGCAATAGGTCTTGAAAACGGCCATAAAACGTGAATCCAACGAGTTTTCGGTAATCACTCTTAAACATGTATAGGGTCTTACGGGCCTTGAAAATCGCTTCGGAACCCCTAAACTGTGGGCAATTGCTCATGAAAATGATGAGTTTTTGGTCATGCGTCTAAAACATGTAGCGGTCCTTATGGGCCTTGTAAATCGCTCTGAAATCCCAAAACTATGGCAATAACTCATGAAAATAGCCATAAAATACGAAAACGACAAGGTTTGGTCATGCCTCTCAAACATGTGTCGGCCCTTACGGGCCATATAAATCGTGCCGAAATCCCCAGAGTTGTGTGCAATACCTCATGAAAATGGTAATAAAACGCAAAAACGATGAGTATTTTCGTTATGCCTCTCAAACATTTATCGGTTCTTATGGGCCTTGTTATCCCAAAACTGTGGCAATAGATCATGAAAATTCCCATAAAATGCGAAGACGGCGAAATTTTGGGAATGCCTCTCAAAAGTGTATCGTGTCTTACGGGACTGGAAAATCGCCCTGAAACCTCAAAACTGTGGGCAATAGGTCTTGAAAACGGCCATAAAACATGAATCCGACGAGTTTTTGGTCATGACTCTCAAACATGTATAGGGTCTTATGGGCCTTGAAAATCACATCAGAACCCCTAAACTGTAGGCAATTACTCATGAAAACGACGAGTTTTGGTCATGCCTCTCAAACATGTATCGGCCCTTACGGGGCATGTAAACCGCAATGAAATCACAAAACTATGGCAATACCTCATCAAAACGGTCATAAAACGTGAAAATGATGAGTTTTTGTCACGCCTCTCAAACATGTATCGGTCCTTATGGGCCTTGTAATCCAAAAACTATGGCAATATCTCATGAAAACACCCATAAAATGCGAAAACAACGAGTTCTTGGGAATGCTTCTCAAACGTGTATCCGGTCTTATGGGACTTGCAAATCGCCCTGATACCTCAAAACTATGGGCAATATCTCTTGAAAACGGCCATAAAACGTGAATCCGACGAATTTTGGTCATACGTCTCAAACATTTATAGGGACTTACGGGCCTTGAAAATCGCTCCGAGACCCCAAAACCGTGGGCAATTGCTCATGAAAACGTCCACAAAACGTGAAAATGACGAGTTTTTATTCATCCCTCTCAACATGTATTGGCTATTATAGGCCATGTAAATCGCACCAAAATCCCCAAACTTAAACCAATAGCTCATGAAAATAGTCATAAAATGTGAAACCAACGAGTTTATATGTATAGGGTCTTACTTCCAAATTGCCCCAAAACTCCAAAACTTTGGGAAATCGCTCATGAGAACGTCCATAAAACACGAACATGAAAAAAATTTGGGCATGCCACTCAAACATGTATAGAGTCTTATGGGTCTTGAAAATCGCCCCGGAACAGTCGGCAATAGCTCATGAAAAAAGGACATAAAAAGCGAAAATGATGAATTTTTGGTCGTGCCTATCAAACATGTTTTGGTCCTTATGGGCCCTGTAAATCGCCTAAAATCCCAAAACTGTGGCAATAGCTCATAAAAACGTCCATAAGATGCGATAACAGCGAGTTTTCGGTCATGCCTCTCAAACATGTATCGGGTCTTACGGGCCTTGAAAATCGCCCCAAAACCCCAAAACCGTGGGCAATTGCTCATGAAAACGGCCATAAAACGTGAAAACGATGAGTTTTTCTTCATGCCGCTCAAACATGTATCGGCCCTTACGGAACATGTAAATCGCACCAAAATCCCAAAACTTAAGCCAATAGCTCATGAAAACAGCCATAAAACGCGAAACCAACAATTTGTTGGGCATGCCTAAAAATGTGTATCGGGTCTTACGGGACTTTCAAATTGCCTGAAACCTCAAAACTATGGGCAATAGCTGTCGAAAATGTCCATAAAACATGAATCCGGCGAGTTATTTGCTCATGCCTCTCAAACATGTATAGGGTCTTATGGGCCTTGAAAATAGCTCCGCGACCCCAAAATTGTGGGCAATTGCTCATGAAAACTGCCATAATACGTGAAAACGACGAGTTTTTGGTCATGCCTCTCAAACATGTATCGGCCCTTATAGGCCATGTAAACCGCACCAAAATCCCAAAATTGTGGACAACTCATGAAAATGACCATAAAACATGAAAATTTTGATTTTTTGTGATACCTCTCAAATAGTATCGGGACTTATGGGCATTCCAAATCGCCCTGGAATCCCAAATTTGTGGGCAATAGGTCATGAAAACAGCCATCAAACACGAAAACGACAAGTTTTGGTCATGCTAGTCAAACATATGTCGGCCCTTAAGGGCCATGTAAATCGGCCTATAATCCCAAATTGTGGGCAAAACCTCATGAAAATGGTCATAAAATGCGAAAACGATGAGTTTTTGGCCATGCCTCTCAAACATGTAGCAGTCCTTATGGGTCTTGTAAATCGCTTCGAAATCCCAAAATTGCGGCAATAGCTTATGAAAACAACCATAAAATACGAAAACAACAAGGTTTGGTCATGCCTCTCAAACATGTGTCGGCCCTTACGGGCCATGAAATCTCTCTGAAATCCCAAAGTTGTGTGCAATACCCCATGAAAACGGTCATAAAATGAAAAAACGATGAGTGTTTTTGTCACGCCTCTCAAACATGTATCGGTCCTTGCGGGCCTTGTAATCCCAAAACGGTGGCAATAGCTCATGAAAATGCCCATAAAATGCGAAAAAATGTGTTTTTTGGAATGTCTTACGGGGCTTGCAAATTGCCCTGAAACCTCAAAACTCTAGGCAATAGGTCTTGAAAACGGCCATAAACATGAATCCGATGAGTTTTTGGTCATGCCTCTCAAACATGTATAGGGTCTTACGGGCCTTTAAAATCGCTTCAGAACCCCTAAACTATGGGCAATTGCTTATGAAAACGACGAGTTTTTGTTCGTGCCTCTCAGACATGTATCGGAAGTTACGAGCCATGTAAACCACAATGAAATCGCAAAACTATGGTAATGGCAAATAAAAACGGTCATAAAACATGAAAATGATGAGTTTTGGTCACGTCTCTCAAACATGTATCGGTCCTTATGGACATTGTAATCCAAAAACTATGGCAATATCTCATGAAAACGCCCATAAATGTGAAAACAACGAGTTTTTGGGAATGCCTCTCAAACGTGTATCGGGTCTTATGGGACCTGCAAATCGCCGTGAGACCTCAAAACTGTGGGCAATAGCTCTTGAAAACGGCCATAAAACATGAATCCGACGAATTTTGGTCATACCTCTCAAACATTTATAGGGACTTACGGGCCTTGAAAATCGCTCCAGGACCCCATAACCGTGAGCAATTGCTAATGAAAACATCCTCAAAACGTGAAAACGATGAATTTCTGGTCATGCCTATATAACATGTCCCGTTCCTTACGGGCCCTATAAATCTCCTAGAATCCCAAAACTGTGGCAATAGCTCATGAAAACTTCCATAAAATGCGAATCCGGGGAGTTTTTGGTCATGCCTGTCAAACATGTATGGGCCCTTACGGTACATGTAAATCGCACCAAAATCCCCAAACTCAAGACAATAGCTCATGAAAACGGGAAATCGACAAGTTTTGGGGAATGGCTCTCAAACGTGTATTGAATCTTACGGGACTTGCAAATCGCTCGAAACCTCAAAACTGTGGGCAATACTTCTTGAAAATGGCCATAAAACGTGAATCCGACGAGTTTTTGGCCATGCCTCTCAAAGATGTATAGGGTCTTACGGGCCATGAAAATAGCTCCGAGACACAATACTATGGGCAATTGCTCATGAAAACGACCATAAAACGTGAAACGCTGAGTTTTTGGTCATGCCTCTCAAACATGTATCAGCCCTTATGGGTCATGTAAACCGCACTGAAATCCCAAAACTAAGGGCAATACCTCAAAAACGGCCATAAAACATGAAAACGATGAATTTTTTGTCCTGCCTCTCAAACATGTACCGGTCCTTACGAGCCATGTAAATCGCTCCTGAATCTCCAAACTATGGTTATAACTCATGAAAACGGCCATAAAATGCGAAATCGATAAGTTTTTAGTCTTGCCCCTCAAATATATATCGGGACTTACGGGCCTTCCAAATTGCACCGAAACCCCAAAACTGTGGACAATAGCTCATGAGAACGGCCATAAAACACGAAAACGGCGAGTTTTTGGTCATGCCGCTCAAATATATATCGGTCGTTACGGGCCTTGTAAATCGGCCCGAAATCCTAAAACTTTGACAATAGCTCATAAAAACGGCCATAAAACGTGAAAATGACAAGTTGTTGGTCGTGCGTATCAAACATGTCTTGGCCATTACGGGCCATGTAATCGCCTCGGAACCCCAGAACTATGGGTAATAAATCATGAAACAACCATAAAACACGAAAACGGTGAGTTTTTGGTCATACCTCTCAAACATGTATCGATCCTCTCAAACGTGTGAGTAATAGCTCATGAAAACAGCCATAAACGCGAAAACGATGAGTTTTTGGTCATGCCTCTCAAAGATGTATCGGTCCTTACGAGCCTTGTAAATCGTTCCAGAATCCCAAAACTATGGCAATAGCTCATGAAAACGTCCATAAAATGTGAAAATGGTGAGTTTTTGGTCATGCCTCTCAAACATGTTCGGGTCTTACTGGCTTGAAAATCACCCGGAACCCCAAAACTATGGGCAATTGCTCATGAAAACGGCCATAAAATGTGAAAACGACGAGCTTTTGGTCATGCCTCTCTAACATGTATCGGTCCTTACCAGCCTTGTAAATCGCTCCAGAATCCCAAAACTATGGCAATAGCTCATGAAAACATTCATAAAAATGTGAAAACGACGAGTTTTTTGGTCATGCCTCTCAAACATGTATCGGGTCTTAATTGCTTGAAAATAACCCCGGAACCCCAGAACTATGGGCAATTGCTCATGAAAACGGTCATAAAATGTGAAAACGATGAGTTCTTGGTCATGCCTCTCAAACATGTATCGGTCCTTACGGACCATATAAATCGCACCAAAATCCCCAAACTATAGCCAATAGCTCATGAAAACAAACATAAAACTTGGAACCAACGAGTTTTTGGCATACCTCTTAAACATGTGTCGGGATTACGGGCCTTCCAAATCGCCCTAGAATCCCAAAATTGTGACATTGGCTCATGAAAACGGTCATAAAGCATGAAACGACGAGTTTTGGTCATGCCTATCAAACATGTGTCTACCCATATGGGCCAAGTAAGCCCCGAAATCCCAAAACTATGGGCAATAACTCATGAAGACGGCCTTAAAACGCGAAAACGACTAGTTTTTTTGTCACGCCTCTCAAACAAGTATCAGCCCATAAGGGCCATGTAAATCACACCAAAATCTCCAAACTATGGGCAAAGCTCACGAAAATGCCCATAAATTGCGAGAACGACGAATTTTTAGTCATTCCTATGAAACATGTATCGGTCCTTACACGCATTGTAAATCGCTCTGGAATTCCAAAACTGTGGCAATAGCTCATGAAAATGTCCTTAAAATGTGAAAACAGGGAGTTTTTGGTCATGCCTCTCAAATATGTATCGGGTCTTACGGGCCTTGCAAATCACCCCGCAGTCCCAAAACTATGGCAATAGCTCATGAAAACTGTGGCAATAGCTCATGAAAACGGTCATAAAACGTGAAAACGATGAGTTTTTGGTCATGCCTCTCAAACATGTATTGGAACTTACGGGCCTTCCAAATCACACCAAAATCCCTAAATTGTAACCAATAGCTCATGAAAACGAACATAAAACGCAAAACCGACGAGTTTTGGTCATGCCTCTTAAACATGTATCGGCTCTTATGGGCCTTAAAAATTGCTCTGGAACCCCAATATTGCGGGCAATTACTCATGAAAACGGCCATAAAACGTGAAAATGACGAGTTTTTGTTCATGCCTCTCAAACATGTATTATCCCTTACGGGTAATGTAAACCGCACCAAAATCCCAAAACCATTGGCAATACCTCATGAAAACGGTCATAAAACGCGAAAACGATGAATTTTTTGGCCTACCTCTCAAACATGTATCGGTCCTTATGGGCCATGTAAATCGCTCCTGAATCCCCAAACTATGGTTATAACTCGTGAAAACGGCCATAAATGCGAAAACTATGAGTTTTTAGTCTTGCCCGTCAAATATGTATCGAGACTTACGGGCTTCCAAATGGCCCCGAAACCCCAAAACTTTGGGCAATAGCTCATGAGAACTGCCATAAAACACGAAAACGGGGAGTTTTTGGTCATGCCTCTCAAAAATGTATCGGTCCTTACGGGCATTGTAAATTGGCCCGGAATCCCAAAACTTTGACAATAGCTCATGAAAACGGCCATAAAACATGAAAATGACGAGTTTTTGGTTGTGCATCTCAAACATGTCTCGGTCATTACATGCCATGTAAATCGCCCCGGAACCCCAAAACTGTGGGTAATATGTCATGAAACGGTCATAAAACACGAAAACGACGAGTTTTTTGGCATACCTCTTAAACATGAATCGATCCTTGTAATCGCTCCAAAATCCAAAACTATGGATAATAGCTCATGAAAACAGCCATAAACGCGAAAACGATGAGTTTTTGGTCATGCCTCTCAAACATGTATCTGTCCTTACGGGCCTTATAAATCGCTCCAGAATCCCAAAACTGTGGCAATAGCTCATGAAAACTTCCATAAAATGTGAAAACGATAAGTTTTTGGTCATGCCTCTCAAACATGTATTGGGTCTTACTCGCTTGAAAATCACCCCGGAATCCCAGAATTATGGGCAATTGCTCATGAAAACGGCCATAAAACGTGAAAACGATAAGTTTTTGGTCATGCCACTCAAACATATATCGGCCCTTACGGACCATATAAATCGCACCAAAATCCCCAAACTATAGCCAACAACTCATGAAAACTAACATAAAACTTGAAACTAACGATTTTCTCTCATACCTCTTAAACATGTACCGAGACTTACGGGCCTTCCAAATCTCTCTAGAATCCCAAAATTGTGGCAAGAGCTCATGAAAACGGTCATAAAACTCGAAACAGCGAGTTTTGGTCATGCCTTCAAACATTTATCTGGACTTACGGGCCTTCCAAATCGCCTCGGAATCCGGTGGAGACATGGGCAGCATAGAAACGATTCAAAGACTGTGCTTTCTTTCGCATGGCGGACAGGCAGTATCAATCACAGCACCGCCTCCCCTCTTTGCCATTGGAAAAGGAGGGTCGACGCACCTATGAAACCCATGGCACCATTGGCATGGCAAGGGCGTGCGCTGAGCCGCTAACTTCCCCTTGGCAGGAATCACACCTCCCATCACACGTTGGCAATATTCTTTTGAAAAGATTACGCCAATGTTGAACAGGGAAACCGAAATAGACCATACATTCATATCTAGATTAATGTCACACAACATTTTTATTATATTTCTATTCAGCAAAACTCAAAGGAAGTAAAATTGAGGTTTTCATCAAAAATTGTCTTTCCTAGTATCCCGGTGCAACGCACAAGTATGTTTCTATCTATACCTAATAATAGAAGACGGAACGCACCGGTATGTTTCCTATCAGCTGTAACGGATGAAGAATAAGTAGAAACTTGCCTCAACTCCTCCTTCCAACATGAGATGATTTCACATGCCAGCTAATAATGGTGTAGATTACGGGTGCAGTAAAATCAAAAAAGTGGGGATTTAGATGCTTACTCATTACCACTATTTCATTCTTCCTCCCGTTAAATGTAGTACTCCTCGATGTCTTTAATATATCTGTTATGCTCTTATGGCACGTTTGAAAGCTCTAATGGTTCAATGTCATATGGCGATATCACCATAACTCAGCCGAGATGTTTCTAGATAATGCATGCAGAATACTGTCCGTTGAGAATTTGGGGTGTCAACAATAGATGGAATTTGGGATGTCAACAATAGATGAGGAGAGCGCAGCAGTCTTAATGGTGGGTTCTTTATCTTACCCATTTTTCATAGATCAAATGGTAAAGGCCCGACGTTAAATTAATAACACCACAAACGGCGAAACACTACGGCAAAGGCCCCTCGGAACACGGCGAAGTCTTTGCCGTGTGCTGCGGCGAAACACTACGGCAAAGGCCCCTCGGAACACGGCGAAGCCTTTGCCGCGTGTATGCACACGGCAAAAGCCGCACAACGATAGCCACGGCAAAGGCCCTTTGTCGTGTGTCATTGCGCCTGGAATACGGCAGAGTCTTTGCCGTGTGTTTACTGCATCGACACGGTAAAGTAAAGTACTTGATGGTTCCGTCCGTCTAACGGAGCCGACACATCTTTGTCGTGTTCCTCCTTTGTCGTCTGTGATGACTCTTTACCGTGTATCCGTTCTTTGCCGTATGTCTTCTCTTTGCCGTGTCCTCTTTCTTTGCCGTGTGCATTCTTGTTGCCGTGTGTGTGCTCTTTGTCGTGTGCCCGTTAGGGGGTCACACGGCAACGTTCACTCCTTTGTCGTGTGTATGCTGCGCACTGCACACGGCAAAGGCCCTGTGACATTGCCCAGCGGCGCACAGGTGGCTACTACACGGCAAAGGAGTTGTCATTTTTCAAAAAAAAAACTGTTTCCAGTCATTTCCTGCAATTCAAAACACAATATATATATATGATCTACATATCATCAACAACAATAATATACTTATGAACAACAACAATAATATACTCATCAACAACAACAATATAATCATCACCAACATCAAAATGCATCACCAACACTAGCAAACATCATCACCACGAAAGCAAGAGATTTCACAAATATTACAAGTATCAAATGCTAGTGTTTATTCTTGCCACAAGGTCATGCCACAAGTGTCAAATACTATCAAGTGCATAACCAACAAGTTATAAGACCTAAACTAGACAAATATTACAAGATCATCACCGCCGAGTGCTCCACAAGCTCATGCTCCATCGTGAGATCCTACAAATTCAAGACAAGTACATCAATTATGACAAGTCAAATCATTAATATGTACAAGTTTCTAGGAAATGGCAATTACATGGGATTTTGACAAGTCTCATGGCAAATTACATCAATATGACAAGTAAAATCACGAATATCTACAAGTCCCATGGCAAGGCTAAAATTTCTATAAGTCCCATGGTAAGGCTAAAATTCCTACAAGTGGCATAGCATGGCTAAAATTTTGACAATGGCATAGAATTATCTACAAGTGTCATGGAATTGCTAAATTTGCTATAAGTATCATGGCAAGGCTAAATTTCCTACAAGTGTCATGGAATTGCTAAATTTTCTATAAGTATCATGGCAAGGCTAAAATTTCTACAAGTGTCATAGCATGGCTAAAATATCTACAAATGCGATGGCATGGCTAAATTTGACAAGTATAAGAAAACAAACCTGGAGGACTCTGATTCAGCCTTCTGACGACCGACGGATTGTTGACGGTGAAAGACGGCGGCGCCTGGTTGTTCGATCCACCCGCGGACCCACCAGGCGGCGCATCGCATTGTCCATCTACAGCATTGGAAATTGTGAGCATTAGACAATAAGGCAAGATTGAAAATTGCGAGCATTGGACAATAAGACACTTGATCACCTACCCATGAGAAGGTGAAAGGAGGAGTAGGAAGAGTCCTGGTTGAGAATTGATGAGCATTTGATGTGTCATCCACCGCATCATCTGCCCTTGTTGCTCCAGCAACCCCTGCTGATGGGCCATCTACTGCTCCAGCTGCTGCTGCCACTGCTCGGCCGCCTCTCCGCGTGCCCTATCAGCGGCCATCTCCTCCTACGTCATGTCGCCACGATTAGATGAACATTGCAACGCAAAACATGTAGTAAAACATAGATGACTGAGGAAGAACATACCCGTAACTGGTCGAGAGCTACAACCAAAGTTCGTGGGAGGGTCTCTATAGCAGGTTGGTCGCTCGTCCTACCACGCCGGACCTGGCGCATAGATGGAACGGTCCTAGGGTCGACGGACCCGTGACCGATCCATAGGCGACCATTCTTCTGGCCTTCTCCCGCCAGCACGGTGACCTCGGGGTCGAAGGGGGCGGTCTCAGGGTTAGAATCTTTACCATGCACCTCCTTGTACTTCTCAGGGTACTTCTCACCCCGGAGCCTGGCTCCCTTGTTCATCCATAGGCTCCCGTTCCTAGGCTCGTCCAACGTGCGTGTCTTCTGCCAAACGGCAAACAAGGGCGGCTCTTGACCTGTCTTTATTTTCTGCACAAAAGAGCACGAAGTTAAGTGAAGGGGGACTCCAAAGGGCGAAGTAAAGCATAACATTACAAGCAAGAACAAATAAAACATTTCCTCACCTCTTTTTGCCTAAGAAGGGCGAGGGGGATGCTGCCTTGGCGGTGTGATCCACCCCCCATCTCCTCTCGCCGCTTCTTTGCATCGGCGTGTTTCTGGAGGTAAATGGGGCGTGTCCACCACGCTACCATTGTCGTGAAGCACTGCTCGTCATTACCCACGAACTGAGGAGGGTTCTACATCCACAAGACACACATATTAGTACAATAGAAAATAGAATAAGGTCAAGAAATCAATAAAACAAAAATGCAACTACCTGCAGGTACTGCCACGGCTCGAAGAGCATCTCCCGGGCCTGGCTCTTGTTCATCCAAATCTTGCGATCGCCGAACCAGTTGCGGACGCAGTTCACGCGTGCCTCGTAGTGCATGTTTTGCACCTTCCTCTTGGCAAGCTCGTGAACAATCATCAAACACTCCCTTTTGCGCGACCTGTCCATGTCGAAGAACTTCTACAAGTATGCACATAGGAAAAAAAAAGGGGGTCAAAGCCATGAGTACAAGTATATTTCATCCTCAAGGCGACTGAATTATGACAAGCAAAACAAACTTACCCAAAACAAAACCTGAACCTTCTCCGCGATGGTGGTGTACTTTTTTTCGGGATCTTCGGCATAGTGGTAATGCTTCCAAGTCCAAGCCACATCCTTTGAACCATTTGGGAGAGTGACAATCCCAGGAAAATACTTTCTAACCAAGGCTCCAAGGATGCTTGAGTAGCCACGATATGGCTTGATCCCATCCTGATATAGAAAGGCACTATATTCGTATCAGCAAAGACGAAAGAAGAGAAATACTTCTATGATCCATATAGCATGGGTATGAGACGCGGCAAGCCAAGGAAAGGATTCGGTCTCCACGGCAACGACTCCTCGAAAGGAATCGTTGTCGTGGATCGAGAATCCTTTCCTGGGCTTTCCACTGTCACATCCCCATGCTATATGAATCTCGAAAATACTTATCCTCTCTCGACTTTGGGGCTACGAGATGAAGCCTTCCTTGTGTTTTTCCAAAGACAAAAGGAAAGAAACCATTCCACGATTCATATAACAATGTCGCCCATGCTATACTAATAGTGAAGTAATATCTTTCCTTTAGACTTTCGGGCTATCTAATCTATTTTATTTAAGTCACGCTAGCTAATCTATTTCATTTAAGTCACGCATGCATGTGCTCTAACCTAGAAGCGAAGGTTCTGGACCTGTATAAGGGGGAATCTCCCCGTTCCAGTAAAACTGGGTAGTATATTGCCCCAACATGTGAACCAACATGGTTTTACATCATCCCATGACATAATCAAACACAAAACAAGAGAGAGCTACGTCGGGCTACCCCCATCATAAGAATTTCTAGGGGGGTAGACGATCTGAGGCCCGCAGATCAGGGTTTTGCTGGAGGAAGACCACGAGAACGTCGGAATCAGATGAAAACTTGCATGTGTCCCTAGAATATGTGTGTGAGTGCGGTTCAAGGTTGGTAGGTACCATGTGTAAGTCCCAAGTGTGACCCCTTTGTAGACATGCGTTAATACTTAGTAAACTCCTGGATATATACGTGGAAACTCCCGCCACTAGTTCTGTCAACCCTCTTGAGGAGCGGACGATAGTTTCTCTTGTAGATATAGCATGTACCAGCTCTTCATAAGGATCGATACCATGGAAATATGAACTTTGCACTAGACCATAAGCTTCTGGAGGATGCTGAACTTTATTTCCATTAGGTGGGTGCCTAGTCACAAACTTTGAGAAACAATCCTCAACCAATCGTCAAGAGTAGAATTTCCCCTCACGGTAGAGCTGACCAACAAAACCAAGTAAGTTGTTGGACTACTTTTGAATCTTTCAAGGTCACTCTTTGGGTCAATCAAAAGACCAAGATGAGAGGATTTCACGACAAAGTCTGAAATTTGTTGTTTCACATCCTTTATAGATTGTTCTCAATTTTTAGTACCTCAAGGACATGCATGCATGTGCCCTAGCACATGCATGAAAGTGTGGTGCTATGTTGGAACATACAAAAACTACTAGTCTCCGGGTGCTTGCATGTGTCCCCTCTCGCATGCATGCGCTCTAACCTAGAAGCGAAGGTTCTGGACCTGTATAAGGGGGAATCTCCCTGTTCCGGTGAAACCGGGTAGTATAGTGCCCCAACTTGTGAAAAAAATGGTTTTACATCATCCCATGACATAATCAAACACAAAACAAGAGAGAGCTATGCCGGGCTACCCCCATCAGAAGAATGTCTAGGGGGTAGACGATCTAAGGCCCACAGATCAGGGTTTCGCCGGAGGAAGACCACGAGAACGTCGGAATCAGATGAAAACTTGCATGTGTCCCTAGCATATGTGTGTGAGTGTGGTGCAAGGTTGGTATATGTTCTTGCATGTGTCCCCCTCGCATGCATGCGCTCTAACCTAGAAGCGAAAGATTCTGGACCTGTATAAGGGGGAATCTCCCCGTTCAGGTGAAACCGGGTAGGATAGTGCCCCAACTTGTGAACCAACATGGTTTTACATCATCCCATGACATAATCAAACACAAAACAAGAGAGAGCTACGCCGGGCTACCCCAATCAGAAGAATGTCTAGGGGGGTAGACGATCCAAGGCCCACAGATCAGGGTTTCGCCGGAGAAAGACCACGAGAACGTCGGAATCAGATGAAAACTTGCATGTGTCCCTAACATATGTGTGTGAGTGTGGTGCAAGGTTGGTATATGTGCTTGCATGTCCCCCTCGCATGCATGCGCTCTAACCTAGAAGTGAAGGTTCTGGACATGTATCAAGGGGAATCTCCCCGTTCCGGTGAAACCGGACCGTATAAGGGGGGTGCATGTATATAGTGATCAAGACCACAATAACCTATGATCATATGTGTATGCTCATGATCCTATGAAATAGTATCACCTAACATATATGTAATAAAAGCCTTGCTAATTAAAGAAAAGAAAAAGGTGAAAAAAATGTTTTGCCGTGTATACAAAAGAATACACACGGCAAAGATTATGTTTGCCGTGTACCTAAAGGCAAGGGAACACGGCAAAGATTCTTCCGTCATCCCGTGTCGGCGGGTGACCCTGCGAGGCCACGGGGCCCACTTCTTTTCCGTGTGTCTTCAATGACTTTGCCGTGATTATTTTCTTTGTCGTGTGTTCTCGTTTGTCCATTGCCGTGTTTATTTCTTTGTCGTGTTCTTTTTCTGTAGTTTGCCGTGCACCTCTTATTTGCCGGGTTCCTCTTGGTTTACACACGGCAAAGATTCTGGGCCTTTTGGCACACGACAAAGAGCTGGTCGACGGCAGCGAACATTTTTCCCGTAGTGAAAAGGTTACATACTGCAGAAGCCAGCTTACATCAACAAACTGTACACACACAAGATACATGACGACCAAAGAAGCTACACGAGCGCACGGTGACCTAATAACTACTCCAAAGAGGCTGAGCAATAGCATGGAGGTCAAAGTTGTCTGACCGGAGTTCACACTAGCGATCAGAACCGCTCACCAACACACGCTGCACATTGTTGATCACGACAAAGTCGTCGGGGCGAAGCTCACCCTATAGCCCAGACCGGCTCACCAACAAGCATTGCACACCGTCGAGATATGCACAACAGCAAAACAAACAGCCATTAGGAGCACACCTTCGGCCCACGCCGCCGAAGCACACCAAGGAAGGTGCAAACCAAGGGAGAAAATTGTAAAATGCTACTACCTCTGATCCTAAATAAGCGTCGCCATTTTAAACTAGAGTTAGTTTAAAACCGTGACACTTATTTAGGATTGGAGGGAGTACCATAATTCGGGCTAGGGTTTTAAAAGACTACCACGACTTGTTGCAAAAAACTACCACTTCACTCTAACCGGTCATCTTAATTCGTTTGACGCCGTTTTGTGACAAGACAGGCCCACTGCATCGGGTAACGGCTAGAAGAGACTCATACTAGACATGTCTAAACTGGGTGTGTGTGTGTGTGGTGGGAGGGAGGGGGTATAATTCACGGCAACACCGTGGCTCGTACTCGCGGCCCCAACTGTGCGGCAGCCCACCAGTGCAATGGCTTCGCCGAAGGTCGCGGAGAGGAACAGGATGGCATGCCCCGCCACTGCTCGGATGGCGCAGATAGCGACGAGCCCACACGTACATATCCTTCTCCATCTATCGTGTCCCAACACGGCGTGACCGGCGAGTAGCTACCCGCAGCTGCTCACGTGCGGGGTGTCGAACGCGGCCGTCGGCAAGATACGACCTTCATGCGCGGGGCAATGAGCATGGTGGTCGGCGAGCTGTGGGCTTCACGTGTGGGGCGGAGAGCACGGTGGACGGCGACCTGCAGCTGCTCACGCGACCTCCGGCAGTTAAACAGATTTGTTCAACTTGTAGTGAGGTTAGAAATAGGAATAGAAGGAATAAAAATAGAAACATAAGTAATAGAAAATAATAAATCAGCGGTTAAATAGATTTGGACTTAAAGTATAGAAATGGGACACAAAATATGAAGGTGTTTTTTTGCAAAAGCAACTGACGCTGGGCCGGGTTTGTTAGAAACCGCGTCAAATGATTCAAGATGGCCGACTATTGTGTTTTGGTAGTTTTTTTAAACCATGAGACAGAAAAGTGGTAGTTTTTTGCAACCTGGAATAGTTTTTTGAATCCCTCGCCTCAAAAGTGGTATTGTTTTGCAATTTTATCAAATAAAGGAGAGTCGAGGATGCAGACCAAGATATAAGCTTTGCTGGAGAGAGCATACCAGAGAAACAACTACATCCGAAGAGGTACCAACATCCTCCCCCAACCTCCAGAGAGCTATTCACCGTGAGGTCCAAGTCGGCGTCTTCAGAAAGAGAATGACGTAGAGATCCACCACTGCCTAATCCAAGGATCTTCGAGTTTCACCCGGAGCACGTTGGAGGACACGAAGAAGCCGCAGCTAGCGCCTTCAAGAAGTGGATGACAACCATGGATGCCGCCGTGGCTCGGGTAAATCCAGGGCGAGGTTTTCCCCTCGACATGACGTCTCAACCTCCCACACAAGGCAAGGGATGATGACTACAGCGTTGTCATGGAAGATCGCGCGCCAGTCACCACACCGTCCTCACGGCCGTGGCCACAGTTACACAAATCATCTCTTCAGCACCTAGGAGGGACATAATAGCAATCTAGAGCATGCAGAGGCTAGGAAACATATATGGACGGCAGAGACCAGGGCAGGATAGAGTAAAGGTGGATGCAACAACCTTGCTGCTCTGGATCATGGTGTTTTATAGCAAGGGATCATGATCATAATGGTGAATTCGTCGCTGCAGCTGCAGGCAAACTAAGACACCCGTGTTCTACTTTTATAGGCTGGTGAAAGAGAGGCATGGGTGACCGACCGACGTAAATGGTGTCGTGGCCACTCGGTTTGAATTGACTGGTTTTCAAATCAGATTCACTTTGGTGAATGCACTAACCATTCAAGGCAAATCTTGTGAGCAATATGCCTTGAATTAACCCTGTTTCTCTCCCTCCGCCGATTCTATTACAGTAAAAAATTGTTACGGACCAATGTGAAACTCTGTGAAAATTGTTTGGAACTTTTGTGTAATATATATATTTTTGGAACCATCTGCAACTTGTTTGAAAACTAAAGAAGCTCATGGGAGAGCAAATCTAGGAGGCTAATCTATATTATTACAGGCGGAGGAGCCTGATGATGTTGGTGGCGACGGTGCAGACGCGGTGGAGCCCTAGCTCCCTCCTGGCCAGCAGCACCGTGGGGAACAGCCTGCCGCACATGGCGCCCACGTCTACGGACGGCACCACCGCCTCCGGGACCTCCACCAGCGGCAGCGCAGCCAGCGCCTCCGGGTCGTACTTGTACTTGGCCGCGCACGCCCCGAGCAGAGATCCGGAGGTGGTGTTGGTGACGGCGGCGGCGAGGGCGCGGATGCCGTCGGTGGTGGAGCTTGAGGGATCGACGAGCAGTACGGCCACGCAGAGGTCGTAGTAGGCCACCGCCAGCGGGGCCGGCGGTGGCGAGGGGCTGGATGCTGCTGCTGCAGTGGTAGAGACGACGATGGCAGAGAAGAGTAGCAGCAGTAGATGAGACGATGGCGCCATAGTAGCTGCCATGCGCGTGCGTGCGATCGAGAGATCTCTCCCAATTAATAATCGATATGTGGATGTGTGGCCGCGCGATCGGGAGATCTCTCCGAATTAATCGATCCGCGGCAAGGCAATATGCCTAATAATCTTTCCTTTTCGGTCCCACCCGATGACAAGGCGCGGAGGTGCAAATCTTTCCTTTTGCGGAGCAGCACCGAAATCGACAAGGAAGGAGCGGAATCACAGGAAGGATCAAATAATCTCATGATTTTGCGCTACTGGAAGGAAATGCATGGTTCCATCTATCTCAAAAGTACGTCCAAGTTCAGTCTGCATGCTACACACTCAACGACTCACACATACCGTAAGTTCAGTCAGCAGCATCCATTGCATGCGTTGGAGCACTTTTACAACATAATACTCCCTCAGTGGTTTGGAAATATAAGATGTTTTAGACTTGTGAAGGAGGTGTATCTAGACACCTTTTTAGTCTCTAAATTCATTTGAACCTAGACACTAAAAGGTGTCTATATCTTCCTTCACAAATCTAAAACATCTTCTAAACGGAAGGAGTATATCGCATCGTTGCATCATGTTTATTACTCCCTCCGCACTAACAGGGATGTCACATATTTGATACTATTTAGAATATAGATAGATACAGTACATTCGAATTTATTACTGTAGATAAACTTCCGACAAGCTTTTCAGGACGGATCGGAGGGATTAGCACAGATTGGTCACGATTAATTTAGGATGTTCTCCCAAAAATAAAACTGAAATAAGATGACGGACCATGATGTTTAATTAACTCTTTGGTCTCACAGTTTCATCGGGCCGCTGCAAGCAAAATAAAGAGTAAACAACGCAAGCAATGTACGCATTTAAAGAAAGGGTTAATTGGATTTATGTCATTGTAACTTTCAACCTATATGTCACTTCAACTTTCTCATACTTGTACATATGCCATTTTGTGTAATACATGGTTCTTATACTCCAATACATACCCTTAGAGCATCTTCACTCTGGTTCCAGGAGACCGTTTCTAGGGCAAAATTTTCATCCGGATGGCGAAAAATGGTCCAGTCACGGTTCCAGGATGCCGATTTGATCCGGATTTGGCCCAACTTTCATCAGGTGTTTCCAGGCTGATCCCAGGACGCTGAGAACCGCCTGGGAACGCCAGACGCAATGGAATCGGCGAAAAAAACAGCTTCGCATGTGGCCCCGCCCTGTCTGCGACTAGAAGCCGAGTCGCCGTCATCCCTTTGCCTCGGCTTCCATGACAGACCGCCGGTCAATGATTACCCGTCTCGTCAACCACGAGTCGCCTTAATGGTGCTTTCCCACCGTCTCGCGTTTTTCTGCCCACACCTCTACACACCTCCCGCCTTCGCCGCTCATTCCAGCTATAAAAGTCGGCGCCCTCGCCAGTGCACAGACCACACACTCAAGTCTCCCCATTTCCCGGCCACGAACTCCACCTCCAGCGACAAGAAGAAGATCTCGGCGAAAGCAATGGCGGATAGGTACCCAGGTGACCCCGCGGCGGCGAACGGCTTCGGCCGGCGTACCCTCCAGCCGTGGAAGGCCTGAATGTTGCACGACACCGGCTACATGGTGCCGCGCGACTTCCGGTGCCAACCCAACTAGAAGCTCAGAGTCGGTGATGTGTCGGTGCCTCAGGACGATGAGATGGTCGAGGAGATCCAGGCTGCCATCACGGCGATGGAGGATCCGGAGCTCGCCGGAGACCTCGGTAACCTAGATTATTGGGAGCAGTTGTTCGCCGAGCACCGGAACCGGGAGCTCGCCGCCCACGAAGACCCGCCCGGCACGCGCAACAACACGGAGACGCTCCATCGCTGGTGGAGTGCGCCGGGACGGACACTCACCGCTGTCTTGGAGCATATCGTCGTCGGCAACCGCCTGAGGCTGCGCTTCCCGCGCTCGCTGTCGCCCATGGGGAGGCGCAGCGCGGCGGCGAACTGGATGCCCAGGAGGATGGGAAGCCTCAGCTCCACGTCCTTCGCTGCCTCGGCCTCATGCTCGTCAGCTCTGCGCCAACACAGTCGCGGTGAGCCGGTGACGAGGCACTACGGCCCGTGAAATGGGAGGCCGAGACGCCAATGTGCTCGCCGCTGAGGACGCGCTCCCACGGCATTAACGAAGGTTGTGCGCCATCGTCATCGACTAACCGCTTCGCCTGCGCCGGCCAAAACCAGAGCCGGCGGACCGGGCGGTCCCGTCGACGAGGACTCTTTTACCATCAAGATCACGATGGAGCGCTCCATCAACGACATGCCGCCGATGCTGGAGCCGGACGCCCTCGCCTGGTCCATGGCCAATTGGGAACACGAGGAGGCCAACTGTATTTGGCGCCACCAGGAGGAGGCAGAGAGCGAGGCCGCCTGCAGGTCTCGCCGCGAGCACGCCTACCATGGCCGCGCCTCCTCCTGACTAGGAGCTTCGTTGACGACGCCTACCCCCTCCCCTCGAGCGGACCGAGGGAGCGAGCGCCGGCAGTGATGCCGGTGCGAGGGAGCGAGGTCCTCCCACCTCCGTTGAGCTCCCTCTCTAGAAGACCTTCTTTGTCGGTCACAGCGGACCGAGCGAGCGAGCGCCGGCGTCGAGGGTGCGAGGACTGCCCCACCTCCAGAACACAGTCGTCTGTTTCCTCCTCGCCGGTGAGCTCCCCCGGTACGGTTTTACACGATTGATGTCTAGATGTACTTCTTTTGATTACCCTAGCTGGGCTAGATTCTTTTTTTTTTTGAATATTACTGAAGGTATGTGTGACAGTGTCACTTACATGGTGGATTTACATCCGGCCAGAGGCGGGGCGAGATTGTAAAAAACATAGAGAAACGAAAAAAGAAAAACCAGGAAACCTAAGAACTAGCCTAGCAGGTCATCAGTGGTGCGCACTAGGACAGCTTCTATGCCCACGCAACTATCCTTTGCCCCTCCTTCGGTGACCTGCATGTCCAAAGCCTGAGGGTTTCTTTGATTTTGTGCTTTCCACGGGCCCATCAAGCAGGCTGCGAAGTAGATCGGCTAGGTTTTATCTTCCATCAAGGCTTGGACCCGGGGGGACAAACTGTGAGATTGAGTTTGTAGTGGCTGCAATGTCTGCTATGCTCAGCTTTTCCCAGACCCAGGTCGAAGTTTTGCGGTGTAAGGCGATGTGATGAACCGACTCAAGTGTCGGGCAAAGATCGCACCTAGCATCAGAACACCAGCACTTGGTGGTCATGGTGTCTTTTGTATTCAACCTGGGTTAGATTTTGAATCTTTCCTTGCTTATTACTATCCAGGTTCCCTACATATTCTGTATTTGCATGCATTTTATATTTTTCCCATTAATAAATGAAATATTTGGAAAGTATATCAACATGTTCCAGGAAACGGACGACCACCCAAGGGAGGCAGGTCAGTCAGGAGGCCCATCCATCGCTCTATATGGTCGCCAGCCCATCACAGCCTTCACGGTGACGACGACGGAGCAAACTCTATTCTTTAGTCCCACCTCGCTAACTCGGAGTGATTCAGCCCAGCTTATATACCTGCGCGAATCGCTCCAGCGCAACTAGGCGAGGGTGAAGTGTGGCTGCGGAGGAGCGCCCGCGTAACGAGCGGTACCGTTCGGTGCGCGTATTTGAACCCTAAACCATCGCGTGCTCCCTTTGAGGAGGTTGATTAGCGCGTTGCTGGCATCTTTGCAACACCAGGCGTGTTCCCCGGCACTTTGGCCTGTATAAAAAATACAAGTGCTGATGACCTGCGCGGGCGCCCCTCCCAAATTTGTTGGGCTTGCCGGTGGGTCTCCAGCCCTACATATCCGCTCCCAACAAATAGTACCCCTCTTTTTTTTCTTTTTTTTCCTTTCCATATGTATGTTTCTTCTTTGCATAAAAAGATATTTTTATAGGAAAACAATACTACTCCTCCAGGGGATAACACCTTGCAATCCCCTGGGTCGCTACCTCCTCGTTCGGTATTTTTTCTTTTCCATATGTTTCTTCTTTGCATAAAAAGATTGTTTTTATAGGAAAACAATACTACTCCTCTAGGAGATAACACCTTGCGATCCCCCGGATCGCTGCCTCCTCGTTCGGTCGCACGCAATGTGGGTGGGACCAGTACTTTCTCTCTCCCTTATCTCTTCCAGGTAGCTTCCGTAAATAAATTGAACCCCTGTCTCGCCATGAACGCATCGCAGCTGGTCGCCGCTGGAGCTCGCCGCGCGCTCAGTCGCTTCCACCACCGGTGCTCGTCGCGATCTCCGTCGCCTCTGCTGCCGGAGCTCACCGTGAAACAGGCGGATGCAGCACGACGGTCATAGCATGTGCCCAGCATCCAAGACGAAGAGGCGCCACAGCTTTTCTCGCACACGGCGCTCTTGAGTTCGTCGACGGCTTCCCTGCCTACTCTGGCTGTGGAAGTGGGCACGCGCGTTGCTGGCATCTTTGCAACACCAGGCGTGTTCCCCGGCACTTTGGCCTGTATAAAAAATACAAGTGCTGATGACCTGCGCGGGCGCCCCTCCCAAATTTGTTGGGCTTGCCGGTGGGTCTCCAGCCCTACATATCCGCTCCCAACAAATAGTACCCCTCTTTTTTTTCTTTTTTTTCCTTTCCATATGTATGTTTCTTCTTTGCATAAAAAGATTTTTTTATAGGAAAACAATACTACTCCTCCAGGGGATAACACCTTGCAATCCCCTGGGTCGCTACCTCCTCGTTCGGTATTTTTTCTTTTCCATATGTTTCTTCTTTGCATAAAAAGATTGTTTTTATAGGAAAACAATACTACTCCTCTAGGAGATAACACCTTGCGATCCCCCGGATCGCTGCCTCCTCGTTCGGTCGCACGCAATGTGGGTGGGACCAGTACTTTCTCTCTCCCTTATCTCTTCCAGGTAGCTTCCGTAAATAAATTGAACCCCTGTCTCGCCATGAACGCATCGCAGCTGGTCGCCGCTGGAGCTCGCCGCGCGCTCAGTCGCTTCCACCACCGGTGCTCGTCGCGATCTCCGTCGCCTCTGCTGCCGGAGCTCACCGTGAAACAGGCGGATGCAGCACGACGGTCATAGCATGTGCCCAGCATCCAAGACGAAGAGGCGCCACAGCTTTTCTCGCACACGGCGCTCTTGAGTTCGTCGACGGCTTCCCTGCCTACTCTGGCTGTGGAAGTGGGCACGCGCGTTGCTGGCATCTTTGCAACACCAGGCGTGTTCCCCGGCACTTTGGCCTGTATAAAAAATACAAGTGCTGATGACCTGCGCGGGCGCCCCTCCCAAATTTGTTGGGCTTGCCGGTGGGTCTCCAGCCCTACATATCCGCTCCCAACAAATAGTACCCCTCTTTTTTTTCTTTTTTTTCCTTTCCATATGTATGTTTCTTCTTTGCATAAAAAGATTTTTTTATAGGAAAACAATACTACTCCTCCAGGGGATAACACCTTGCAATCCCCTGGGTCGCTACCTCCTCGTTCGGTATTTTTTCTTTTCCATATGTTTCTTCTTTGCATAAAAAGATTGTTTTTATAGGAAAACAATACTACTCCTCTAGGAGATAACACCTTGCGATCCCCCGGATCGCTGCCTCCTCGTTCGGTCGCACGCAATGTGGGTGGGACCAGTACTTTCTCTCTCCCTTATCTCTTCCAGGTAGCTTCCGTAAATAAATTGAACCCCTGTCTCGCCATGAACGCATCGCAGCTGGTCGCCGCTGGAGCTCGCCGCGCGCTCAGTCGCTTCCACCACCGGTGCTCGTCGCGATCTCCGTCGCCTCTGCTGCCGGAGCTCACCGTGAAACAGGCGGATGCAGCACGACGGTCATAGCATGTGCCCAGCATCCAAGACGAAGAGGCGCCACAGCTTTTCTCGCACACGGCGCTCTTGAGTTCGTCGACGGCTTCCCTGCCTACTCTGGCTGTGGAAGTGGGCACGCGCGTTGCTGGCATCTTTGCAACACCAGGCGTGTTCCCCGGCACTTTGGCCTGTATAAAAAATACAAGTGCTGATGACCTGCGCGGGCGCCCCTCCCAAATTTGTTGGGCTTGCCGGTGGGTCTCCAGCCCTACATATCCGCTCCCAACAAATAGTACCCCTCTTTTTTTTCTTTTTTTTCCTTTCCATATGTATGTTTCTTCTTTGCATAAAAAGATTTTTTTATAGGAAAACAATACTACTCCTCCAGGGGATAACACCTTGCAATCCCCTGGGTCGCTACCTCCTCGTTCGGTATTTTTTCTTTTCCATATGTTTCTTCTTTGCATAAAAAGATTGTTTTTATAGGAAAACAATACTACTCCTCTAGGAGATAACACCTTGCGATCCCCCGGATCGCTGCCTCCTCGTTCGGTCGCACGCAATGTGGGTGGGACCAGTACTTTCTCTCTCCCTTATCTCTTCCAGGTAGCTTCCGTAAATAAATTGAACCCCTGTCTCGCCATGAACGCATCGCAGCTGGTCGCCGCTGGAGCTCGCCGCGCGCTCAGTCGCTTCCACCACCGGTGCTCGTCGCGATCTCCGTCGCCTCTGCTGCCGGAGCTCACCGTGAAACAGGCGGATGCAGCACGACGGTCATAGCATGTGCCCAGCATCCAAGACGAAGAGGCGCCACAGCTTTTCTCGCACACGGCGCTCTTGAGTTCGTCGACGGCTTCCCTGCCTACTCTGGCTGTGGAAGTGGGCACGCGCGTTGCTGGCATCTTTGCAACACCAGGCGTGTTCCCCGGCACTTTGGCCTGTATAAAAAATACAAGTGCTGATGACCTGCGCGGGCGCCCCTCCCAAATTTGTTGGGCTTGCCGGTGGGTCTCCAGCCCTACATATCCGCTCCCAACAAATAGTACCCCTCTTTTTTTTCTTTTTTTTCCTTTCCATATGTATGTTTCTTCTTTGCATAAAAAGATTTTTTTATAGGAAAACAATACTACTCCTCCAGGGGATAACACCTTGCAATCCCCTGGGTCGCTACCTCCTCGTTCGGTATTTTTTCTTTTCCATATGTTTCTTCTTTGCATAAAAAGATTGTTTTTATAGGAAAACAATACTACTCCTCTAGGAGATAACATCTTGCGATCCCCCGGATCGCTGCCTCCTCGTTCGGTCGCACGCAATGTGGGTGGGACCAGTACTTTCTCTCTCCCTTATCTCTTCCAGGTAGCTTCCGTAAATAAATTGAACCCCTGTCTCGCCATGAACGCATCGCAGCTGGTCGCCGCTGGAGCTCGCCGCGCGCTCAGTCGCTTCCACCACCGGTGCTCGTCGCGATCTCCGTCGCCTCTGCTACCGGAGCTCACCGTGAAACAGGCGGATGCAGCACGACGGTCATAGCATGTGCCCAGCATCCAAGACGAAGAGGCGCCACAGCTTTTCTCGCACACGGCGCTCTTGAGTTCGTCGACGGCTTCCCTGCCTACTCTGGCTGTGGAAGTGGGCACGCACGCGAGAACAAGTGTTGGCCAGGTCGTGAAGCATAGGGGTTGCGCAGGAAACGACCATGGTGGAGCGGGTTACCTGTGGGCAGTGTCGAGCTGTGCGTTGAGAAGAAAGGAGACGTGAGACAATAGGAGGAAAAGAGGGGCAGTGTCCTATTGCTCGATATGCCAATTTTGGTGCCCGATAAGACAATTTGTGCCCGACTAAATAGTTTTGGTGCATGACGAAGCAACTGCGGTGCCCGAATAATCAACTTTGGTGCCATCAAAGTAATTTATGTGTGAGACAAAGAAAATCCCGGACCCATTAAAATAACTTTGGTGCCAGACAAGGTAACTTTGGTTGGTGCTCGACGAGAGAGAGCTTTGGAGCCCCGGCAAAGTTAGTTAAAAAGCAATAATTTGTGAGGAAACATATTTTTTGTGTACTAGCAAAAATTGTGTCGGAAATGGTCCGATCGAAGGACATGTTATTACACCACACACGTGTTCATACAGAGAGGCAGCACACGTACTCGCTTAGTTCAGACGCTCTTATTCTACGCAGCAGAAACATGCATGTGGTCTTCGAGTGACGATCGAAAAAGCAAACCGAAAACAAGGAAATTAAAGATGCATGATAATGCATGCACACATGAAGCACGTACAAGCTTAGGTCAGAAGCTCGAGCGCGGCCTGCGCGATGCCAGCCGCAGCCACGGCCGCCGCCTGGAAGCTAGGATTACTATTATTCCTTCGATTCAAATGTAGAGAAGCCTTGTCTTGGACACAACACCTCCAACAAGGAAACGACTTGCATCGTCTTCACCAGGTTCGAGCAATAGGACAATCCATGGCTTCTCTTCCGGTCAGCATTTATTGGTGCGACATAGAAATGTCTTCAGGAAGAGAATACCGCAAAGCTTCTTCACTGCTCGGTCCAGATAGCAATACCTAGGTTTTCAACCTTAATAGACATCGTATAAGCTGCCGACTGAGCCCTCGAGACCACCATTTCTAGGTCCCATCAATAAACGAGCAACCACGCCGGCCGTGCATTCATCCGCCAACACTGCGGCAGATTGTCGTCACCATCACTTGTCAGATCCGCCTAGCAAGTGAGGTTTGGCCCCACCATATTAATCGCATCACCTTTAGATAAGAGGTGTCTCGAGAACGGAAGAACGAGGAAAGTAGAAATTCCGCTGACATCCATGTGAGGAAGAGAGGTGGTACCCGAGGAACTTATGTACTCCTTAGTCCCAACTTAGGTGACTCAACTTTGTCTACAAACACACATACTTAGACATGCTTTAGTTTGTATTGATAAAACATCTACTTTACATTGGTAAAAAATTTAACACCCATGGAGTCTTTGTGCTGATTATGTTTAATTAACGGATCTGTGAAATTCAGATACATGCTTATAAAATAAAGTTAAATCACTTATTTTAGAACGGAGAGAGTATTTCAAACAGGGTTTTACGGGGTGTCAAAGTTTGGAGATGTTGGTCACTTATGTGTTTGTAATGAATAAATCTAACTTATATGTGTATCCCGTGTAGGTTTATCTGCAGAAAAACTTTTCATAAATAAAAAATTATTATATTGCGAAATGTTAATCAAACTTATACCTTCGAGGCCATACGTGTGTCTAAAATGTCAGCATCTTGTGAGCTGGAGTGGGACGAGTAAGAACGTATGAGTTACCTTCGAGATCGGAAAACTCTTATGATACTCCCATAACAAAAACCCTATCCTAAAATTCATAAACAATTCTAGAATAAACAAAGGACATACAAAATCATGTATGTTACAAACCTTCAAATCCAAATTCTAAGCCCAACTCACAAAAAAGACAAAAATCTAACAAAGAATAGTAACTCGTATAAATTAGATTGCTCAACTGCATACAAGCGTCATTCCTCAAACTAGACATGAACACGGGATTATTTAGCCTGGATCCACAATTTGATGTCACAATAAATATAATACTACATCTGATCCATAATAAGTAGCATTGATTTAATATAACTTTGTATTAAATCGGTGACATTTATTATATATGGATGGGAGGGACTACTTGTATGGTGGCTAGCGGGTGTTTCTGGCTTGCGGGCCAAGTTCAAATTACCATCTACACATGTGTTTTTTTTTTTTTTTTGCTTCTACATCAAAAAGTAAACTTAACATATTGCTGAGGAGGCGCCTTCCTCTCGGTGATCCCATCTGATATCTTATTGGTTTATGGAGTTCGTGACTTAAAATGATACTCTTTTCGTCAAAAAAGATGTCGCATATACTGACACACTAGTCCTGGCCCAACACACCCGGGACTAGAGCAAAAGTTGGATGCGAATGAAAGCCCTCTTTTCTACTAGTGAAGTGGACCGAAATAGCCCAACAACACAACAAAAAAAGGACCAAGTACATAAACACAGGAGGTGAGGGAGAAACGGGTCTAATAAAACTTGATGACATCTGAGACACATAACTTAAGTCTCAGCATCTAAAAAAAGAACTTAAGTCTCAGTCGACTGCCACACCCTAGCTGGTACTAGTAATAATCTAGCATTAAAAAAAAACTTAAGTCTCAGTCTCAGCATCTCAAAAAAAAAAAACATCACGATGGAGCCAAATTTTGTATACCATGAATCAGTGGCTAATCTTGTATTCTTCTATTAATCTTCTTCTAGTATAAGAGTGCCGACAGTATTATGGGCAGTAGTAGTAGCGGTAGCGTCAAAGACAATTTGGACGGCGAAGAGGACTTGAGCTGAGATGGCGAGTACGGGTCGACCCGTTTCAGTGACGACCCACCGCCGGAGCTTGTGGCGTTGATCAGGTATACCGGCGAGCCGTCGGGGTAGAAGAGGCCATAGTTCCTCTCCGACGCCGGACCTGGCTTCATGTTCTCGTTGAAGAGCGCGAACACGAAAACCTCAACGGGGATGTTGGGCTTGAGCGGCGTGCCCTGGTTCATGGCGATCCTCTGCATGAGGTTCCCGTTGTATGCCGCGGCGTTCTGCACGTTGGCGCCGACCTCGTCGTCGTCCCCTTTGGATGGCCACCCGGTCTCCGAGATCTTCACGGCGATCTCCGTGTGGCCCATGGCCTTCATGGCCGCGTACACGGCGTCGATCTGCGCGTAGAGCATGTTGTCGTAGACGAGGCCGCCGTCACGCACGCCGGAGTTAGGCTCGAAGAGCACGTACGGCAGCGACACGCTTCCAGGGTCTCCCTTGTAAGCGAAGAACGGGTACGCATTGAAGAGGAACGGGGAGCCGGTCTTGCTGTGGAAATCGAGCAGCGGCTTCATGTACTGCGCGAGGCTCTCCTGGAACAGGCCTGCCGAGGGCGGGAAGCTGTTGGCGAGCACGACAGCGGCCTGCGCCGACGAGACGGTCACCTGGCCGCTGAGGCCGACAGCGGCGAGCGCGTCGTGGACGGCCTGCATTGCGGGGACGAGGTTGGCGGCCATGGCCATGTCGTTGTTGCCGAGCACCTCGTTGCCGACGGTGATGCCCGTGATACGGGTGGCCGGGATGAAGGGCTGCACGTGCTGGGAGACCCACTGCCGGGCGGCGCCGGGGCTGGTTGCCATGGTCGTTGCCCACGGCGACGGTGAACTCGACGCCGGTGTTGGCGAAGGCCGTGAGCACGTTGGGGTCGGCGTCGTAGAGCTTCACCTTGTTGATGTTCATGGACCGGAGGAGGCCCACCACCTGCTTCGGGTCTGGCAGATTGTTGGCGATCCGGCCGTAGTTGATGACCAAGTTCTGCTGCGCGGAAGCTGTAAATAACACAGTAGCAAATTAGTCGGCATCTAGCAATGGCGGCGGAGGTTGCAGAGGCTTAGCAGCCCCAATAGCAAGAAAAGTAAAACGCAGCAAGGCACGGGAAGAGCACTCACCATTATTGCAGAGCGAGAGCATGAGGAGGCAGAGCAGCAGGAGCGACGAGGAGACACGGTGGTGCTCCATTGTCGATCGGCAGTCTCGTCGTCGGCCGGCGATCTCCCTTCTTCTTCTTCTCCCAATCGATCTTGTGTTTCCTCCATGGGATCGAGCCCTCTCCGTTTTTATATACTAGTATAGGGCTTGTTACGTATATTCATACTAGTCCCGGACTCCTGCTGCAGAAAATAGAAAGTTCAAAAATGGAATGTCTCGGCCGATTATTCAAACCCAGTTCAAAAAGGGACATTGCAGCGAACGGGACTAATCAGTTCTCTTCGATTCTTAATCGGTTTCAAGAAAATTCGCTTCTTCTGCAATTCCCTTCTTCGGACAAGTGATATCTTATAGGGCTTAAAAAAAGGAGGGGAATAGTATTTCGGAATTGCTATTTTCATGCGCCCGAGAAATAGCTATTTCTCAGTCGCGTTTTCCGTCGTACGATTTGCTTCGCGATTCGGTCTTTTTTTTTATAGTACTCTGTGGTGTGGGTTGTATCTTTTACCTTTTTAACGGGAAGCTGAAGTGGGTCTGTCTGAATTTACTATGCGATGTCGCTAGCTGTGCATAGAAAACCTCAGGATTCCACTATGTGCCGCTCGTGCTAGATGGGGTTGTCTGTCTATGGGCCGGCGGCCCGTCTGTTTTTTACTTTGTTGTTTTATTTCTATTATTTTGTTTCTGTTGTAACTAGGAGTGCATTTTCTTTTTCTGGATGTTTTTTTGTTGATGTTTATGATTTTTCAAAAATTCAATTTTCCTTTTTAAAGGTTTTTTGTTCACATTTTTTTGGTATGTTTTTGTTTTATGTCGTGAATGAACTATTTCAAACCCCCTCCAAAAAAAATTCTCTTCTATTTTGGTCATGAATGAACTTTTTTGTAATTAGTTTTCTGCTATTTTTTTCTCATGTTCGGTTTTTCTCTGCTTTTCTTTTTTTTGGTTTTTTATTGGTTTGTTGTTTTTTCCGAAAATCCATTTTTATGTTTTTGAAATTTTATGTTTTTCTTGTAACGAGAACGCCCCGAGCCAGTTGCAATTATGTATCGACTAGGATTTTTGAATTTGAGTAATTTTGCAATTTTGCTTGTAACTAGAACACCCCGAACCAGTCACAAGTATGTTGTGACTGGGATTTTTGGATTTGAGTCATTTGCATCTTGCTTGTAAGCGAGCACGCGCCGAGCCGGTCCCACGTATGTTTGCAACTGAACCATAACCCTAGCTGTAATCATGTTGATACTGTTTTTTAGATTTTGAGTCATTTGCAACTTGTTTTGTAACCGGAAATGTATTGAGCCAGTCGCAAGCATGGTGTGACTGAAACCCTAGTTGCAACTGTGTCGCGACTAAATATACTTGGATTTGAATCATTTTGTAATATTCTTTGTAATCGGGAATGTACCGAGCTAGTCGCAAGTATGTTGTGACTAACCCCTAAACCCTTGTACTTGGGGGGGGACTGATTTCCATCGGCGGGCCAGTTGCAACTTGCTTGTAACTGGGGGGCCGCCGGAGGGCCAGTTGCAACTTGGTTGTAAATGAGCTCTGTTGGGTCCGAGTTGCAACTTCCTTGTAACTGAGCACCCATCGGTATGGAGGGAGTGCAGTTGCAACTTACTTGTAACTGAGCTCTGACGGGTCCCAGTTGCAACTTTGCTTATAACTAGGGCCCCGCCAAGGGGGGACAGTTGCAACTTGATTGCAACCGGGAGGGAGGGGGACCTCATCGGCGAGACCTCATCGCGGGGAGTCATTTTTGCAACTTGCTTTGTAACTGAGAATGTTTTGAGCCAGTCGGAAGCATGGTGTGCCTAAAACCCTAGTTGCATCCATGTCGCGACTGGATATACTTTTGGATTTGAGTCATTTGCAACTTGTTTTGTAACCGGGAATGTATTGAGCAAGTCGCAAGCATGGTGTGACTGAAACCCTAGTTGCAACTGCGTCGCGACTACATATACTTGGATTTGAATCATTTTGTAATTTGCTTTGTAATCGGAATGTACCGAGCTAGTCGCAAGTATGTTGTGACTAACCCCTAAACCCTTGTAACTTGGGGGGGGACTTGATTTCCATCGGCGGGCCAGTTGCAACTTGCTTGTAACTGGGGCCCCGCTGGAGGGCTGGTTGCAACTTGGTTGTAACTGAGCTCTGCTGGGTCCCAGTTGCAACTTCCTTGTAACTGAGCATCCATCAGTGTGGAGGTGGTGCAGTTGCAACTTACTTGTAACTAAGCTCTGACGGGTCCTAGTTGCAACTTGCTTATAATTGACAATGACGTCAGCGACTGAGAAATATATATTTCTCAAGCGTCTGGAACTTGCTTATAATTGACGATGACGTCAGCGACTGAGAAATAAGCGTCTGGAACTTGCTTATAATTGACAATGACGTCAGCGACTGAGAAATAAGCGCCTGGAACTTGCTTATAATTGGCAACGACGTCAGCGACTGAGAAATAACTAGCGCACGTAGACACTCTCATAGTATTTCAGAGAAATCCATCTTTAACACGATTGTACTGCCAATTTCAACACGAAAAGAATTCCCTTATTCCCATTAAAAAAATGAAGAGACGAAATAAAACATGAACAGCAAAAAGAAAATGAAGTGACAATTTGGAGTTGAATATTTTGTATAAATTCCATTCTTTCTATTTAAAAATCTCAAGAGTCGGAAATCAAAATATTTATTATCTATATTCTCTATACCTTATAATAGGGAGTGTCTAGATCTCAGGCGTTATGTCTAAATCGCTGACGTAATCATGATGATGTGATGTGGGGACACCGCTCGATCTACGGCCAATGGAGTTGCCGCCCTCCTCGGACGGGAGGAACGGAATCCCCAGTCCTAGAAAGTAGAAACCCTCTCCCTCTATGTCGTGACGCGGATGGCCTGAGAGGCCTGACCTGCATGCAGCTGCCACCACCTGCCAGTGACCACACTCACCAACAAACACCCGAGACGGTAACCGCCTTCCCCTACGAAATCTGAGTCGGTACACTATTTTTCGTCACATGTGTGTGTTTGTAATGATGTGACACGTTGTATTGCTCGTTTTTTCACACGAGCAAAAAGTTGCCACATGGGTGGGGGTATGCCTAAGGATGGGAGTTGGTTATGGTTAGGTTAGCCGCACCTAAAAAATAGCCCAATGGTTACCCATCACCACGCCTACCTTTGAGGGCTTCCTGCGGCCTGCCTGACTTCCGACTCCTGAGCGCCGCTTGCTAGCCTCCACTGTGTTGAGACTTGCCCGCTCGCCCGTCGTCCATCTCCTCGATGTTCCGACCCCATCTCCTCCCACTCGCTGGCGGCCTCTACAGCGGCGACTTCACCAGCAGCGGCGGTGCCGTCGTTGAGGTCCTCCTTCGACAGTTCGACCTCAACTTGATCCTAAGAAAAAGTTCTATATTGGATTTGGATCGCACCAGTGCGTGTGGCATGGCCTGGCCGTCAAGCTATAGCCGTTTCTCAGGCGGTTGTTCCGGACACCACCTCAAGTAAAGGTTTTCCATTAGATCTACTCCCTCTGTTCCACAATAGAAGCCTTTTGAGCAAGCTGTTTTGGTTTGCTAAAAAGGCTTATATATGGAAGAGAGGGAGTCAGGGGCGGACCCAAGAAGACCTCAGTGGGGCCTAGGCCCCCACTCAAATTTGGCAAATCCTTTTAAATTTTGAAGTAAAATACAAATAATTTTGGAATTAACAATATAAAGGCCCCCACTCAACACTTGTGCCCCCACTGATTATTTTCTCTAGGTCGAGTATGATTTATGGATGCATGTAATTCCATGTCATTTCATTTGTACGATTTATGTTCTGTACTGTGCGTGTTGATGAAGATTATACTTCTTGCGGCTAGTTCCAGTTCTCCAGTCTTTTTTAAGTTTGATCTGTGACATCCGATTGTATGTATGGTTTATGTTATGCACTATATTAGAATGAACTGAATTAAATTGAATTATGCGGTTCAATCGACAAAGTTATATTGCTACGTCTCCAACTCTCCATGGATAATCGTTAACTCACTCGATTTCACCTGACTACGGAACAAACAGGTTCGGTCATAACTTCAGCTCTTTTGCTAGGATGGCAGCGATTAGTGAAGTTCCATTCAGGTTATTTCTCGGGAAAAACTCCATTTTATGTAATTTTTAATTGTTATACTTTTAGCTAAGTTCGTGGTTTTTTTTCACCGAGCCTTCGAGTCTAGCTTGTGGGAGATATTCAGGTATTTGGCATTGTTGCATCAAACTAAAATTGGTTCGAACCTTAGTTACCAATGGTTAACCAATTATAATCCTAATAACCTATTGGTTAACCCATTTAGCTCCATCACACAGAATGATTAAATAGGTTTGAGTTCGAAACATAAATGTTTAACCAAATCCCATCCTGAGGTTGCCTTAATGGTTGGACGGTCGCTTTTTTTTGAAATGGGGGGATCTCGCATTTCATTGAAACGAATGATGGGAAGCCACCGAATCGGCGCTCTGCTGTGACAAAATGCGCGATGTGGGGATTAAAATGCGCGATGTGGGGATTAAAATGGGCGCATTTCATTGAAAATATTGTAAGTACGAGCGGATTAAAATGCACGATGTGGGGAAATCCTAGGGCAAACGACGCACCTTTGGTAATCATGATTATCTACCTATACTAGGCTAGTACACAATCTACCTGATCAGCCAATCCTTAATGGAGTCGAGTACCAATTAAATCGAGTACATGGAGAAATCGGATTAGCCGGCCGGACTCCTTCTCCTCATCTCATCCGGATACAAACGGGGACCCCTCTCAAAGCCAACCCAGAATTATGGCACCCACAGTGGCCGTTCTTGGCAGCTAGATGCGATTTTGTGGAGGTATCGGATGGCAGTGAACACGTGGTAAGGACGCCCCGGGCTAAAGTCAAAGCCTAGGCCCGACACGGGATGCTTTTTGGTCCTTTTTCCCAGTCCTAGTCCTGGCCTGTGGGCTTGATTAGGCTCGGCTCGTGGGCTTTTTTCGGGCCAGGCCGGGCCTAACCATGCCCATATTTGGCCATGGGAATAACTAGGATTATCGGTGAAACATAGCACTATGTTTTGTACTAAACACTTTTACTTCATTACATTTGCATCTCATTAAATTGTAAACATTTTTTATACAATTAAATTATGCCCCGCTTGGATTGTCGTTATTTAATCCAGTCGTTTTTATTTTGTGAAGATGCTAAACATAGAAGCTCCGTGTAATTCGGGGGTTTTGGTTAAAAAACAACATTCCAAGCAGACCCTTATCATACAATTTATGCAATTTCTTTTGAAATGTTTATTTTTCAAATTTTTGTTAGTCATTATTTGTGAGTACAAACTTTCTCTAAATAGAAGAAAATGAAAGCATGGTCTTTTGTAAAAACTGTCACCTTCTTTCACATAAGACCTCGTATTGATTAATACATTAGAACATCGTCATATATTTTTATCTGTTTTTTGTATAAGTATGCACAAATATCTCCAAAGATACTTCTATCATGCATAAGTCTACATTGATAAACTTTCATAGAATGTTATTGCGTTGCCAAGGATTCTATGGTGTATGAGGTGTAAACGAGTGGTTTTCCTTCAAGTTTTTCCTTCAAGTTCCCGCATGTTAACCTATCCCGTATCAAAGTGGGAGAGATAGAAAACAAAGTTTTTTGCGTCTCATAAACTTATATATTACATACTAGAAAGTTTTCTGAAATGTTTATTTTTCAAATTTTGTTTGTTCATTTTTTGCCAGTAAAAACTTTCTCTAAGTAGAAGAAAATCAAACATGGACTTGTGTAAAAACGGTCACCTTCTTTCACATATTTGGCCTAGGCCATGGGCACAACTATGAATATCGGTGAAATATAGCACTATTTTTGTACTAAACTTTTTTACTTCATTACATTTGCATCTCTTTAAATTGTAAACATTTTTATACAATACAATTATCATACAATTTTATGCAATTCCTTTTGAAATGTTTATTTTTCAAATTTTGGTTGGTCGTTCTTTGTGAGAAAAAACTTTCTCTAAATAGAAGAAAATCAAAACATTGACATGTGTAAAAACGGTCACCTTATTTCACATAAGAACCCGTGTTGATTAATATAGAATGTCCCCACATGTTTTTATATGTTTTTGTGTAAGTATGAAGAAATATCTCCGAAGATACATCTGCCATGCACAAGTGTATATTGATAAACTTTCATAGAATGTTATTGCGTTGTCATGCACAAGTGTATATCACTATTGATACATTTACACAAGTATATATTAGACAAAAGCAAAAAAATTGCAATTTCATAGTTTGTACATCCAAATAGGATTTCGAATCGGGTAGCACCCTATGATTCCAATAGAAAATTCCATGCCAACCAAAAAATAGAACTCGAATTGGCAATCATTTCCTTATCAGATGGGATTTGGAATTCCCACCTAATTCATTTCTTGAAGGATTATGTGCATCCAAATAGAGCATTACGGTTTAGAGTTTTGAAAACAAAGAAAAATTTATGGTAACAACATTATGATTCCAAAAACATGAATGCCACATGCTATGCTTATGCAATGCATGATGACTCCCAAATTAAAAAATTGGATGTTCCATGAGCGCCACATGCATGTTTCCGAGTGTTATTCAGGATGATATGCAAGTTTCGAAGGTACTCCGACCCTCTGGAGCGCGGTTTCAGATGAAACCCTAGCTTGCGGGCCTTGTAGGTCTACTCCTTTCTCACCTTCCGGCGGTGGTTGACCGATGGACTTTGTAATTGTTTTGTTTGGTTAGCTAATAGAAACATGGAAAACCAAATGTGGGTCCATGATTTCAAAGGATCCCCTCCGGTGGATCCTTATTGTGAGTTTTGCGATCTATAATTTTATGTGAGACGAAATGCGAGCATGGGAAATTTAAAAAACCATTATATGAATGAAATAAAATTATCACGTAGAAAAAATCAAAAGTTAACTAAAAAATAGAAATAAAAGCATAAGACGGGAAACAAAAAAGTATATGCGAGCGGAAGCGTCGGCATAGGGACCGTTGGCATGGCCCCTGACATCGCCAGGCGCTTGTCACTTGGTGGGATGGCAGCGCCACGTGTCTACTGTTGAAGTATATAAGTGGATTGCACTAGCTCTTTTCATCAGTTCGGACTTTTGGTTACGTTGGCTAGTGCATAAAGGTTGACATGGTATCAGAGTCTAAGGTCTCGAGTTCGAGTCCTGGCTTTCGCAATTTATTCTAAAATTGCTGTTGACCCCTCTATGTCCATGTATAGGCCTCTTGAGTCATACGTGAGTTTCGCGCGTCGTCGCTTTCTTCCGGTTGCACATGCTGACTTCTCCCCGTCACACGTGAGAGGGGGTGTTGAAGTGTATAAGTGGATTGCACTAGCCCTTTCCATCAGTTCGGACTTTTGGTTGCGTTGGCTAGTGCATAAAGCTTGACATCTATGACTTCCGCTAACAGCCCCGCTATGCCGATGAACACCGTCGGCATTAAGCTGTATTTGTCTACGGTTGTCATGGGACGACCGTCGGCATAGCGGCCAATATGCCAACGACGGCCTACATGTTCCTGCGTTTATCTACGCCATAGGCATTGACTTCTGTTTGTCGATAGTCCCGATAAATGGCCATCGGCAAACCAAAAGGTTGTCGGCAACATGGTCATTTCCTGTAGTGATGCTCTAAGGAGTGAACGTGTTGTCACCACTGCCAATTGAGTTCTATTCCATGGCCGATTAGGGCTACAATAACACATTATCCCGATGATCGGCTTAGTAGCCCCATAGTTGCCCTCTATTTTTTTTCTCCGTAATTGTTTAGGCGCTCTGGGTCACTCGGACTGCGGTGCGGAGGCGAGGAGAATAAGAGCATCCTCACTCGTTGGGCGTTCCTAAGCCGAAATCCGGACGTATTTTGGTTCGGATAAAACTAGTTTTCGGCGTCGGAACACCGAGTTTCACACTTGTGTTTCCAGGCGAGTTTCAGCGTTTGGCTAAAATTTAACAAATTTTGGCAAATTTTGGACGAACTTTGGGCGAATATAAGCGGTTTTGGGCGAACTTTGTGCGAACTTTGGGTGAATATGGTCGATATGGATGAACTTTGGGCGAATACGGGCAAACTTTGGACGAATATGGGCGAACTTTGGACGAATATAGTCGATATGGATAAACTTTGGGCGATATGGATGAACTCTGGGCGAATATAGTCGATATGGATGAACTTTGGGCAAAGTTTGGGCGAACTGTAAGGACGAAATTTGGGCGAATATTGGCGAACTTTGGGCAAGTATGGTCGATATAGACAAACTTTGGGTGAATATGGCGATATGGACGAACTTTGGGCGAATATAGACAAACTTTGGGCGATTGTGGTCGATATGGACGAACTTTGGACGAACTTTGGGCGAATATGGTCGAATATGGGCGAACTTTGGACTATGGGCAAACTTTGGACGAACTTCGGATGAATATGGGTGAATATATGCTAACTGTGCGGATCCACTTGCCGAATTCGCTTCGTCCGGTGTTTTCAGGGCGTTCCCGGGATACAGGGAATGGCCTGGGAAGTCCGGACCAAAGTTGGTCCAAATCCGGACGAAAACAGGTTCCTGAAAACGCGACTCAACAAAATTTCGACGTCCGGATCTATTTTCGATGTCCGAATCGGCGTCCTGAAAATGCTAGTGGAGATTCTCTAACTTCTTCATCGTCAGTAGTGTAGTTAGCTAGCCGGCCAACGATGGGTGTAGTCGTTGGATAAAGCAAGCAGGCAGGAGAGCAACGGAGTGACCCGTCCGTGATCATAGCAAGGACTCCATTACAACATTTTCCAATAAAAAACACTTAGTTATTATTTTTAAAATAAAAGATATGCCCAAATTACTATGTTGTCCATCCTGCAATTTATATTGCTCAAGTTTCATTTGTATACATGCCCAACACAATCAGCTCCCTAGGTTTGAGACCTTTAAAGATGTAGTTGAGATGACGGAGCGGAGAAGACCATGAAAGCAAGACTTAAAATTCAATCGTGATCGTCTGCTTCACTCTCACTAATTTCTTATTCAAAGTCATAGGTTTCTCATCCTCATGTCGTGGCAAAATAACAGCAATTAGGGTTCTATATTTTACACAAAACAAAATCATCATGCGAGTCTAGGGTAATAGGGATTTTTTTTTTAGAATCATTTTCTCTGTTTGTACCAGGATAGCTTTGCCATTTTTCAACCAAAACAGAATTCCCTTATTCCCGTGAAATTTATTGATTTGACGAATCTCAATGCAAATTTGTGTTAAAGAATTATTTGTCACTAATTTTTTTAATTCTGCGTGCTATGATACGGTATCTACCTATGATACCACCATGATCTTTTATCATTAATTACAGTGGCATGTCGCCTTTTTCAATACATAAAATGCATGATACTAGAATGATACCCGCATTATGACTAGTCTTAATGGTAGGATGGTCCAGATCTCGCCTTTTTGTTTTCCGAAAGGAAAACGATACGATTCCCTAGGGGATCGTTTCGTTCGATCCCCTGGGTCGCTCATTCGCAACGCGCCGTTTCTCTTTGCACCGAACGGGCCTCGCGCGAGCGCACGTGGGTGGGCCCGCCTTATCTTCTCCTTCCTCCATCTTCTTCCTTATGTTCCTGACCACGATTTTTCTGCAGCCGCCGCGCACCGCCCTGCCTTGGCTGTGCGCCGCCGGAGCTTGCCGCGCCGCTCCTTGCCCCACATCACCTCCGGAGCTCGCCATGGTCCTTCTCCCGAGCTTCGATTCCTGTTGTTGCCGAGCTCCAGCTCTCCTCTCGCATCTCGCCGATGACCTTTGCATAGGGTAGTGGTGCTGCTTCGAGGGGAGGCAACCACCGCAGCTACGAGCATAATCCTGACAACGATGGTGATGCGGTGATGCTCTGCTACATACAGTGTCCGACGTTTTGTATTTTAAAATTTTAACCCACCGTAATATTATCCTCTGGTATATACGTTTGCCCGGCGTTGCTACCATACTGTATAGTGTTTGCTACTTTAGTTGGCCGGTGTTGCTACTTTTATCCGTCGTTGTTACTATCGTTTTGCTACTTTAGCATATTATTTTTGCTAAGTATTCATATATGTTTTCTATTTTCACACAATTGGTTTGCTACAACCTGATTTCTATGGTTTTGCTACGAGGTCTTCGGTGAGAGTCTCTGGTAATGTATTTGGCGAAGTCGGTTTTGCTATATTAGAAAAAGAAATTGCTACAATCGTTTTGTGGTTTTACTATAATAGTGTAAATTTTTAGCCACGAGGTCTCCGGCGAAGTCAATTTTGCTACATTAGAATATTCTTTTTGCTAGGTCGCCGGCAAACTCTTCGGTGAGGGTCAGTCTATTTGTTATTTTTCTAAAATGAACCGTTTTCTGCAATGTGTAGCAAAAGCAGGACTATTTATAGTAAAAACGGTATGTTTGTAACAAAAACGAGATTTGAGGACTTTTGGGTGACACGTGTTAGCAGGGGACACGGGGAATTTTGAAGAATTATCCCTTGGGGGACGCGTAGTACAACCCCAAATTAACAAAATCTATTGTACTCCCTCTTTTTTAAAATATAAGATGTTTTAGGTTTGTGAAGAAAATGAATCTAGACTTTTTTTAGTGTTCAGATTCATCTCAAAGTTGAGTGAATCTATATAATAAAACAAGTCTAGATTCATTTTCTTCACAAATCTAAAACATCTTATATTTTAAAACGGAGGGAGTATGTACAAGCGGATTACGGTGTGTGACGTGGGGAAACCCTAGGGCAAACGACGCACACCTTTGGTGTAGTACACGACGATCAGCCAATCCCTAATGAAGTCGAATACCAACTGAATCCTCCACATGTCATCCGGCTACAAACACAAACGGGGACCCGGCCCCTCTCCAGAACCGATTGATTTATTATCAGCCAAATCACATCCAATTGATTTTCAGTTGGTTGTTTGACCAGTAATTGCCGACCAATGTCTCCTCGTCATGGCAACGCTGCTACGCCATCCATGCCTCCGGCCACCATCCCAGCCACGACGACGAATCGTAAGCTCAAACATCTTCATATGTAGCTCATGTCCACCTGAATTCATCATCTACATCGTTTTCGTCGCAATATATAAACCCATTTTGATCATCAAATCTACTACTGTAGGTATTATTACGAGTACGAGAGCGAGAGCGACGGAGAGTGTCCGCCCACACCGGAGCAGCCCCCCTTGGATTCAAAAGACTACGGCCACGGGGACGAATGTTTCATCCCCTATCTGGAAAACTGCCCCGAGTACGCAAACATCGCGCTCGAGCACTACAACACACAACACAAGCACCAGGTAATCTTCGGTTCCAATCTTCTTTTTTTTGACATGCGGTTCCAATCTACTACCTCCGTTCCACAATATAACCATGTTTAGCGAACTGTTTTACCTTTCTAAAAAAGGCTTACTATCAGCTCATCAAAGCCTTGGTCAGCTCCATAATCCGCTACGACGGTTGCTATTACCACGTGAATTTCACGGCGAGAAGCACCCTAGAGGATTCAAAGGAGGAGGAGTTCTTCTTTGCGGAGCTGCGTCGGTCCGATGATGGCATCTGGGTACCCGTATGCATGGTTTTCTTGGAAGAAAACGAGAGAGCTGGTTAGTCACTTCTACACAAAATTATATGTATATATATATATGGTTTCGATTCTTTTTCTCTGCTGATGATTGGATACCAACTTATTATATCATAATAATGATAACACCTTGTTTTTGTATATAGGTGGCTTCTCTGAAATCATCGGCAAGGGTGGCATTGACCCTCGACATTGTTTTGGTTGCGGAGATGTAGTGAAGCACCCGGTGGGTGGATCGTTATATGAGGCTGGCCATTATTTAGTTGACGGTCACTACTTCCATAGATATATTGAAGTACTTCCAGCAACTAAAGAACCGGGTGATGTGCAAGACTAGTCATATAGCATCCCAGCACGGGTTCGAGGAGGCAGATCTAATGTTTCTTATCTGACGTGGTCAGATGTGCGAAGCAAAGGATCTGGGATCCATATGACGTTTCGAGGTGTTCTCGGGCCGACATCCAACAGAGAAGAGAGGGAGCTTGATTGTTTTGTATTTTCTCTTTTTTTTCAGGATGTTCTTTGGTGTTGTTTGTGGGATAGTTGTTTCTTCTCCCCCTCTCCAGAGTGATCAATTGTGCGTGTGTTGTAATCATCTTTTGATGGAATGGACATGCGATTACTTTCTAAAAAAATTATTCATATATCAGGGAAAGACTTAAGAAACGAGTCCCATCAACTCCAGTGTTGATTCTAATAGTTTACTATAATCTGAAGTAAGCCTTGTGTGTATGAGCAGTTGGTTTCTCAGTTTCTCCGATCATGTTAGGTGCACAATCGACACAAGATTTTCTCTTCTTCTTTTTTTTTGCCAACTTCTTGCCTAGGCTGGATTACCAAGGAAGAGGTACAAGGGGTTTTCAGTGTCGGTCAAATCGCCTAACTCCTCCAACCAAACATTTTATAAGTTTAAAAAAAGTGGGTCAAAACATTCAACTGAGTAATTTCCCTTTTTGTGTTTACATTGCAATCGTGATCGATCTCAACTTGCTGCGTAGCAAGCAGACCTTTTGTCCTATCACGCCCACACTGTAGGCATTTTTCTTTTTGTGGGTAACAATAGGCATTATGTAGACCCTAGATTTGACGCACGCAACCAACCACATGACTGCCAGTGTAAGTAGTCATCTTCAGATGCTGGTGAAATTTGTCCTTGCGGTGATTCCAATCTTTCAGAAGCTCTTGCGTGCATTAATATAGTGGCAGATATGCTGGCTATTCTTATTGTAGAGCAAAGGCTGATGGCCAAATTGAAGAATTGGTTTCACATCTTGTTGATGGTGGACTATCTATTCTTCAATACGCCGATGATACAATACTATTTATGGAACATGATCTGGAGAAAGTCAAGAATCTGAAATTAATACTACCAGTATTTGAGCAGCTATCTAGATTGAAAATAAACTTCCATAAGAGTTATTTGTATTGTTTTGGCGAGGCTAAAGACGAGGCCAACCTGTATGCCGATCTCTTTGGCTGTGGTCAGGGGCAATTTCTAATCGATTATCTGGGAATACCGATACATTATTGGCGTCTCACGATTGCTGAATGGAAACTCGTTGAGGAAAGACTCCAGAAACGTCTTAATAGTTGGAAAGGTAAATTGCTATCCCTCGGTGGAAGACTGATATTCATTAATTCAATACTCACCAACATGGTATTGTATATGATCTCATTCTTCCAGTTACCAAAAGGTGTCTTGTCAAAAGTGGACTATTACCGCTTAAGATTCTTTTGGCAGGGGGATAGTGAGAAAAAGAAATATCGACTGGCCAAATGGAATGTCGTTTGCCGACCCAAAGAATATGGTGGATTGGGCATACATGATTTAAAAGTCAAAAACACCGCATTACTGGGTAAATGGTTATTCAAACTTCTTACCGAGGAAGGGGTATGGCAAACCATTCTATGGAGGAAATATGTTGGCTCAAAAGCAGTGTCTAAAGTGGTTTGGAAACCAGGTGATTCACACTTTTGGGCTGGGCTAATGGCTTCCAAAAAGCATTTCTTACGGTTTGGCAATTTTAATATTAAGAATGGTTCACATATTAGGTTCTGAGAAGATAAATAGCTTGGCCAAAATTCTCTTTGTGAACAATATCCAGCTCTATACTCAATCGTTAGGCACAAAGGGGATACTCTTGCTGAGGTAATGGAAACCAATCCTCCTAATGTGTCTTTCAGAAGAAGTCTCTTAGGTCCTAGACTGGTGTCTTGGAATAATCTTTTAGTGATATTATCCATGATACAGCTATCTGAGGGCATGGACGAATTCAAATGGAAATTACTACATAGTGGTAAATTTTCTATTGATTCATTTTATAGAGCTTTGATCCAACCTAATATTCGAGTCGATGACAATAGTAAAATTTGGAAGATGAGGATACCCCTTAAAAACGAAGATATTCGCTTGGTATCTCCGTAAAGGGGTGATTCTCACAAAAGATAATCTTGTTAGGAGGAATTGGCATGGTAGCACTGAATGCGTATTTTGTCACCATAATGAGACAATACGCCATTTATTCTTCCATTGCAAATTTGCTCGTGCTATATGGTCAATCATCCAAATACCCTCTGGTTTATCTCCTCCTCGATCGGTAGTCAATGTATTTGGCAACTGGATGAATGGGATTGATGATAAATATGGGACTTTATTTAGGGTGGGAGCGCTTGCCATTATTGGTCGCTTTGGCTGTGTAGAAATGATAAGATTTTTAATAACGTTGTATCTTCTCCCTTGCAGGTTATCTATCAAGTCATGGATGTCCTCCGATCATGGACTTCTCTATAACGTATGGAGTTCCACGACTTGTTTACGGAGGGCTGTAGGCGGTTGGAGGATACGGCGCGGGATATCTTCTCATGGCATGGATGGCAGCAAGCGCTGCGGATAGATCTTTCATGGCTAGTTTGGAGAACTGTGTTTTGATTTACATTATTTTGTATTCCCGTTTTTTTTTATTTAGTCCGAGACTGTGTGGTTGATCGGCTATGTGCATCCTAGCTATGCAGAGGTCGGGTGTAAACTTACTATTAAGTAATAAAGCGCTCATTTCCAAAAAAAAGTATTAAGCGAAATATACTGACCTATGGCACCGCAATCAAACTGGTCGAGCTCACGGATAGCCAAGACACATCATATGGAAATGGAACCCGGATGGAGGATACCTAGCCATGGATGAAGCTTCGGTGACTTTGTGTTTCTAAGTCTCAGGGTAAGTTAGTGGTAATATCTACCCTCTATTTCAGATCCAACGTATCAGATTGACTTAGATTATAAAGTAAAAAACCTCAGCCTATCAGTGCCAGCTCTAGGGAAGACCTGGAAACTTGCTATGATGGTATTATTTGGAAGATGAAGATCTCTCCTAAAATCAAGTCCTTTGCACGGTTAGCGATTATGAAAAAAATGCCTGATGGCAGATAACCTTGGAAAAGGAGATTGGCCACATAACCCTACTTGTCCACTATGCAATCTGGCCAATGAATCTGCAAATCACTTATTCTTGAGCTGTCCATACACTGCTTGAATCCGGGAATTCTGCTTCACACGCTATCACTTTTCTATGAGCGAGCGACCAACCTACAGGAATGGTGGCTCATGGTTCTGTCCAAGATACTGAATTTTCAGATCATGGGTAATATGGCACGTTGATGTTCCTATGGCACGTTTGGCGCGAACAGAACAGCAGATTTTTCAAAGCAAAGCTGAAATCCTTCTTTGACATATGTGACTTAGTCATACTGGAAGGTGATAACTTAAGCAATCTATTCCCTGCTGTAGGACGCAGTGTAAATATGAAAGTCTGTTTTGTTTTTATGCTCCTTAACTTGTTTCAATAATCGGGCTCCTAATGTTTATTCACCTAACCATGTAATCCTGACTTTATTCTCCTAAGGGAATGAAAATCGTCAACAACAATAAAAAGCTCAACTGAAATGCAAATCCCATGTATTAATCGGTCATTTTCCTAGATAGATTTTAGTTCATCTGGCATTTCAAGTGTTTGCAAGTTCACTGAAATAATCCATCGTCTCTCATGTGTTGCACATAAACAACCTTCCTCACTTGGACCAAATGTTTTGGTAGTCCTACTGAATTGTCTAAAATATTGAAACAGAGCCAATATTCTGCTACCATAAGCAACGGAATGCGGTACCTTGAAATGTGTGTTTTTTTTGTTGCATCAAAACCAAATGACCACATTTGTAATTTGCCACGCAAGAACTTAAATCTACTTCCACCTTGCATTCTGTTGGTAGTACATCTGACGCTTATCCAAAACTCCACGAAAACTAAACTCAGTAACTCAGTTTGCCAGATTGACACTCGAGGTTTCGCAGTCTTCCAGATTGACAATAAGAATTCCCAACTAATAAATTAAATAAGATGCAAGCCATGGCTAATAGAACACTTACGCTTTGTTTGGATGTTTGCTTTGGGAGGTTAGGCATTGTATTTGGTTGAATGCCCAATATCAAGGATATTGATATTGAGCTCGAATATCAATATTTCTGTTCGGACATGTTTCAATATTATGAAGTGAACTAGATATTGAGGCTGAATGCCAAATGCTGTTTGGATGGTCAAACTGATGAATTGCAATTGTTCGAGACATTGATTCCTATATAAATGTGTAACAATTGTACGCGACAAACATTCTAGTATTCGCGACAACAAGCAAATATTTTTATGACCACAATACATACGGACAATATAATTTGCAACTGACAGCGGCTTGTTAAGTCTGATTAGCACTCTTGAAAGTTGAAACTACAAGTTGGAGTTCAGAGATATCTTTCGCAAGTATTGACGAAGGGACGAAGCACAGCTGCATTGGATTGGTAATGGTACCGAGTGAAGTGTATGTCGATCGGCCATGACGAGTGCCTCCAATCTTTTCTCTGCCCGTTGCGTTTTGCCTCCCCGTCCCTCATCCAGACAACGATGTACACACGCGCCCAGTTGCCGGCGCTCGAACAAGCCGTCCCCTTCCTGTATATGTAGAGAAGGATGTGAGATGGGAGAGCAAGAGAGCTTCCAGGAGAGAGGGCGCCGGAGGGAGGACGGCGGAGAGGGAGGAGGAGGTCGCCAGTGGAGGGAGAGGATTTACCAGCTAGAGATTGGCCCTCATCGTTTTTTCTGGTTCCGAGCTGCCCACAATAACGAGACCAAATTACAAGCCTCAATGCCAAGACCAGCCGGACGCTGTGATTTGTGGTATTCAGGCCCCACCAGTCCCAAATATCTAATGCTGAAGGCCAATTACTACATCCGAACGAAGCGTTAATGATCATGTAACAGGAACAGAAAAGATAACCATGAACAAACAAGACGACAACATTGTTACCATGTTGTTAACATTACAGCAAGACAAAGCACTCGCATACAGTTAACAGGTTCAAACATCCTGACACCACCCAAAGAGCAGCATAACAGAACAGAAAAACTGAAGTTTTATGTCTACTGGTTTCACAGAGGCAATGATGGCTTGAGCTCTAGTTCTTGATCTTCTTCTTGGGCCTCAGCTGAAAAAGGATAAAAAGGAAGTAGCTAGCGGATTAGATTTTTCCAGTCAAACAAATTAATATGAGCTACTCAATAGCGCATTATATTTAACCAGAGCTGAGTGAATTATTTCTTACTTCACTGAAGAATCTAAAGCATACTGGGGTAAAGACAAGAACTATGAACCAGAACTATATGCTCACCTGATTGCTGTGGCCACATTTCTTCTTGCGGCAGTTGACAGCCCTTGGGTGCAGGCGTGCATAGCACCTGAAATTGTGAAAGCAAATTAGTACATACAAACAAATGCAACACTCAATGCTACAGAGCCTAATGCCATGGTTCGCAAGCAACAAGCAAGTGGAATGAACTCTTGTTAAGAGCTAGGATCTGAAAAGCCAAGATGAATCAGAAGAAATAAGCAATACAAGTGCACTAATAAAAATTAGAAGATTGGCTGGGTCAGAAAAAAATTATGCCTCAAAAGGTTTTAGCTCATAAGGTGACCCCTCGTACATCTAATTGAATCATCATTCCAGCCAATCAACTATGTTTCAAAACCATATATAGCCAAGTTAATAGAGGAAACAATGCAAGATCAGCCAAGGAAACTAGTCAAATGTATATATGGAGTGTATATCTTGTAGTACTCTAACAGAACATATCAACAGAAAAAAACTGACACTTGTATTCAAAATAAATACAGATTTCTAGATTGGTAATGTAGCAGATTGTTCGAGGCCATCACAGCAGAGTAAGTCTGAGCGGCACGGAGAACTGCAGTGTGCTATCGCCAACCTTCAATGCAAAGATTCGCCACTTTATCAGGCCCCTTTGCTCTGCAAATTGGCTCTCTGTTCCCAAATTTTTTAAAACAGAGTGTGGACTCCACATTGCACCACATGCAAGAAATCCTAATGCTAATGATCACGAGTAATAAGAAAGTGGAACAAACTCTTGTTAAAAACTACGATCAGACACACAAAGATAAATCAGAACAAATAAATAATGCAACTTGAGGTGAACCAATATTGATTACAAGATTGGCTGGGTCAGACAGATTATATGCCTCAAAAGGTTTTAGCTCATAAGGTGACCCCTCGTACATCTAATTGAATCATCATTCCAGCCAATCTAGTATGTTCCAAAGCAAACATAGACCCACAAAAATAGCTACTACATGCAGATACAGAATTGTGGATTGGATTAAGATGTAGCAGATTGTTCGAGGCCATCAAAGCAAAGCAAGTCTAAGCGGCACGGAGAACTGCGGATTGTTATCGCCAACCTTCAATGCAAAGATTTGCCACTTTATCAGGCCCCTTTGCTCTGCAAATTGGCTATCCCTTTTCAATATTTTACAACCAAAGTTTGAATTGACTACAAACATCAGAGATAACTTATGCATAAAAAACTAGCCACAAGAAAATCATGCTTAAGGTGACCCCCGTACATCTAATTGAATCATCATTCCAGCCAAACAACGATGTTTCAAAAACAGCATAACATACAAATGCAGATTGATTTAAGATGTAGCAGATTGTTCGAGGCCTATCCCAGCATAGTAAATCTGAGTGGCACGGAGAACTGCAATTTGTTATCGCCAACCTTCAATGCAAAGATTTGCCACTTTATCAGGCCCCTTTGCTCTGCAAATTGGCTATCCCTTTTCAATATTTTACAACCAAAGTTTGAATTGACTACAAACATCAGAGATAACTTATGCATAAAAAACTAGCCACAAGAAAATCATGCTTAAGGTGACCCCCGTACATCTAATTGAATCATCATTCCAGCCAAACAACGATGTTTCAAAAACAGCATAACATACAAATGCAGATTGATTTAAGATGTAGCAGATTGTTCGAGGCCTGTCCCAGCATAGTAAATCTGAGTGGCACGGAGAACTGCAATTTGTTATCGCCAACCTTCAATGCAAAGATTCGCCACTTTATCAGGCCCCTTTGCTCTGCAAATTGGCTATCCCTTTTCAATATTTTACAACCAAAGTTTGAATTGACTACAAACATCAGACATAACTTATGCATAAAAAACTAGCCACAAGAAAATCATGCTTAAGGTGACCCCCGTACATCTAATTGAATCATCATTCCAGCCAAACAACGATGTTTCAAAAACAGCATAACATACAAATGCAGATTGATTTAAGATGTAGCAGATTGTTCGAGGCCTGTCCCAGCATAGTAAATCTGAGTGGCACGGAGAACTGCAATTTGTTATCGCCAACCTTCAATGCAAAGATTCGCCACTTTATCAGGCCCCTTTGCTCTGCAAATTGGCTCTATGTTTCCTATTTTTTCCCAGACATCAGACATAGTATAAATATAAACTAGTAAGATTGGTAGACCAGACAGAATTTATGTCTAAAAAAGTTTGGCTCATAAGGCGAACTTCACGCATCTAATTGAATCGTCATCCCCACCAAATCTACTGACCACAAGCACACAAAAAACCCAACGAATCCTTTCCTATCTGGAAGATGAAAAAACTCAACAGCAAGGCAAAATCGACCACGCCTATAACTGATTCATCGCTGCGGCGCATAAGCTTATCAGACAATAGCCACGTTAAAGTTGGAGCAAATTTACCCGCCGTTGAAAATCAGCTGCTGGAATTTACTACGCAGGAGACAAAGTATAGGCAGGCAGTAGAATATCCCCGCCATTGAAAATCAACTGCTGATCTGAGACTAGGCAGATGACAAAGTATAGGCGGGTGGGTTATCGACCAAAGCTACCAGCTAACGCGGCAACATCTGAACTGAAAAATGGGTATCGTTCGAGCATTCATCGTGTGGAATGAAGTGAACACGGGGGGGATTCCGGCGAGGAAGCTTACTTGCGGCAGATCATCTTCTCCTGGTTGTACTTGCGGGCGAGGGCCTGGAGGGACGGCTCGATGATGCCGCCGCGGAGGCGGAGCACGAGGTGGAGGGTGGACTCCTTCTGGATGTTGTAGTCGGCCAGGGTGCGGCCGTCCTCCAGCTGCTTGCCCGCGAAGATCAGCCGCTGCTGGTCCGGCGGGATTCCTGAACACCGAGCACACACAATCACAGAGGTACGAATTAAAGCTCGGGACAAAATCCATGGCGGACAGAGAAATGATGAGGCGGAAACGAGAGGAAATCCATGGCGTGCGAGGGAGCTGACCTTCCTTGTCCTGGATCTTGGCCTTGACATTGTCGATGGTGTCGCTGCTCTCGACCTCGAGGGTGATGGTCTTCCCCGTTAGGGTCTTCACGAAGATCTGCATCCTGGATGGTGGCGGCTGCGGCTGGAGAAGCACAGCCGCTCAGCTTATATACTGCTAAACTCGGCTCAGCCTTATTCTGCTTCTGCTAGGGTTTGGTTACTGTGGGCCGGGCTTCTCGGAGTGGGCTGTAAGTGAGAAGACACGCGCTTCTTGGATTGAGGTTTTGTGGTTAGTATGCCAGGGCTGGTAAGGTTTTGGCGTTGTGTCGAATTAAACCACATGATCTACCGTTTGTGTAGACTTGTCCTTGTCAATTTCTTTGAGTTTCGATCATGCGATCATACTCCTCTGACGGAATGTTTTCTGGGCCTGATCTGCATAGACCAAGGGCGAACACTCATTGTTTACGGTAGTCCGTAACCAGGATATCTAATTTTGTTTAGTCCCCATGCTTTCACACCCCAACATCGGTTGAATGTTTAGTTTGGGCGCCTCCCTTAATTCAGGAAAACGTCGGTTTGGCTGTTTAGTTTTCTGATGAGGCAACAAAACGAAGTGCAAGTAGTAAATAACAAACGCAGCAAGTGGCCCAAATTTTTTTTAGCCAAGGACAAGCCGATAGAAATACTTATAAAGACCAAACGTTCTCGACGACACATGGGAATTCTGTCAAGTGCTTTAGCTTCAAATAGATGAGTACTCTTTTTTGGTGTTGTAAGTGTCGTGTGGATGAACCTGTGCTAATGTACCGACCGTACTTGGACTAATACATATTTGTGATTAAACCCCCTGCAAACTGAAGGGAATATGCCCTGAGAGGCAATAATAAAGTGTTTATTATGTGTATTCCAAGTATATGATAGATGTTTATTTTGCATGCTATAATTGTATTAATACGGAAACGTTAATACATGTGTGTTTAATAAACAAACAGAAAGTTCCTAGTTATGCCTCTCTCATAAACTAGCTCGTTGATTAACAAGATGATCAAGGTTTCCTGATCATGGACATTGGATGTTGTTAATAACGGGATCACAATATTAGTGTAATGGTGTGATGAACATTCATCCGAAGTATAGCATTACGATCAAAGTCATTGAGTTTATATTGCTATAACAACTTACGAAGTGATCCTAATCCTTAGACCATGAGATCATGTCAATCACTAACACCGGAATTGTTTCTTGATAACATCAAACGTCACACCGTAACAGGGTGATTATAAAGATGGATTCAGAACTAATAAAGTGTTATGTTGAGGCTCATGGATCGAGAGTGGAATTTATTCATCCCGATGACGGATAGATATACTCTGGGCCCTCTCGGTGATATCACATTGATTAGCTTGCAAGCAAGTGATTTGATCACTAGAATGTTATATCACAGGAACGAGAAAAGAGTGCATGTCGGTAACGAGATCAAACTAGGTATGGAGATATCGATAATCGAATCTCGGACATGCAATATATCGTGAAACAAAGGGATTAAGATACTAGCGTAAAAGGTTCCAACGATCACAAGAAAGTCATCGTTGAATGTGTGGGAGTCAGTATGGGTCTCCAGATCCCGCTTCTGATTATTGATCCGAGAGGGGTCTCGATCATGTCCGCATTATTCACGAACCGTAGGGTGACACACTTAAGAGACACCGACATCCAATTGGAGCAAATGTTTCATGCCAAAAGAATGAACAAGCGCAGGAATTTATTTCACTAGATACCGAAACAGGTTTTCGGGTGAAATTGCATAAAGTGGTTATGCATGTGAAATAGAATTCTAGCAAGGGGTTATTTGTGAATGTTTGTCATTAAAGTAATTGACAAAATTCTGAATAAAATAAAAGAGTTTTATTTAATGAGAGTTTGCATTAAATTTGGTGGAAATTTAATGGGAATTTGAGTGGACTTTTGAGTGGAGGGATTTTAAAGGGCATTTTGTGAGTGGAGTGTCCACCCACATGAATGAAGGAGGGGAGGGGGCAGCCCCCATGGCCGGCGGCCACCCCCTTGGGTGCCCCCCCCCCTCCTCCTATAAAAGGATCCCCCCTCCTCACTTGTCTCTCACACCTCCTCGTGAAGGTTCACTCTCCCCCTCTAGAATTTAGCCCCCATGGTCTCGGACTAGCGAGATACATGTTCCCGGTGGCTATTCGGCAAGAAAGAGTTGTGCTTCCGCTGCATCGCTGGAGCGAGGAGGCGGAGGTTGCTCGGTGCCTCGAACGTGTGTGCGAGCACAGATGCGCTGCTGATTTGCGGCGCTAGGACTTCCTCTCGATCTTGAGATCGGCAAGAGATCGTCTACATCAACCACGAGTTGAACTCGTTAAGCTTTGTCGGTCTTCAAGGGTATGTTCTCTACGGATATACATCCGCCCGTTGTTTGTATCTAGTAGACAGATCTTGGTATATAGTTCACATCGTAGGAAAATTTTTGTTTTCTATGCTGCGAACCCTACGGTAGTATCAGAGCCGGATCTATGCGTAGATACTTTACACGGGTAGTACACATATGAGTATGTGGGCGATGATGATCATGTTGTTGCTCCTTTGTTGTAATTTTGGATATTGGTGGCATAGTGGGATGAAGCGGCCCGGACAAACTTTACATGTCCTCGCACATGAGACATGTTCCACGCTTGACATGCAACTAGTTTGCATAAGTGGCTAGCGGGTGTCTGTCTCTCCTACTATAGTCAATATCTATTTTGCAAGCGAGTTGTTAGCAATTTGATTATCCTCGTTGTGGTTCATGTTCGTAGGTAAGAACGGTTCTATCTCGAAAGCCCTAAGCCACGTAAAACTTGCAATGGATAAATTAGAGGCGTCTAGTTTAGATTGTTGCTGGGCTAGTGTTATGATATGGTAGTGTTGTAAGTAGAAGTATGAGATGATACTCTTACAACACACATAGCGTGTAAAATCCATAGACCTTGGATTTACACATATAGGTATGATAGTGATCATACCACGATGCACATGATAGAGATCATCTGCGGGAACCATATAATTTCACTAATAAACATATGATGTTTGATAGCATCTTATATTGCTTGTTTAGCGCTTTGTTAGCATAATAAGATGATCCCTCATTTAAATATCAAGATAAGAATGTGTTCTTCCTTTAGTATGCACCGATTATGTTTTCGTCGCTCCAATACATCACGTGATGATCGGGTGTTCTTGGATCCACGACCATATTTCGGGTGTAAAACAGTTACACTCGCGAATACTAAGGTTCTAACTTGGCGAGCCTAGCATGTACAAACATGGCCTCGGAACACGGACCGAAAGGTTAAGCATGAGTCATATAGTTGATATGATGCCCATTTGATGCTCGCCTTTGAAGCTATACCGACTCACGTGGTGATCGGACTTGGTGTAGTGGATTTGGTTCATGTAATCACCAAAAAGGCACGAGGGATGTCGTTTTTGAGCGGGAGTTCATTCGTAATATAGATTAGTTGAACTCAATCTATCATACACTTAGTCTAAACTTTACAAATTCTGTTGTAGATGGCACCACCTGCTTTTAATTTCAATGTGTTCATGGAGAAAGAGAAACTAGCAACGAACGGTAGCAACTTTACCGAATGGGCCATGAATTTGAGTATTCTCCTCTCTGCTGCACAAAAGCAATATGTGCTAGAAGCGCCGTTAGGCCCCCCACCTTTTGATGACGCCCCTGACGAGGAGAAGAATGTCTACCAGACTCGTCAGGAGGACCACAACTTAGTTCATTGCGGCATATTGTATGGGCTAGAGCCGGAACTTCGAAAGCGTTTCGAAAACGGCAATGCATTTGATACAATGGGTGAGTTGAAAATAATTTTCGACACACATGTTGCTGTAGAGAGCTACAATGCTTCAGAAAAGTTCTTTAGCTGCATGATGGAAGAGCACAGCTCCATTAGTGAGCATGTACTCAAGATGTCGGGTTACGCCGATAAGCTTGTGTCCTTGGGAATATCGATTCCCATTGACTTAGGCATCCATCGTGTTCTGCAGTCTCTGCCACCTAGCTATAAGATCTTCGTGATGAACTATAATATGCAAGGCATGAAGAAGTCTCTCCCCGAGCTTCTGTCAATGCTTAAAACTGCAGAAGTGGAGATCAAAAAGGAACATCAAGTGTTGATGATCAATAGGAACACTGGTTTCAAGAAAGACAAGAAGGGAAAACGGAAGGGAAGTAAGGGCAGCAAGCCTGTTGCCGCGCCTGAAAAGAAACCCCGAGTTGGACCTAAGTCTGATTCCGAGTGCTACTATTGTAAGGGGACTGGCCACTAGAAGTGCAACTGCCCCAAGTATCTGGCAGACAAGAAGGCCGGCAAGGCAAACAAAGGTATATATGATATACATGTTATTGATGTGTACTTGACTAGTGCTCGCAGTAGCACCTGGGTATTTGATACCGGTTCAGTTGCTAATATTTGTAACTCGAATCAGGGGCTGCGGAACAAGCGACCGCTAGCAAGGGGTGAGGTCAAGATGCGTGTCGGCAATGGATCAAGCGTTCATGTGATCGCCGTCGGAACGCTGCCTCTCCACTTGCCGTCGGGATTAGTTATAAACTTGAATAAATGTTATCTGGTGCCTGCACTGAGCATGAACATTGTATCTGGATCGTGTTTGATGCGAAGTGGTTATTCAGTTAAATCCGAGAACAATGGTTGTTCCATTTATATGAATGAAATCTTTTATGGTCATGCACCGATGATGAATGGTTTATTTCTATTAGATCTCGATGATAATGTTACACATATTCATAATGTTGATGCTAAAAGGATTAAACTTAATGATGATATATCCGCATATATGTGGCACTGCCGTCTAGGTCATATTGGCGTTAAACGCACGAAGAAGCTCCATTTGGATGGACTTTTGGAATCACTTGATTATGAATCATTTGATACATGTGAGCCATGCCTTATGGGCAAGATGACTAGAACGCCGTTTTCGGTTCAATGGAACGGGCGACAGATTTATTGAAAATCATACATTCCGATGTATGTGGCCCAATGAGTGTGTCGGCGCGAGGTGGATATCGTTATTTTGTTACTTTCACGGATGATTTGAGTAGATACGGTTATATCTACTTGATGAAACACAAGTCTAAAACCTTTGAAAAGTTCAAGGAATTTCAGAATGAAGTGGAAAATCATCGTAATAGAAAGATCAAATTTCTACGGTCCGACCGTGGAGGTGAGTATCTAAGTTACGAGTTTAGCACTCACATAAAAGAGTGTGGAATTGTTTCACAACTCACACCTGCCGGAACACCACAGCGAAATGGTGTGTCGGAACATCGTAATCGTACTTTATTAGATATGGTTCGATCTATGATGTCTCTGACGGACTTGCCGTTGTCATTTTGGGGTTATGCACTAGAAACTGCTGCATTCACTTTAAATCGGGCACCATCTAAATCCGTTGAAAAGACACCGTATGAATTGTGGTTTGGAAACAAACCTAAGCTGTCATTTCTTAAAGTTTGGGGATGCGATGTTTATGTGAAGAAACTTCAACCGGATAAACTCGAACCCAAAGCGGAAAAATGCGTTTTCATAGGATACCCTAAAGAAACTATTGGGTATTCCTTCTATCACAGATCTGAGGGCAAGGTTTTTGTTGCCAAGAATGGATCCTTTCTAGAGAAAGAGTTTCTCGCGAAAGGTGTGAGTAGTCGGAAGGTAGAACTCGAAGAGGTTGTGGAACCTTCTCTTCAAAGTATGGCGAGTAGCGCAGCGCCGGAAGTTGTTCCGGAGTTGGATCCACCTGTTGAAGAGGGAACTAATGATAATAATCATGAAACTCCGAAAGAGAGTACTACCGAACCTCGCAGGTCAAACAGGACGCGTGCAGCTCCCGAGCTGTACGGAAATCCTGTCATGAATTTCATGGTTGATGAAAATGATGACCCTGCGACGTATGAAGAAGCGATGATGAGCCCGGATTCCAACAAATGGTTAGAAGCCATGAAATCCGAGATGGAATCCATGTATGAAAATCAAGTTTGGAACTTGGTGGAATTACCTCACGACCGAAAGGCCGTGGAGAACAAATGGATTTTCAAAAGGAAAACTGATGCTGATGGTAATGTGACCGTCTATAAAGCTCGACTTGTCGCAAAGGGGTTTCGACAAATTCAAGGAGTTGACTACGATGAGACTTTCTCTCCTGTAGCGATGCTAAAGTCAGTTAGGATTATATTAGCAATTGCTGCATATTTCGATTATGAGATATGGCAGATGGATGTCAAAACCGCGTTTCTCAATGGTAATATTGAAGAAGAGTTGTATATGATACAACCAAAGGGTTTTGTCGATCCTAAGGATGCTAACAAGGTGTGCAAGCTTCAGCGATCCATCTATGGATTGAAGCAAGCATCACGAAGTTGGAATCTCCGCTTTGATGAGGTGATCAAAGAGTTTGGATTTGTCTAAACTTATGGAGAAGCTTGTATTTACAAGAAAGTGAGTGGGAGCAATGTGGCATTTCTGATATTATATGTGGATGACATATTATTGATCGGAAATGATATAGATCTTTTAAACAGTGTTAAAAGTTATCTAAACAACAAATTTTCAATGAAGGACCTAGGTGAAGCGTCATACATATTAGGCATAAAGATCTATAGAGATAGATCTAGGCGCCTAATAGGGATATCGCAAAGTAGATACCATGATAAGATTTTAAAGAAGTTTAAAATGGACGGAAGTAAGAAGGGGTTCTTACCTATGTTGCACGGCAAGACATTGAGTAAGACTCAAAGTCCGGCTTCGGCGGAAGAAAGAGAGATAATGGACAAAGTCCCCTATGCTTCAGCCATAGGCTCTATAATGTACGCCCTCATAGGTTTTATTTAATAAGAGTTTGCATTAAATTTGGTGGAAATTTAATGGGAATTTGAGTGGACTTTTGAGTGGAGGGATTTTAAAGGGCATTTTGTGAGTGGAGTGTCCACCCACATGAATGAAGGAGGGGAGGGGGCAGCCCCCATGGCCGGCGGCCACCCCCTTGGGTGCCCCCCCTCCTCCTATAAAAGGAGCCCCCCTCCTCACTTGTCTCTCACACCTCCTCGTGAAGGATCTCTCTCCCCCTCTAGAATTTATCCCCCATGGTCTCGGACTAGCGAGATACATGTTCCCGGTGGCTATTCGGCAAGAAAGAGTTGTGCTTCCGCTGCATCGCTGGAGCGAGGAGGCGGAGGTTGCTCGGTGCCTCGAACGTGTGTGCGAGCACGGATGCGCTGCTGATTTGCGGCGCTAGGACTTCCTCTCGATCTTGAGATCGGCAAGAGATCGTCTACATCAACCACGAGTTGAACTCGTTAAGATTTGTCGGTCTTCAAGGGTATGTTCTCTACGGATATACATCCGCCCGTTGTTTGTATCTAGTAGACAGATCTTGGTATATAGTTCACATCGTAGGAAAATTTTTGTTTTCTATGCTGCGAACCCTACACAAACATCCGTAACTACAGAAAAGTAATTAAGATATAAATCTAACCACAACCTTAAACTCTGAGATCCTACGCTCCCTTGTTCAAAGGTGTCCTAACGGGGGTTCAGGTTTCTGTCACTCCGGCAACTCCACGATTAGTAGCCAAATACACAATGCATTCCCCTAGGCCCATAAATGGTGAACTATCATGTATTCGACGTTTACATGACACCACTAGAAGAAATAGCACCAAAACTTAAATACTAAAGCATTGAATAATAACTTATCATAGATTCACTACTAACAACATGACTTCTCTCATGTCCTCAAGAACTAAATGAACTACTCACAAGACATCATATGGATCAAGATTAAAGATGATATGATAATGGATAACAATCTAAACATAAACAATAATCCAATGGTTCCACTCACAAGCATCAACTACAATAGTAATCAACATCGGGAAAGTTTCCCATAAGAACTAAAGCAATATCCAACATAATTGTTACATCAGGACGGAGTGGTGGTGATGGTGCTGATGGAGATGATGGTGTGGATAATGATGATGATGATCTCGATGAAGCCTATCTTGATGACAGTGTTGATGGTGATGGTCTTCCCTCTCCGGGAAGAAATTCTCCCGGCAAAAATCTGTCTGCCGAAGAGATCTTTATCTCTTGGTGTTTTCCGTCCCAGAGGCGGCGGAAATCTATCTGTGGTCGCTCCCCTGGTATTAGGGTTCCGTAGGGAAGATGTAGGAGAAGGGGCGGAGTCGGAGGCCGGGCAGGTGGGCCACACCTGACCTAGGCGCGGGGTCAGATGGGCCCGTGCCTAGGGGGTGTGGGCCCCCTGAGGCCCAACTTCGTCCCTCCTTCTGGCTTCCTTCGTCTTCTGGTAAAATAATATGTTTTCATATTTTTCTGATCTTCGCGAAATTGCACCAAAACGTCTTCTTGTCCATCAGAATCCAGACTCCGGCAGTCCATCCTCTAGGAATCATCCAACATGCATAAACAGATGAAAAGTCATAAGTAATACCTCATAATAAGACAAATATCAATGAATAGGGGTAAATTATGATATAGAATGGTGATGCAAATTGGGCGTATCACCTCTCCCTTTCCCCCTTATGATTATTGCATCCTTTGAGGGATATGTGAGAGGAGATCTAGATCTATAATCCTCCAAACTAGATCCCTTCTTTGTGAAGGAATTTGGTATCTAGATCTTCGAGAGTTTTGTGTTCTCCTCTTATGTTCTTACTCTCTTATTTTCCTAATAGCTTTTGTAGCTTTGTTGGAATTTGGAAGTGAAGGATTTGCCCTTGCATTTGTTGTATAGGTTTGAATTCTTCATGGAGATTCGGCGAGTACAAGCTTCTGGGCTTGTTACTTTTGGGTTCTTGGAACCCTATACGGTTGTGTGGTTGTTATGTTGACTTTTTGTGGCCTCCATTATGGAGTGGCCTTAGGATTGTGGCTTGTTGTGACTTTGTTGCATTTTATGGCCTTGTAGCCTATTGTGGCTTTGTTGTTGGGAGTCTCCAATTAAGTTATGGAGATTGTCCTGATTTTGTACAGGTTCGTTGACCACCCTCAAGTGTTCCATAGTGAAGCGAGTGTTCGCGTTTTGTGGTGCGCACTCGGGAGAATAGGATGAAACTTTTGTGGCGTCGGTGAGTTGCGTGCCTTTTAATCCGGGGTGAGGTCTTGTGTGGCGTTGGGTGAGCATCGAATCAGCACACCCCGAGGTGAGCCATTTGTGGCGTTCGAAGAGCATTGCGTCATCGCACCTCTCCAACAGGGATGTGGCTTCTTTGAAAGTGAACTTTGGGATAAAAATCTTCATTTTCGCGTCCATCAGTTATCTATCAACCGAGTCCTTTACTTATGCATTTTATATTGTAATAACCTTTGTGCTTAAAGTATTTCATCTTGCTATCACCTTGTTGCTTGTATTGCTTAGCATAGGTTGTTGGTGTCTTAGGTGAACCTAGTGGTTAGGTTTTGCGCTCTATATATTAAACGTTAGTTCTTATTCCGTATCTATTAGAGGCTAAACCATATTATTTTTAAAAGTCTATTCACCCCCCTCTAGGCTTTCAAATGGATACCCGAAGGGCTATACCCTCGTCAAAGAGAGACAAGCTCTTATGTGTTGAGCTTATTAGAAAGTAAGTGACGAAACTAACGATGATGAAGAGATACTTTGCAAAGGATATATTTTCTAGCATTCAAATTCTTAATTATTAATTTAGAGCTATATATTTCAAAACTTGCCATGCAAAACTAGTCCAAGTGATCTAGAAATGGACACATGGCGACGTTATTTTGGCAAAAAGGACCCTATCTAATTTGTTTTGCACAAACAAGTTTTAGCTGGTTAACCCTCGTTGGTCCCACCTGTCATAGGAGGAAGTAAAATGTATTTCTCTATGAAGATTCGAGTCAGCAACCTCGTGTTCGAATACTCTGATAACCAGGGCATCGCGCACGACCTTTTGTTTCATCTTGTACCATGTTTTACTAATATTCTCTAATATGGTCCTCTGTCCAAGAATGACATTTTTTTGGCGAGGCTCAACCATAGTTTAAGGCTCGACAAACATTTATAATATTTAAGGCTCGACAAACTTTTATAATTGCACAAGGACCAGGCGGTACCGCCGACAGCCACTACGCGCACTCGATGGCGCTTGTCTGCAGTCCACGCTCTATGCTACCACCATCACCAAAAATAACATGCACGGGAAGAGAGATCATGACCCGGCGCTCGTGCACCATGTGATAACGGCGGCAAAATCTGCAACTTGGTGTGTAAAAAATATGTGTAAAAATGAAGTCCATTCATAAATCACAAAGTCTTATCCTGAAGTGTCCAGGCAGCTGTGTTCAAGCCTCGCCAAAAAATTGTTGTTGGACCGAATGTTTATATATATCTCCAAACTAAAAGGTGTGTTGATTATTTTCTGCCATTTAAGTATTTTCCTGTGGATCAATTATGTGCCTTCTTTTTTGTGGTGGAAGACTTGCAAGTCAAAGTAAACCATATTTCTTACTCCCTCCGTCCCAACATATAAGGCAACTAAGGATTAGTCAAAACTCAGCGTTTTATAAGTTGACCAAGTTTATATACAAAAATATGAACAATTACAATACTAAATCAATATTAGTAGATTCATCATAAAGTATATTTTACTAATGTCTCCATTAAATATTGTAGATATGGATATTTTTTCCTAAACATTTGGTCAGAGTTAGTAAGATTTGAATTTGGACTAATCTTTAGGCGCCTTATATTTTAAGAACGAGGGAGCATATGAGAAAATAGACCGGGTTTACAAGGCCGGTTGAACCCATTTAAAAAACTAGGATGGTCCAAAGTAATAAGTATACATATGAGAAAAGACACAATAAATACATAAGTTTCATATTTGTTCTTGTAGAAAAATGTGTCCATATATAACCGTAGAATTAGTTATTCTGTATCCAGGTGGCCAAAACCGATCTTTCATATATATGTCACCTCCATAGCTAGAGACTCCCGTCATGGTGCGTGAGTGCGATGACACACTGCTCGGGGCCGGTGGGGTGCGCAAGCCAGTTGGCAATGGCTTTGACAAGTGTATGTACCACAAAATTTGGGCAATGGGCATGTTACGTGTTGCTTTTCTTGTTCGTATTTATATTTATTTTATTTTCTACTATACTATTTTTTGATAAATATTATGCTATATTTGATTTACTAAAAAGTACTTTATTATGTTTCAAAAAAATGTTTTTCACGTATCTTTATGGGTATACTCTCTCCCTCCACAAATTATTGTACTTTTAAAACTTGCCATTAGTTAAATAGTTTTAAATTTAACCGACTTTATTAAAAATATCATCAACATATATGACACCAAACCAGTATATTCTGGATCTACATTTAAAATGGATTCGTTGACACATATTGAGTGCAGCCCCGACTCTAACCCATGGCAGGGTTGTGCCACGGCCAAGGGCCTAGGCAAAGGGAGGCCCAAAATTTTTTAGCGCTAAGCAATAGTAAACAGCCCAGGCCGGAGGGGAGATCGATCGACGATGAAACTGAAAGGTTGCCCTGCCGGCTGCCGCGATCGCGAAGAGCCGAAGATGCGAACTCTCGGTCTCTCGCGACCAGCCCCTGCTGGCCTGCTCGCGAGTCGCCCAGCCACGCCACGCCCTCGCCCACGCCACGCGGCCACCGGCTCTTGATCTTGCACGGGCAGGACGCCGGAACCGCCGGAGCGCTCCCATCCTCGCCCCTTGTCGCCCCTGCCGCCACCGCCATCTCCTCATGGCTCCTTGCCCAACCCTCAGCCCACGGCCCCTCCTCGCCCAATTATTCATATGCTTGCTAAGCTGCGGTAGCTCGTCGCCGAATCAACGGTATGCCGCATACCGTATGCACTAGTTGGTTTCAGTTTCGTGCTGGTTCTGAATTGAGCTTTGGGAATTTCAAGTTATTCTTAGCGTCTGAATTGATGCTTGCCGAGGTGCTTTGATCCCTGCCTGCCCTGCTGCCCTATGTAAGTTTATGCCTACTGGCCCTAATCCCTTCTTATTAATCCTTGGTTTAATCCTTCTAATTAATCTCTCGATTCGGGTTATAATTTTGCAAGTGAAATTGACACATATATTATCTATATATATCTAGTTATATGTACATATATATTGTTATTAGGGGCCCTTTATGGATTTTGCCCAAGGGCATTGAAAAATATAGAGCCGGCCCTGATTGAGTGTAATAAAATTTGCTACCTTTTCTAATAAGTTATTTGTATTTTGGTTACTTTGAGCTTAGGCCAAAAGATAAAAGAACACTTATTTGAAGATGAAAGGGTAGCTGCTAAAATTCTTCATGAGATGTACTATTATGCACCCTAGTAAACTTTTGTGTGAATCGTGCATCTTATTTTAACACAAAGAAAAAATAATACTCCCTCTGACCCATATTAGTTGACTTGTATTTTTTTAGATTCGGATTTATCTAGCACTAAAACATGTCTAGATAGTTCTGAATCTAGACAAATGCAAGTCAACTAATATGAGTCGGAGGGAGTACCAAAACATCATCTTGTTTAACTGAATGGGATGAATATTTAGTTCAAGACATACTTATATATTTTATTTCACCGCTGATTTTTTTTTTGGATTTTATATGGGGTGAATGGCAGCGCATTTTCTCTCACACACGACGCTTTCTCGCCACTTAGACCGGTGGTTGCATCTCATACCAAAGACGGGTGTAATCACTAGTAGAGATATGCTTAGTTAGTGGCGCGACCGCAGTGAGGTGTTAAATCTATTTAAGTATTCTCCATCATAATAATTGGGAAAATCATTTTATTCTCCCTCTTTAGTATTTTCAAGTATGGTTGGATTAATCTTTGAAATTTGGTTTAAATAAAATACAATCATGTTGGATAATCATGTCTATATACTCTCATATAAAGTTTTGAATCTAACTATCTAAGGTTGAAAGAATTAGAAAACAATCCCAGTTTTTTTTCTTTTCCTTGAGAATTTTCAACAAACAAGTCAATCAATTTACTTTATCATCTCAACATTCCAAACTTTGTAAATTTTGGGACGTGACAATATAGGTTCGATCTGCTATACATACCAAAACGGGAAGGAGAAGTACTACAGAACGCAGATGGATGTGATCCGGAAATCCAATAGACTCATAGGTGCACACGAGCCCATCATCTCAAAACATATTTTGAAATGTCAATTTTTTTTTAAAAAAAACATCTACATGTACATTCGGACATTCCATTTTCGCACACAAGTGTTCCGGAAAAAAGAACAGTTTTTATATCCCGTGTAAAAAGACAAGTCACATAAAATGTTCCTTTTTCTCAAAAACTTATGTACAGACACAAAATATCCGGATGTACACACAAAATTTTCTTTCAATTTTTTTTGACATTTTAAAATTTCCATTTCAGTATTTTTTACAATAGGGACATTTGCACCGGTGAGCCAAAACACCACCTCCGATCTGATTCTCTTAATGCCCTAAAAGAAGATGAAGTAGAGCGCAGCCTGTTGGACTTGACCCGGGCCACGTGCAGCACCACGACGTTGGTGAAGCTCACAACCCCGAGAAGCATGGCCGGGCCACAGGATATGTGGTACCTATGCCCCGATACTCACCGACACATGTACACTTGAAGATATCGTCGATGAGGATGCCCAACGCGTCCAACATCGAGCCCCCGTACACATGGCCAGCTCTGGGTTTTCGAAGGCCCTAGGGCGAACTCCGTGAATGGGCCTAACAGAGAAAAGGAAGTCGATCAAATTCAGCATGGATAACACTATTGTAATTCCGTAAACACCAATAAATATTGCTTATCATCAAATATTGTGATAAATTTTCATGCTTCTATTCTAAACCAAGTACCATAGAAGTTACGACGTATAAGAAAAGAGAAATAGCATGCTAACAAACCACTTTGTATGTCCATTTTTAGTTAGAATACGTCTTGAGTAGTAACCATATGAGTCTGCCAAATATTAGCCGGTAGAAACACAAGATTATATTCTTTTGTACTCCCTTCGATCCAATTTAATAAACTCAAATTTGTCTACATTCGGATGTATCTAACACTAAAATATGACTCTGAATCTAAACAAATTTGAATCCGTTAATTTGGATCGGAGGAAGTAGATCATTTCAATCAAAATATATCTTGACACATTGTCAACAATATTACAAGTTTATCCGACTTACATGAGAACACAAAAAGTGTGGACCGTCTAGACAATAATTTATTTCATCTGATAATTATCTCTCATCAGTTTCCCCAATTCCTTTCATAGCTCGTAGCCGCGCCGCTCCGTGCCTTCTCTACGTACCTGATCAGGTCGGGTCTTGTGATTCGCTTGTGCATGATCAGCTCGGGTCGAGAATGAAAAACTGAACGATGCGATCAAGTTGCATCGATACGGACGTGCCTGCTTACAAATGTATTTGAGGACCTAGCTTAGATACTAGATAGATGGGCCCAGTGGCGGAGCTAGGATTTTCATATTGGGTATTCAAAGTTTAAAAAGTTCAGCACAAAACTATAAGATATGAAAAATCAAAATTAAAGAACTAGAGTGCAAGTTTGCAACTCACTAGAAAGAGAATTGCTCGTGTTTTCTATCTTTGTTATGGCTTTCAACCTCAATAAACATTTGGCGGTGAGGTGGAAGCTATATTCAGTTTCTTTGTACTCCCTCTCATCCCTGTCCTTCTGTATGTTCTTCGGCTTTTAGACTTGTATACAAGTAAAAAACAAATTAAGGATCGTCCTCCAATCTCAATTGGGGGATATCAATAATAAAAAATAAAATTAAAGTAATTTCTTAACGTGGGTGATGAACGAGCTACTACTGCTATGGTGCCGCAGCGTCGTCGTCACAGTTTCTTCCAGAATGGAGATGCGCTACCATGGTTCTTCCCGAGCGTTTCGATCTCGGAGGTCAAAGCTCGGCCGTGCGGCGTCATGCGTGTGGCGCCGGGGACGGGCAGGCACGACCGCGGGAGTCGAAAACTTCAGCGCAGTTTGCGTGGCGGAGCACCGACGGCTGGCTGGGGACTGGCGGCCGGCGGCATGGACGCACGGTGCGCCGGCGGCTGATGTCGGGATGTGGAATAGAGGAAGAGGAGGAGCGGTTCATGCGTCTGAATGGATATTTTTTGTTTTTGAGAACATGGGGCTGAATGGATGCCGCAGGTGAGGTCGGCATGTGAGTTCGACAGGTGGAAGCCTAGTCTTGATTTTGGCCCATGTTCGATTGGTTGAACGCGGACAGCATCTGAAGTCGCGTTTCTTCAATTTTTTCATGTTTAACATGTAAAAAAGACACTACTATGTATATATATTCATACAGGAGTTTATATACTAAAAATATTTCACAAATATTATTGGGTATTTATTGCATACCCATGAATTAGGCTAGCTCCGTCCCTGGATGGGCCTGTGACGGGGCTTTTTTCCTATAATCAATATTTGACCTTTATTTCAGTAGTAATACGTACTGGGCATGGCCCCCTTGCTCAGCTGGGCCCTAGGCCGCCGCCCCTCTTACCCCGGGCCATAGCCGGCACTGCCTGTACATGGCTACCCTTAGTGCACACATGTTTAGCTTAACGCTCACAAATTAACTTCATATTTAATGCATGGAGGAGGTTCAAAATTTTGGTAGGACGAATTCATAGACATACATTGTTTTTACTAGAACAATGTGTGTGTGTGTGTGTGGGGGGGGCAAATGCCCCCTTCCTCTATATTGTTTTACTAGAATCATGGCCGGGGGACCTTTCCTCCCTACGAGTCCGGCATAGGAGAGGAGGGGGAGGAGGCGGAAGAGACGAGCACCGCAATCGTGGACGAGAGGAATAATGTAGGGGAGGAGGAAGAGGAGGCGGAAGAGACGAGCACCGCAATCGTGGACGAGAGGAATAATGTAGAGGAGGAGGAAGAGGAGGCGGAAGAGACGAGCACCGCAATCGTGGACGAGAGGAATAATGTAGGGGAGGAGGAAGAGGAGGCGGAAGAGGAGCTTTTCTATTTGCGCCTATCGATCGACTTACACAAACACATCCGCAACAAGAGTGTTTGGACAGATGAATGGCCCGATGGCGAACGAACGCCAGCACCATGCAGACCTGCCTTGGAAGCCACAAGGTAGTAGTCCAGTTTGTCCATGGATGACATCTACCTTAGTTAACCCAACACGTAGAAAAAAAAAGACGTAAAAGAAACAAAATGGAAAATGTATGTACGACGCCCTTAAACCGTTTTGTTTTGTTTGGACTAAAACAACCAGTAGCACAAAGAACAACCGTATAATTGGTATATAGTGCCAAAAAAGAAAAGTTTGCTGATTGTTAATATGCAAAGGTTGTTCGGATTAAAAATATATGTATATTAGTGTCACGAAAGGGACATCAATCAGGGTGTTTGGTCTAGTGGTATGATTCTCGCTTCGGGTGCGAGAGGTCCCGAGTTCGATTCTCGGAACACCCCTTTTTAATTCCTTTTTTTTCTGTTTTGTTTCGGACTCATGGGCCTCTCCTTCCTCCCCAGCCCAGCAAAAGCCCAACGAGAGCTCCAGCTCCACCATAGAAGAGGCATGGCGGGAAGGGTGGAAGAGATGCGCGCCATTTTCCCCAGCTAGGGTTTCCCCCTCCCCCTTCTCCCCTCCTCTGCCCCTCGCTCCACCGCCCACGGCCCAGAAAATCCATGGCGGGGGAGACCAAGGAGCCGCAGGCTGCCGCCCAGGGGGATGTCGCCACCAACACCAAGCCTAAGCCCAAGCCTGCGGCTGCGGATGCGCCGGCGCCGGCGGCTTTGACGGAGGCGGAGGTCGAGGAGCTCCCCAAGACCATCGTGCGGCGGCTGGTCAAGGACAAGCTCGCCCAGATCGCCGGCGGCGAAGGGGCGGAGGTGATCGTCAACAAGGACGCCATGGCCGCCTTCTCCGAGAGCGCCCGCATCTTCATCCACTACCTCTCCGCCACGTCCGTGCCTCGCTGCCACTCCCCCCATTTCTCTCCCCGGTTACTTCTTCCCCCAATTTTTCTGCTGATTCCTGCGAGTAATCCTTATGGATTTCATGTCCATGTGAAATGTCAGGCGACAAATCTGGGCAATTTTGATGGGACTGGTTGGGGGTTGTTCTGTTCTGAATCTGTATATTTTTTCAAGAACTTCAGTTAGCTAATTGCTGCAGGCAACCAACGCCGAGAGGCAGAGAGGGAACTAGTAGCACTCATTTAGGATCAGTATTACTTGGTTGCAAGTTTCTTTCTCAGTGTGATGCTTTTGGAATGATCAAGGCATCGTTGTGGTCATGTTTGCAGTGCCAATGATATGTGCAAGGATGCAAAGAGGCAAACGATCAACGCTGAGGACGTCTTCAAGGCGCTCGATGAAATCGAATTCCCAGAGTTCGTGGAGCCCCTCAGGACCTCCTTGGAAGGTTAGTGTTGCTGGAGTCTCCTACCTACCTTCTTTTACAGTTCGTTGTTCCTGTTCCTCTGCTCTGCTGTCTATCAAGTATACTGTGCTATGAATAACACTGCAAATAACGGGTACCGTGGCTCACTACTTTAGGCAGTTGGCAAGAATCTGAGTGTATAAACACAAGGCATCAATATAATTTATTCGAGAGTACAATCCTTTTTGCAATCTGTCCATATGTGTGAACACCTATTTAGAAGAAACGAACTTGTCCAGCTGTCCTCTGCCTTTAGTAGTATATATATATATATATACTGGTGCTTGAGTTTAGATGCTGCATACAGATGGACATTGAGAAGGCTATATGAATGAAGATGGATAACACTAGTATGTAAAAATGCGTGCAGTTGCTCAGTGCTCTGAACTGTTAGCATGTACAATCTGAGAGCATAAACTCTCTTTGACTGTTTGCATCTTCTGAATGATAAATTGCTTGAATCTCAGTTTTGCTAGTTATTTAGATATGGTCATTTTCAATAAAACATTCGGGTTTCAGATTGCACTCAACCCTATTTGCAACGTGTCCATCTGTGGGAACAACTAATTTAGAAGCAACCAACTTGTCAAACCATCCTCTGGCTTTAGCAGGATTATTTTACCATTCACCTGATACAGGCTCTAACCACCTGTCTTTTTTGCCCTGTTTCTGTTTTCAGAGTTCAGAAGCAAAAATGCGGCCCGGAAGCCGGCAGCAGCCAAGAAGCAAGCTGAGAAGAAAAGGAAATTGGACGAAGAGGCAGCGCCTGAAGAGGAGCAAAACGGTGCAGCTGATGCTGCTGCCAACGCTGACGAGGATTAATTTTTGTGATAAGGCTGAATCTGTATTACTACCTTAGTGGGTGTGCTTTCTTAGCAGTATGCTCCTTCATTTATGTATGGCCACGGCTCTTCGTGCAAAGACTGCTGTGTACTCCAGATCATGCTGTATAACTCATGTTTCTGTTCCAATCGTTGTGGTTTGTTGTGCTAGATCAAATGGTGAACCTTGTCTCTGATCTGTTAGAATTGTCACCTCCGGTGAAACATTGTTTTCGGGTTGATGTTAGCATATGAACGATTTCAGTGGAAGCTGCTGTTTTTTTAATGAACAATCTCTACTGGAATTGCTCACTGCACATCTTGTTCTGGTACTCAAAGTATACATGATAACATGCCAATTTGTTACTGTTTGAATTGTTAGAAATCAAAGATATGGACCATGCTGCTGCTCACGAATCAAAATCTTAACTCTTAAACTTGGGTCTATTTATGCTCAGCCTGAAACTCGACTGGATAGAGTAGATACCCAATATATATGCTATAAGATTGATAAGTTGCTTGGAACATGGTATAAAAGCAGTATCAAAGTTCAGACGGAGTAGAGAACGTGAGCTGAGGACTGTCTCCTCTATTTGGTACAGTCAGTTGTTCTTATTCCTCGGGCCTCGGCTGTGTCAAGTATAGGAGGTGTGCTTGGAGGTTAGAAGAAACACAATTAGTCGGATTTTTCTGCCATTCATCTAATATGCAAGCTCTGAACACCTATCATTCACCTGTTTCAAAGTTCAGAAATAAAAACGACGCAAAAAGCAATCTGAGAAGAAAAGGAAACTGGATAAAGCCGCAAGAGGAGCAAAACGGCGCAGCTGATGAAGCCAACGGCGACGATGATTAATTTTCTGACGTGGTACGGCCACATCTCTACCTGTGTACTTGGTATCATGACGTATAACTCATGTTTCCGTTCCGGACACTGCGCGTTATGCTAGCTCCTCAAATGGTGAACCTAGTACTACTACCTAAATTACCACACCTGGTGAAGCACTGTCTTAGGGTTGATGGTAGCTCATGAATGATTTTATTAGAAGCTCCTTTTTTTCTATGCACAATCTTAGTGGAGTTTTTCAGTACGCATCCTTTTGTGATACTGAAAGTTCGTGGGCAGCGTGTACAGTCACAAACAATGAAAAATATATACCACCATGACTGTATCGGAGAACTTGTCGTCCATCTGCTCACGGGGACCTGCTCCGGTGCTCCACCCTTGGCAAAAATATTAAGAATGTCATACCAACATATTCAGAATCCATGAAGTTTGAACACAGAGGATGCATGACTTAGCTTCTAAGTGAAATATTCTGCTAAAAATATCAGGAATTTCTGTCAAAAAGTACGTATCTCAGAAATTAATATGTGCGCACAATTCTTTACAAACAGAAAAAAGACCCTCATCACAGCTGATGTCGAGGGTTGTTGAGTCGGATGGAGGTGCACCTACATACTGCTTGTGGCGATGCTGCTGATTGTCGAACAACGGGAGATCGAAGGAGAGGTGAGAGGGAGAAACGAAGATGATATGCACATCAAATGTGACTATGAGGACCTACGAGAGCAAGAAACGGCCGTCCACCATCAAGGAAAGGAAACCAAAAGGCCACAACCATGGCTCTTACTTCCCACCATTCCTAATTGGAAGGAATGAACGGCATCGACGTCACCGTGGCCCTTAGAGCAAGACTAGCAGTCCCTGTATAACTCGGCCGACCCTTAAAAATCTGGCGAATTTACGGACCAGGCTCGGAAATGCGCATCTGGCAAAAAACCGTGAACGGGCCGGCCCGTATCACAATTTCATGGGGGGCCATGTAAAAATCATAGCGGCCGGTATAAGTAGCGGCTACGGCAGAGGACACGGGTCAAAACCATCATTTCCTCCGCCTCCTCCCTCGTGCTGCCGCCCCCATTTCGAGCATCTCTGGCGTGCGATTTCTTGGCCTCCACCGCAAGATGAGCATCCTCGTCGGGCTAGGAGGGTGGGTGCGGCAGCCCCCAGAGGCTACGGAGGCGGTGGTTGGCGGGAAGGCCACGGCCCTCGCGGAGGCCATCGCCGCGTTCGAGGCGATGGTGGCAGAGATGATGCTCCGCGACGCCTAGGAGGTCGCGGCAGCCATGGCGGGCAAGCGCGAAGGCCAGAGCTCTATGACGCCGGAGCTCCGACGATCTCCACCGGTTAGTTAGGGGTAGTTTAGGGGTAAATTTTTTTGCTAACTTGATGTAAATTATGCAAGAATCTGCAAAGTATCGTACTAATCGATCGAAAAATCTTCCTGCGTTTCTTAATTTTCAAATTACGGATTGAGTTTAGGGGTTCTAATCTGCGCGGATGATTTCACACGCGCTAAGCTGGAGTGCAGTGCCTTGCACTCATGAAATACGGGTTCAGAGAGTATATATTAAACAGTACTAACAATACGTGCCAGACAGGTCCGGCGCTCGTCCTCCCTAGTCCTACAGCATGATATATCCATATTGGTCAGCATTATATATTATAGATAGTACCAAAAAATACTGCATGGAGGCCGACAATGTACATGTGAACATATCTTACCAGTCGGTCGCTAAGCAATTGAACATGGGTGACTCGAAAACGGGATTCTTGCAAGCCATATCATTAGAGATCAAAGGATAGATGAGAGGGAGAAACGAAGATGATATGCACAACAAATGTGACTATGAGGACCTAGGAGAGCAAGAAACGGTCGTCCACAGTCAAAGAAAGGAAACCGAGAGGGCACAACCATGGCCCTTACCTGCCACCATTCCTAATTGAAAGGAATGAACGGCAGCGGCACCACCATGGCCCTTAGAGTAAGACTAGCAGTCCCTGTATAACCCGCCCGGATCCTTAAAAATCTAGCGAATCGCATCTGGCAGAAATGTAAACAGTCCGGCCCGTATCACAATTTCACGGGGGCCGTGTAAAAATCACTGAGGCCGGTATAAGTAGCGACTGCAGCGGAGGACACCGGTCAAAATCCTCATTTCCTCCGCCTCTTCCCTTGTGCCACCGCCCCCATCTCGGGCGAGCGATTTCTCGGCCTCCACCGCAAGATGAGCATTCACGTCGGGCTAGGAGGGAGGGAGGGTGGGTGCGGCAGCCCCCGGAGGCCACAGAGGCGGTGGTTGGCGGGGAGGCCGCGGCCCTCGCGGAGGCCATCGCCGCGTTCGAGGCGATGGTGGCAGAGATGATGCTCCGTGACACCGAGGAGGTCGCAGCAGCATGGTGGACAAGCGCGACGGCCAGATCTCTGTGACGCCGGGCTCCGGCGATCTCCACCGGTTAGTTAGGGGTAGTTTAGGGGTAGATTATTTTGCTAACTTGATGTAAATTATGCAAGAATTTGCAAAGTAGCGCACTAATCGATCGAGAAATCTTTTCGTGATTCTTAATTTTTAAAATACGGGTTGAGTTTAAGGATTCTGATCTGCGTGGATGATTTCACATGCGCTAAACTAGAGTGTAGTGTCTTGTACTCATGAAATACGGGTTCGCGGAGTACATGCTAGTTTATGTGATATCAATAAAGCCTCACGGGTAGACGGAGTCCGGCTGTTTCCCTAAAAAACATAGGATAGACAAATTGGATATTATCAAAAAAGAATACTGAATACAGAATGTGGAAACCCTAAATTCAATGTCCATAGTTGTAGGTGCAGGGAAACCTTCTACGGGACAAAAACCCTGGCAATACACAAATATGACTGGCTTCCTAATATATATATCAAACTAATGGAGTGGTGACGCTTGTGTTGGCCTCATGTAACATCGCTCTTCATCGTGGGTGTACCCATTGTGGAAATATTCTCCGTAAAGGCGCCAACCACTCATGACTTGGTCTATGCATATTCCCTGGGGGCAGAGGTCGAATACATGGCTATTAATTTTTGCTGTGTTGTGACCGGTTCGGGGTGCATGTTGGTCTTGCCTATATCCATCTTGGGTCTTGACAGCTTCACAGTTGAGCGTGCGGTTAGTGTGCGGTTCAAACCATAGGTCAAGTTTGTGCGCTTCGAGCCACTGCTTAAGGCAGTTTTGCCCTTGCACCTTGCCAGAGTTGACGCACATCTTGGTTGACGGCATTTTCAACACCAACTTGTCCAGCTTAGCCGGCTGCTTCAAGCAACGGATGTAGGGACTGCAAAACAAGTCTTTGTTGTGAATGTACAGCTCCGGCGTCCACTCGGACATGATATGGTGGGTTTGGGTGGGGTTGGATGGCATCACTATATCAATGAGCTCTTTAGCCCTCTGGGGAAACCAGCAATAAAACGCCACCGGTGGGTTGAAGGCAACGGTCGTGAGGCTGATGTTCTCATTGAGCCTTGTCCCTCGCCCCACCTGCAGCGCCAGGGACGCGCCCTGAGAGTGCCCAGTGAGCCAGACACGGTGGTGTTTACCTGATGCGATGAGACCCTTAACCTTTTTGTAGGCGTCCTTGAAGCGTGTGGCATACTTCTCAGCCTTTACACCGATCATTATGTTAAGAATGTTGTCCTTGGCGGCACGCCATTTCAAGCACATCTGGGTGCCTCGGAAGGCGACGACGATGTCTGCTGGACCTTCACGGTGGGGCCTTCGCCATCATATTTGAAGATAGCAGCATAGATGTCCCCATCGTCCTTGAGCGGCTCGCCGTGGAGTCTGAAGCCCGTGCCGAGGAGCGAAAGCCGGAGTGCCGTGCTGTTCTTACCCCCGCAGTAAACAGTACTAACAATACGTGCCAGACAGATCCGGCGCTCGTCCTCACTAGTCCTACAGCAGGATATATCCATATTGTTGGTCAGCATTATATATTATACTAGATAGTACCAAAAATATTGCATGGAGGCCGGTAATGTACAAGCGAAAATATCTTACCAGTCGGTCGCCGAGCAATTGAACACAGGTGACTCGGAAGCGGGATTCTCGCAAGCCATGTCATTAGAGTCAGGCTGGCAATCTTCACAGCCGTCGTCGATGGGGCTAATTTCAACCGAGACGGCCAACTCCGGCGCCTGGTACCCCAGTAGATGCATGCTCAATATGAGCGATTTTGTTAGGCCGACATGGAAAGTTATTAATCGGTCATGCTGCTACTAGCACTAGGAGTACTATATGGATACCTTACCTCAATGTTGGAACCAACTAAACCATCCACGCGCGGCACAGCCAACCCCTCGAGCCCATCAAAAAGCTGCACATGGTACACGCATGTAATTGCGAGCTAATTTTAGATAACAGTATACGATATTATTATTATAATCTATTAACTCATATATTGATTATAATAACCAATACTATTAGGCTGGCTATACCGCTAGTATCATAAGAAATATCGTACATACCACCTTACAAAAAATCTGATATGGTACCATATATAGCTAATGAAATGTTGAGCCAATTTCTGCCACGTGCTAGAAAGAAATACTATGTACATACCAGATGTTGATGGTCCCAGGCGTTGCGATCGAGGTCGACTTGTGCTGGGGTGTCTAGATCTATGTAACGCTGTGCGGATGCCAACACCGAGAGGAAAACGATGAGGCAGAGATGGATCCACCCTGCTGCTAGTGAGGAGGAGGCCGCCATATTTCTGGCTGGCGATTTGCCCATCAGCTCTAGCGGAAAAGGGACCTATTTGTATGTGTTGGTACATGTTGATTGATGCCTCCCTCCATGTTGTATTTATATACTGTATTAAAAGCTAGGCGGCTCCAACCCCGGCCGGCCGTTGACGCCATTGTCGAATAGGAGATGAGAGCTAGTAGAGCAAGTAAAAAAATCGTCAACCACACTGTCCGTTGTCCCATATTTTTGTCTTGAATGAGGTTGGCTCTGCAATTTTTTATCGCCGTTGTTGCTAGCGAAATATAGTATTCTTTCTATCCAGAAATAATTGACTTGATTTTGTCTAAATTTTAAATATATCTATACAGCCATGTACGCCAACATGCATGTTACTTGACTGCTTGTTCCAATGAACGCCTAGAGTGAGTAGGTACACCGCTGCAGGTTTTTCTACTGGGAGAATCTTAAACCGAAGGGTCCAGGAAATTGCCAGGCTGAACCACTATACGCTTGGATCACTATATATATAATTTTGCCCAACCAGTGCAAGTCATTCAAATTTATCCAGGTATGCCATCATGACCTGTGTTGAGAACAATATTGCGCTGTGGTCACACCATATGTCTGATCATCATTTTATATTTATATATGATCAACTTGTACCTTAAGTTCAGTAGTTGGTTACTATCTATATATACGAATTAAAGTAAATATATTTATACCTTAGACCGTTTAATTACATGCCTAAGCTTTGTTTCTCTAAAAAAAATGTAGATTTACTTGATGTGAGAATAATCTCCATAATGCCAAGGTAGTGTCCAGGTGTGATTAATGATAGGTAGTTAGGTACCTCACTTCTACCAAACAATTATTGCTAGACAGGAAATGTGAACCATTTGTTTGTATCATGGAGTGCATTGGTCCTAGAGAGAATTCCTTATTTTACCCTATCTCAAAATATGATTCCCTATTTGACACTAGAAAAAATTTTCTTCCCTATTTAACACTTTGTCTAAAGTTTTTGCCCTATATAACACTGCCATTTATCCCGTTAGGCTCACCAGAGTTAAACTCAGCAAAATAATCCATCGAGTAGATAATTGCATCAAAGTTAAACTCAGCAAACTTCCTAGACCACAAAAATAGAAATGCGCTGATCAATTTTACCTTTTGCAACGTACTTAGAAAACTAGCTGATTGGTCAATCTAGAGAAGACATGGCATCACGTCTCAAGGATGCGAGCGGAGCGAATCGCTCAGAATTTTGGAAAAAGTGGTTGGGACATATTTTTAATACTGCAGTTTTGTGACAACGGAGGTATTAAAGATACAATTTTTTTCTTGTAGCCAAATGCCTCAAATTATTTAAACAAAAGTATTTTTGAAAACTTCCGTACTTTGGTACCAAAGACAGCCATACTGCTCCAAGGATCCAGATAACATTTGGTCATTTTAACCTTTATCTTGCACCAATTTTGTTCACATGCTGTATCAGGGGCAAAAGTGTCTTATCAATCTCTATTTAACACCGTTAGTGTTTAAAATGAACTAGAGTGTCATATAAGGCAAAAAATTTGGACAAAGTGTTAAAAAGGGAAGAAAAACTTTCCCGGTGTCAAATAAGGAATTAATTTTTGAAGAAGTGTCAAATAAGGAATTTTCTCTTGGTCCTAAGCAGGTTTACTGGTTTCATACGTTGCTTTAGTTTTTTTTAAAGGTTCATATAGGTTGAGATCTGCTATAAAGTTTAAAAAAACTCTAGGGAAATGAGATGACACTGTTACTTCCAGTGTTAAAACGTTTGGTTTTCTTTTGAAACCTTGATAGTTTGTTTTGTAGGGTGTTAAAATATTGGAAGATCGTCATTGAGTTTGCCAAGTAGTAGTGCCTGGTTTGCCTTTTCCTGCTCGAAAGTGGCCACAATGCGTGGCCAGATGATACTACACACATTTTGTGCTTTTCGTTCTCCTTGCTGAGGTTGCAGAATTTCTTTTAACTCTCTGTTTGCTGCTAAGACCATGTTGTGTTCATCTTCCATTTGATGCTTTTGTGGAAAGTGGAAACTCCTGTAAATTTTAGTTTAGATAATGCAAATTCCCGATGATATTATGTATGTTCATGTGTATTTTCTATTTTTTCTAATGTTATTTCAGATGGATTGATTGAGATTATATCGTTGGCACATGTGTGCACCGAGATGCCTTGGTTTAATCAAAGGAAAAATTTCTCTGCAGATGCATTTAGGTACAACTCTGAGGTTCCATATACATGTTGGTCTTGCCGACCTAGGATCACCCATATACTTGTTGCTCTTACTGACGCATGGCATGAATAAAGGTCATAATCTAGAATTTGCTAAACAGATAGAGAATAAATTACAGGATAGACTCTGCAATGAAATTGACATGGACACCACTTGTTGACAACTCTTATCATTTCCATGATTACTAGCTTCAGCATTGAAATCTCCAACATTTGAAGTGTGGGATCAAGAATGTATAATTGGTAATTGTATATATTTAGATGTTATGTACTTGATGATATGTAACAATTCGAATTTTGTTTGATTATATACATTAGTCAATATACATGCATTTAATTTGTATATGAGCAACATAAGTAGCAAAAAGTATAAATGACAACATATGTGTATATGAGCAAAAGACTTGTTAGTTATTGCCCGTAGCAACGCACGGACATTTTACTAGTAGTATATAAAAAAAAAGTTGCAAAATTTAGGTAGCAAGCATTTTTATATTTTATTGCACCATTAGAATATAGTTTTACAAAATGATCGTGCTAATTTCGGTCTAGAAGTGATCTCTAAATAGAAAGTTGCAATTTTTTCTAGAATTTACAATTATTATTTGATCGTTCAATTAAGAAGTGACATAAATGATTGTCGATTTAGGAGCTACAATTTCATAGTTGCTTGAAACGTGATCCATACATATATGTTTTGTGAAAAATGTACACTTTAGTATTGTTAATGCATATTATTGATGTTTGCTCAATGGCATTTACAAACTTATGAATATACTTTGAAAATATATCACACATGATTGCTTCTAGGAAATATTTCTAAAACGACCATCATGGCCGATTAGGCCCTCTCGTTGACTTTGTCCACCATGGGACTTGATGGGCCCACTATTAGTTGTGTTCGTCACTTTAGCCAATAATTTTTAGCATGGCACCCTCGTTGATCAATTCCTAGGTACGCAACTGCTCTAACGATAGGAAACATAAACATGTTTAAGGAGGTCTACGCACATTATACCAACCGGCAAGGGATATTTCTACTGCCACATGTGACATGCATGGATGTGGCATTGTAGTGTAGGGATCGATTTCTTCATCATGTTGGGCGTTTTTACGAGCTATGCAGAGACTATACCATACACTACAATGATAACTTTGAGTTTATAGGAGTTGTAAGCTCCTATAAACTATGCCATACTATGATAACTTTGAGTTTAGTAAATCGTCTCTTCTCAAAAAAGAATACTGAATACAAAACGGGAAACCCTAAAAACTATCTCCACAGTAGTAGGTGCAAGGAAACCTTCTACGGGATGAAAACCCTAACATGCACAAATATGACTTCCTAATATATATCAAACAAACGGACCAGTGAAGTCGACAATTCTGGTACTATTGGCCCTACATAACATCGGTCTTCACGGCTCGTGTAGCCTTCTTGTCCGTGAAAGCACCCACCGTTTATCTTTGGTAGTCCATAGGAGCGGATGTTGATGCCTTATTATGAGAATATATACATTGCTAGCATAGCACCAACACCGATGATGACCAAAGCCCGGGTGATTCTTGTTGTGATGCTGTGTTAGGTAGCGGCCTGCCTAAAGAAGTGTCGTCCTCACCCATAGCGGCAGCGTCGTCCTAATGGTCTACCAAAGTTGCCTCGCCGTGCTCCGACGTTGCCTCGTCGGGCTCTGATGTTTCCTCGTTGGCAGCGGCTTGCCTGAATAAGGGCTGTCCTCACCCACCGCGATAGTGTCTGTCTTAATGGCCTACCAAAATTGCCTCGCCGGGTTCCAAAGTTGCCTCATCGTTGACTCTGATGTTGCCTCATCGGGCTTTGATATTTTCTCGTCAGGTTGGTTCAAGAGGAAGCGAAAGTTGATCTATGAGCGAGATGCATAGATTGCTCACCCTTATTTATGTTTGTGTGTATGTATGCACTATGGGTATGCGCGGGACAGAGGCCGCTGAACTGGTATTAAGAATTTCTATTTTGATACAATTTTGATATCATTTGCACCCTTTATCCATTTAATAGATCAAGCTGTTAAAAAAAAGCCCGGACAAATGGGCGGACAACGCCCGGGCGTGTCCTCCCAAACCAACAAACTAACCGAAACGGTCAAATGACCTGTCCATTTTGCAGTGGGCTGTTGGAGATGCCGTTACATTTAGCAACTCTTTTGTTAACTTATTAGATGTATGAATTATATTTTTTTTGAACCACTATTGGATGGACGGATTCATTCAAGGAATTACAAATTTACAACATAATTTGCTTTTTGTGATAGCAATTACTAATTCAATAATTTGCCCTTTTGTGGGGGTACTTTATTTAAAAGGACCTCGTGCTTACCCCGTTTAACAAATTCACTCTCTCATCGTTTACCTAGTTGGCACACCAGCCACAGGTCTACGTAATTGGCTTACCAAATTGACAGCTAGCAAAAAGTAAATGTGGAATCATGAAGGTACAATCGAAAGAAATATTACTTCATGAAGGTACAATCGAAAGAAATATTACTTCTTAGGCCATCATGGTTGCAACATGTGTTAGAAATAATCCAACAACATGATGTGGCCAGACTGAAACACATTCTATAACTCAAAAGGCACTGAACCGTACTCTACTTCAGTCCGAACCCCATTTCGAAATCACTCTTTCTTTCGCAGACATCCCGACTCTTGCTTTGACAGACGCTGCAGCCACTTCACCGCTCTCTACATGAGTTGGTTTCGGCCTAGAAGCGGACATGCTGCGAGACACACAATAAGCCGCAAAGGTGATCGCACGCCGTATCTGCCGGAGCACAAGCAGCAGTGGATTGACAGCAGCTGCCACCAGCACGTTGAAGTTGGCAATCAGGAAGAACTGCTATGCAAAGCCGAGCAGCGGTTAGCACAAATTTAAGTTTTAAAACAGTTGGAACTAGGCAAAGCTGTAACAGAAGATAATTCTCCCATTACCGCTGCGATAATGCCGAGGATGGTCAGAACGGTCTGCTTCACGGCGTCCCAGAAGCCTCCGCTGCTAAACCACCTGAACCAACCGCCGCCGCCTCCTCCGCCTCCTGCAGACCGTCCTCCTCCTCCACGGGCAGCAGGACAGGGACCGCCACGCCGGTCTCTTTGCCGCTTCGTTTCAGTTTCCATTCCCCATCTCTCGAAACCTGAGGCAGTCTCGGGTGCTCTCCTGGCTCCAACCTGCAAGGGATTATTCAGTTGGTTTTATGTTCATTCTCTTGTTGCTCTGTCAGGCAGCAAGGTTAATAAACTTGGTACCGGCAGTACAGCGTCATCCTAATTTGTCGAGCTACAAGATTAATTGTGTCTGATATATTAACACAGTGTTTGAACAGGAGTGTTCAACTAGTATCAGCCAAGATTAATTGTGTCCGATATAGTAACTCTAAAATTTGACAACCAGACAAGAACTATCAGTTAGCACTCATTCAGCAGGCCAAGGCTAACAGAGTAACATCAGTCAAACACATCATCCCTAAGTTCTCCAGAATATATGAACCTAACTGAATTCGAAGGAGAGCACTGGACAGATGAATGATCAAGGACAGCTCTTGCTCACGAACAGATAAATCATCAGAGGGATTCTACCAACGCGCACACCTGCTTCCAGCCTCCGCCGTCGGAGAAGATGCAGTATGCGCGGCCGAGGGAGCCTAGGCTTCTCCCGCGTCGAGAGAGAGCGCGGGACTGGCCGGCGGCGGAGGGTCGGGAGGCGCGGAGCCGAGGAGGAGGAGGCGCGAGCGGCGGCGCCGGCGGAGGCGCGAGCGACATGGCTAATCTAATCCGCCCTGTTCGGGCCTAGGGCTGGCCCTTTGCATTCGGCAAGCTGGCTGGCCACTGGACTGGACTCCGCCCATCGTGTGCCAGATGGGCCAAGGCCCTTATAGAGAGTTCGACAACCCATTTGTCTGTAAAATTATGTTTGTGGTCATCTTGCTTGGTGAAGATGTTTCAAAGTTCAAAATGTGGTTTGTTCCTATGTGTACAGGGCCCTATTTTAAATCATCTGAATTTGTGGTGCTTCCCTATTTCACACCATCTATAACGGGTGTCCTAAATTTCATGCCCTAAATCCATATTTTCAGGCGCTCTACTTGATATCAACCGTTGGAGATGCTCTAAACAAACACCCCGCGCCACCTCGAAGTGAAACAAAGCCTTAGGTCGGTCTCGCTTGATCTATCTCACCTCGAAGAGAAACCCAAATCAGACGAGATCCAGATCTTAGGATGGAGAGATTTAGTGGCAGCCGACATCCATGTCTTCCTGAAGCAGCGAGAGGAAGCTTCTGATAGTTTATGGAAGGGGAGGAGCCTGTAACATTACAAGGCTGATGCTAATACTGGCTTAGTGGTGCTTGTCACTAGGATTTTTATATTTGTAGCCTTCAAATTAATCGCATGATCATTGTAGTGCACCTGCTAGGGTGGTGTTATAGCATGGGTAGCGCCATGCCTAGCCCCGGCCCCTGGTTTATGGGTCCTTTGGGAACATGGGTTTCACGCGTAGAAGTTAAATAGATGGTTATAGTCGTTTTACCTCGTTATATATTCTTAAAAATGAGAACATGGGTTTCACGCGTATAAGCTAATTACCCTTCATCTCACCTCATTAACTATATCAATCATCGGGGTCTGGGGTGCATGACAAATCCTTAGATTGAGGCAAGAGGCAACAATACAAAACATAAGTCCAATATTCAATCACAACACAATATTTCTATAACATAAGATGTACATAATGTCGTGAGAATGGTCACGGCAGATGCTACCAGGGGTAGCGAGTAGTAGGATTTGGGGCAAGAGAGATCAGTCATCCGCAGAGCGAGATAAGGACCAAGTCACAAGGGTTTTACTCAGGTTCGCCCCCATACGGGGTAAAGACCTACTCCTGCTAGATTGTATTATTGCTTGAGTACAATGGTAGCGAGCTCGGCGGCGAGTAAATAAAGTGTATGATGGAACATAAGTATAGAGAGTACCCTAGGGAGGTTTTTATAGGGGTACCTCGCTAGGGTTTACAAATATACAACCGAGTCAGTTAAGGACTCGGAGGATTGACCTAATCCGACTGGGCTTATCTACGCTTCTGGGCCTCCAGCTTCCAGTCGCCTGATCCCTCCTTCATTCGCGATCCAGTTGCCTTCCTGCAGGCCCACTCGCAAAGGGCCTGAGCCAGCCGGAAACGTCCTGCTGGGCATACCCCATTCGGCATATCCCCATCAGTAGTCCTCGAGGCCATCATTGATTCGGCACATGTGTTCTTTGTCAGTCGGAGTATACGGGTCCAATTTGGACGCCCAGTCAAATTGGCGGTGGGATCCCTTGATGAAGGAAGAAATCTCTTGAGTGTGTTTCCAATCGCAGCATTGGCGAGCAGTCGAATCGCAGCATTGGCGTCCAGTCGCAGCATTGGCGAATGGGTCGGCGAGTCAAGTGAGTGAAGTTGGACCGTTGGTTTGGTCAAACTAGCATTTGGGTAATCCAACGGTAATATTGGCGTAGTTACCGCGGGGTAACGGCTCTTCCGAGATTAGCGGGAAGTAACCCCTTTATAAGGAGAGTGACGGGGAGAGCTGCAATCTTCCTCGCATTTCTCTGACCCCGCGCGCCCTCAGTCTTCCACTCTCTCCCGATCCAGAATTTCCGGCTTGGGTGAGTCTTGATTTTATCGATGGCGCCTCTAAAGGATCTGTGGGTCAAGTCCAAGTGCACCGCGGCCTCGCTGAAATCCTTCCAGGAGGCAGGGATTCTTTGCAAGGGAAAGTGGCGAATCCCCGCGGCCGGATAGACGGAACCCAAGGCCTGCCCCGAAGAGTTCATCTGCTTCTTGAGCCACCTAGAGAGGGGGCTCGGCTTCCCCATGTCGGTCTTCTTTCAGCGATTCTGTGTATACTACGCGATTAAGCCCTTAGATCTAGGGCCGCACAACATCATGCAACTTGCCATTTTCGTGGCATTCTGCGAGTGCTACCTGGGGTGTCGCCCCTACTTCCCCTTGTGGCTTGATCTGTTCTATGGCCGCATCAGCCGCGATGGGGCAGGCGGCCCAATCCTGGCGGCAGGCGGTGTTACCTTCCAATTGAAGACCAAGGCCCCCTTCCTAGACCTCATGCTCCCGAAGAAGGCCGCCAACAAGTGGAATAAGAGCTGGTTTTATGTGAGCGAGTGGACACAAGACGGCGATGTGTCGCTCCCAACATACACCGCCGAGAGCAGCGAACCGCGCTGGCTGCTGACGACCAAGCTTCCCAACAACCAGAGGATGGTCGTGGAAGAAATGCTGACGCAGATCCAGACGCTCAAGAAGGAGGGTCTAGAAACCATCAACCTATACAATTGCTGGCTCGGGCGACGATTGGCACCGCTGGCTAATCGATCCCACTAGATGTACCGGTACACCGCCAGAGACGACGGAACAAAGGCGTACTTAGTGAACTAGGACGCCAACGACTACGCCGCCGCATTGAAGAAGATCACGGAGGCGGAGTACACCAAACCAAATGCCGGGCTTGCCCCATACACCACCATAGGGAAGCGCCATGCGCCAACGGTGATGTTCTTCCGTTGATTTCGTAGTCGCAGTTTCTTGATGTTGTTTGTCTTTATCATTTATTTCAGGTCTTGGAGAACTGTCTCCCTCCTGTAGATGCAGAGACCTCCAAGGAGTTTGGAGAAGATTCGGACGAGTCCTCCGGTGGTGAGGACGAGGTGGTGGAGGTCGCCGTGCCCGCGGCTCAGAAGACCCGCAGGCAAAAGCAACGCGAACTCGAGGCAAGTCGGAGCCTAGAGGAGCACGACAGTGACGAAGGCGACGTGCAGGAGCACAGCTAGCGGCGCGTGGCCACGTCAGCGAAGACCGCACGAAAGGTGAAGTCGCCCGCGAAGAAGAAAGCGCCAAAGGTGGCGTCTACGCCTAGATCGGCGGCTGATTTTGAGTCGGATGAAGAGCCTGATGATGCGGACACCGAGGCCTCGACGAAGATTCCGGCGGATCCTGTTCTGGCGAAGGTATCAGTGGTCGAGGCCGTGGTGGAGGGCGAGATCCTGCTCGTGGCGATCCCTCCACCGTTCTTGGTGGCCTCGGGCCCAGGGCTGCCATGGCCACGGAGTCGAGGCCCTCGCCGCCTAGGGGAGCGCCTGCGTCGCTTGGGCCAGAAGTGCCTGCGGACGCAGCCTCGTCGTCGAAGAATCCCGCAGTGTCATGGACTTCGAGCATGCTCGAGAGGGGCCTCACTCGCAAATTGGGCCCGGAGTTGGAGAAGCCGGCTCACATCAGCACCGGCCTGCGCTACATTCCCGTCGCCAAGTAAGTCTGCATCGGGTGACCCGCAGTTGTTTTCGGGATCGTTTGTCAAAGTACTGATCGTGTCGTTTTGCAGGACCGATGCCAAGAAGATTGCTCACCCTTCGGTGGCCAAGGTTTCGTCAGTCGCCCCTGGCGGGAAGGCTGCCCCTTCCAAGAAGAGGAAGGGTGATGTAGTCGAGGCGCCAGTCGAAGGCGTGAAGAAGAAGAGGGATGACTCCACTGCAGCAGGGGATGATCCAGTCGGCGCGTCAATCGTGGTGCCGGTCGGGGCGGCCGCTACCTTGGAGGGCTGTAACACCCTCAGAATCGGCCCTATGCAAGTTTTAGCGAAATCCGCCAAACCCGCATAGAAACGATTCAAAGGTGCCCACCGGGCACTTTCGTGCGGGTGGAAAACGAAGTAATAACATTACACAACAGTCCTCGATGGGACCCACGGAACAGATATATATATAACAGCGACTCAAAGAGTCAAGAATACAGATATAATATACAAAGATCCAAATCACCTTGAAAATGATAGAGCGTCCGACTACGGACAAGATGCAAATGGGGCTAAGAGCCCTGAAGAATAACCGATGGCGTCCATAACCCTGCCCAGGCCAAGCCGGAAGGGTAACCCTGCTAACGACGTCGATCTCAAAACCTGCTTAAACAAAAGGGGTGCCGACAAAGGGCAAAGGAAAAAGAGGAGCGTCAGTACTGAGGCCAGTACACGGCGAGGCTAGAATTCGGCGGTCCTCGCCTACATAGGTATGGTGGACTGAAGCGGCAGCGGCAGCATGCACTGAACAACCTATAGAGACTCGATACAACTGGCGACAATCAGAGAGGGGTAAGATAGACCTATCCGGATCCAACCTGAAGCTAACACCAAACAAACCCATCCTGGTGTTTCCCCCTCGAAACCAAACGAGGAAGTCAACCGAGGAACTCACACAGTTGGCAGTTTTACTTATTCAGTTATCGTTGCAGCAATTACTAGTCAGGTGTAAATAATCATCCTGATAAAATAAGCAGTGGGCACTTTTATTTAACCATTCCGTTGTAGTTGCAGCAATTACTAATCAGATACAGATAGCATGATATAATCCCAAACCCAGCAGTTGTTGGTACTTTTATTCAGCCATTCCGTTGTAGTTGCAATACTTACTAGTCAGGTACAATGGTCGCAAGCGACAATCCAAACAAGCAATTGTGGGCAGTATTATTTAGCCATTCCATTATAGTGAAGCTGATTACTAGTCATTATAAAGTCAAATTTATAGCAATAAACTTTAGTTATGCTTGTCTATGGTCGAGATACTGTGCTCCAAGTCGTCCATATCCGGGGACACGGCTTTCAGAAAGTTTTACCCGGCCGGGGTGCACCAATAGCAACACACGCTCGATCAACCTCGGAAAAACCAAATCAAAACCCAACGAGGCTTTCACGACTGAACAATCACAGGATTCAGAAATATTTCAGGGGGCCACCCCTTGAAGTCTACCCGCAACGAAGTAAGCTAGCTCCGAGACGGACCCAAGGTTTGGGTGGACGGCTGTGAACGACTGGGAACCCAAAACTGGGCTTGTCGACACCGTGGAATCGTGTCCCGATCCTAAACAGTACAGTGTGCTATCTGTCGCACAATTTAAATACATAAGTAGCATGGCATAAGTACAAGATCGTAAATAAAACCTCAAACTAGTTTGTGGCCCCAAGAAATAAGAATGAATCAAGCTCTGGCTCAGGGGGGTCCCATATACCTCCCGGATGTGGATAGCGCGATAAATCAAGGAACAGGTATCAAGTACTCGGGGTCCTGCGGGACACAAGTGGGCGTTCGGAAACCAAATATTTTCTATCACCCACCGATGCCTCTGCTTACTTCAATTTTAGTTGTTAAACAGGAATTAAAGTGAACGGTAAGTAAAACTATGATCATCTCCAACAGCAACATGCGGCAATTCATCAACAACTGTGGCGCTTGACAACACGCAACAGCACTTGAGCAAGCGACTACGACGAGCAAGTCCAACTATCTACCAAACAACAGGTAATAGGATGTGTCCAAGGCAATATAAGGCTGCAGGGGATATCACGGGTACGAAAACTAGAGCACCACAACACAGATAGCAATAGATCAATAGGAGGGAATAAATGCTATAAAAGTAAGATAGGTAGAAAGGGGGAGATGCTCGCCTGAAAACATGTCGAAGGGTTCATCCGAAGATCGGGGCGAAGCTCACATCAACTCAACGGCCTTATCCGCGAAGAAGCAGAAACACTAGAAGAAACACCGGGTGCAATATTCAAGATTACGGCAGAAGATCGGCATGATGCATGTATGATGTATGACATGGCAAGGGTGCGATGCAATTAGGTCATATTAAGTGGAACCGGGGTCCCGACAATTAGTTAGATGGTTCAAGTTGTTTAGAACCCCCGCAATTTAAATGTTGTATTAACATGGCCGAAATATGGTACCGGTTCGCTACATCAATTTAAATGAGGCCAATATGAGACTAGATTTGCCCGCATATGGGCCCCATATTTAGTTATAAGGTGAATCAGCATAAGGCCCCCAAACCACATGACAAGAAGCATGCAAGTATGACAATTTAATATGCAACAAGTTATATAGTTGACCATTTTTAAAATAGGGTTCTCGGAAAAAGGGGTTCACACATTAGGGTCTCGACGGTCTTGGGGTTCCGGGGTTCGGGGTCCGGTCTTAGGGTCCAGGATTCGACGGGTCGTTCTCGGACAGCGGGGGTCGTTTTCTGGGGTCGATCTTGTCGCGTCCGGGAAGCAGGACTTGGGTCGGTGTCATGGGCGCATCGGACTCGCCCTGGTCGGTGTCGTTCTTGTCGCATGCAGATCTTGTCGGGTTCCACGGGGTCGAGCTTGCCGTTGCGAGGGTCTTGTTGGGCCCGCGCAGTAGATCTTGGTGTTTTCCGGATGATCTTGCCGACTCCATGCGAAGGCGTTGGCGCTCTAGATCGGTCTTCAGGGTCTCGGCCATCGGATCCTTGAAGGAGGTCATGGCGTTCCGAGGAGAAGAATCTTGGTGTAGTGACGGTCCTTGTCGCCAATTCTTAGGGTTCGGGGTTTCGATGCCCCATGAAGAAGTACCTGGTGCTACGTGACGGAGTTCCCGGAGGTACTACCATCGGATTCCGGGTGGGAGTACTCGGGGTTTCATGATGTCGATCTTGTCGGTGACCATGGCGCTTCGGATCCTTGAGATCGGGGTCTTTTGTTCCATGAGGGAGAGAACGTCGTGTCCGGTCGTCGAGCTCCGGGAGCAAACGCAAGGGTTCGCGGGGTCAAACTCGAAGTGTCAAATTTATATTGAGGAACCCTCCTGGTGCACGCATGCACTACCCAGGCCAGCAGGTGCCATGCCCCGCCGGTGGAGTCGCTCGCAGAGGAGCCCCTGCACGTGGACGAGGAGGCGCTGTCGGGAGAGCGGTTGCAGGCCGACGGCGGCTCCTGGGCGGCGGCGACAGGAGGGCGGGGGTCCGGCGGACTGGCGGGCTCGCGGGCGAGGCGGGGCGCGCCGGAGGGAGCTCGCTGGCGGCGCGGGGCGGCGCGGGCGGCGCGGGGTCGCCGAGGACGCTTGCGGGGGAGGGCGAGCCGGGCGGTGAGGGCTGCGCGCGAGGAGGCGCGGGACCTGGGCGGCGGAGGTGAGGCGGAACGGCGGCGAGCGACGGCGAGGGAGGAGCACGAGCGGGCGGCGGCGCTGGCCCGGTTCGGAGCAGAGGAGGCGCAGCCGGTGGCGCCGGAGGCGGCGAGGTCGGGCGGAGACGGGAAGGGGAGGCGCGTCGCCGGAGGAGGGGAGACGGCGGAGCGTGCGCGGCGAGGGAGGCACGGGGCGCCGTCGGTTCTGCATCGGGGCGAGGCGCGGGGAGAAGAGAGGATGAGGGCGCTTGCGGGGAGGGGTGAGCGGCCAGAGAGAAAGGAGGAAGAAGGAGGGTGGGGGCGACGGGGCCGTCTGGGCTGGTGGGTCGCGGCCAGGGGCCAGGGTGTGGGACCGGGGAGGCGCCGCGTGGGGGGCTGTGTGCGCGTGAGTGCGTGCGTGCTGGCGGGTGGCGCGCGTGGGCCAGGGAGGGGCCCAGGGGCAGCGGCAGGGGAGGCAGGTGGCTAGGGGAGCGCCCGCGTGTGGGGTGAGCTGAGAGGGTGAGAGAGAGGGGAAAAGGGGAGAGAGGCTGGGGGGTGTGGGTTTGTTCAGGGGGTGACGTGGCAGCGTGTGAGTGGGTGAGGGAGAGGGAGGAGGTGAGGTGTCAGAAGGGGGTTGGTTGGGGTGATGTGGAGGGGAGGGCTGGGTAGGTTAGTTGGTAGCGGTAGGATTAATATGGTGGGTTAGGTGGACCGATTTAAAAACCTGGGGGTGGTCGTTCGGGTCAAACGGCCCGTTCGACTGCCCCCACAAAAATAATTTAATATTTTATTTATTTTCAAATATCTTTTGTAACTAGTTTTAGACAAGCAAAATATCCGGAACATCCGAGGGTTTAATATATGATTAAAGATGGGACGTTTTAGAAACAAAACGGGCTTTGCGAAAATGTTTTAAGCAAACAATGCATGAGGATGACGATGCAATGCACAAATTCAACGCGATTTTCTAGTAGTGGTTTTGCGGGATGCCACAAGGGCGAAGCGGTCGCAAGCTCGCAGCTGGGCGAGTCGACCGCGCCGGCTGGGGTGTCGGTGCCTGCGGCTAGCACCCCAATAACGATGACCGCGACGTTCTCTCACTTTGTGGCGAGAACATCTGCCGTGGTGATGGGGACGCAATCGCCTCAGGTTCCTGAAGTCACCGATGGTGATGCCGGGTAGCGACGCGGGCATACGTCGTTCGTGTTGCCATCGGTCGATGCGATCGAACTTCACAACATGCTAGGTGCTGCCATCTAGGTATGTCCAGTCCCCAAGGATTTAGTCGCTGAATTTTAGCGGCTAGATTTTTATATCTTTTGATGTCCAGTCCCCGAGTGGCTAGTCGCTGAATTTTAGCGGCTATGCACTCAGAACTTTTGTTGTCCAGTCCCCGAGTGGCTAGTCGCTGAATTTCAGCGGCTAGACACTTAGAACTTATGTTGTTTGCTTATGTATAATCTTCTGTTTGTAGGGTATTCAATGGGAGTCAGCCGAACGACAAGCCGTGAAGGAACACCTAGAGCGTGACATGCGGCCCGCGCAGGAGGCTAACCGGCAGCTGCAGGCGACTGCGGGTAAGTCAACTTTTCCTTGGGGAGTGTTTGATTTTTCTTTGTGGATTTCTCATTGTGATCTTTCCTTTAAGAGGATCTCTCCGCTACTTTTCATCATCATTATGAACATGATTTACTCCATGTTCCATGCCACAGAAGGTGGGGGTTTGCTCTTGGACCTCAATCAGTGAGGGGTCCATCACCGTGTCTCGCTATATGTTGATGATGTGGTGGTCTTCGCCAAGCCTTTTCGGGAGGATCTTGAGGTTGTCCATGGGATCCTCTCTTGCTTCGGTCCTGCTTCTAGGCTGGTGGTGAATTATAATAAGAGTGTGTCCATTCCAATTCGGCTATCACTGCATATGGTGGAGGACTATGCTCTAGTTCTGGCCAGTCCTCTTGGAAAGTTTCCTTGCAAGTACCTCGTCCTGCCGCTATCCCTCACCAAGCTGAAGAAGGACGATATTCGGCCTTTGGTTGACAATATGGCCTTTGGTACCATTTGATATGGGATCTCTTGTGGGATTGATCCTAGGGTGGCCCGATCTTCACGAATTCGAGGTGGGGAGTGAGGGGAAACCTGACGAGCACGATGAACGCAACGCAAACACAAGATAAAGATACAAATGCACACAAACACAACCCGATTAGATTTGCTCCCGTTGGTTTGAACAACCAATCCAGTAGAATCCTCGGTGAGAGACAGTGAGGTAGAATCACCAAAGAATATATCGGCAAGCGGATGATAGAATCCAAATCAAAGGAGAGAGTAGCAACCAAGTAGAATCCCAAAGGGGAGATACCTAGCACAACTAGAATCCTTGACAAGGAGAGACCAAACACTTGGGGAGGGTCTTGATGACTTGGATACGAACACCGAACTTCAAGGCCTTGTACAACTCATAGATTAACTATAAAGAGGGGTTCCCATCTAGGGTTAGACAAAAGTCTTAATTCATATCAATTCCAACTAGATCTGAGCCAAAAGGGGGCTATTTATAGTACTAGGGGCGAAGGGGTAGGTAGAAGGGAATATTCTGGGCATCAAAACCCTCACATCACGCAGACTGGGCGTTCCGACGGTAATTCCAGCACCGCCGGAGTTGGTGTCAATATTTACGGTGGGAGCCGGTTATTCTGGTCAGCACCCGGAAGGGCTTACTGGAGGCGATTTGTTCGCTGGAAGTTACGACGGGGCTTCCAGTTCGCCGGGCTTGGCGTCGGATGTTCCGACGTGGATTCCAGCGGTGCCGGACTTGGCGCCTGAAAGCCTTTTTTCGTCTTATCTTCCATGCTTCTTGCTTCGGGGTCTCGGTTCCTAGGGTCTTCTTGTCCTCTCCTCTTGGTGTTGTGGTCATAAGACTGGTCATAGCATTGACACTTATCTCAAGTAGGATCACATTCACATGATAATCAAAGGGGGCGAGATATTGAACAAATTTATCTCTGTGAGTTTGGTTGGTGTAGCATGAGGTGGACCAATGGTGGATGCCATGTGTTGTGCTGCATCAACTGATCAGTCTTAAAGTGAATCTAAACACATTCACTCTACAAACCTAAAACATCTTATATTTTAAAACTATTTTAAAACGGAAGAAGTAGTAGCTTAGTTAGTACTGTATTCTACTCCCGAACAGAGTCCGAGCCGTTCTGGCGTTAGACGCCTAGTCGAACTCTAATAGTACAACAGAGGACCAGCACACCACATATATACACACAGCACCAAACAATCAAGATCTGCGTGTGCGTCAAAGTGTCGTCGTCGCATCTCGCATCTCGCATGCATGGATCAATCAATGGAGCCTCCGTGGTCTGAACTCCCAGAGGACCTCCTAGCCCTGGTCTTTGCCCGCTTCTTTTTCCCCGACGAACGTGCTCGCTTGCAGGCCGTGTGCCGTTCCTGGCGCTCGGCCGCCGCGCTCCCCCCTCCGCGGCAGCTGCCATGGATCATGCTTCCGGTTGGGAGCTTCTTGAACCCTTCTGACCGTCTTCTGCGCCGCCTTGTCTCCTTTCCTAAAACTGCTAGCTATTCTACCGATGACCGTGGCCCTTATGGGCGCAGATTTTTTTCCTTCCCCAAAAATCTGAGGTGCATTGGCTCTACAGACGGCTGGATCGCCGTCGACTGCCACCTGAACGACGCCGATAACAGGCACACATACCTCTTGCACAATGAGTTTTCTAGCACCACATTGTCGCTCCCCGAGCTGGACGCTGCCATCGGCCATGTTTCCGAGCTTTTTAGGATCCGCAAGGTTCTCCTACGGTCGACCCCCGATGATGTCATCGCTCTCATGACCAACCACCGTAGTTGCCCCATCATCTTGACACAGCTCGGAAAGGGTGTGTGGTTTCCCACGTCGTATTCATCTCGCCTCGTCCGTATCATTGATGTTGTGTTTCTTAAAGGTAGACTTTACGGGATCACCCATGCTGAGGATCTCATCTTCCTTGATATCGCCTATGACGATAATGGTGTACCCACGGTTACTCGTGGTGAGTGTGTCATCGGGAAAGATTTTCATGCGTGGAGCAACGAGGAAGACTATGAGGATGAGGGCGAGGATGACTATGAGGATGAGGAATACTATGAGGATGAGGACCAGGAGAATGAGGATGAGGGCGACGAGGATGAGGATGATGATGATGATAATGATAATGATGTTGATCATGAGGATGAGGATGAAGCAGAGGTCGATGGATACACACATGACTTGCTAAAGATGACCAAGGACAACATTATTCCTGAAGCAACCCAACATATATATGTTGACGGGTCCCCACATGTGATCAAGCATGAAATTGAGACCATGTGGTACTTGATTGAGTCTCTTGGGAAGCTGCTCATGGTGAGGCGACAAGTGCTATGGCCGGATAACTTGGAGGATCTTGATGAGTTCACTCACCAGGTAGAGGTTTTTGAGGCCGACATCAGCGCAGCTATGTGGGTGCCATTGAATGGTGGGCTAGGTGGCCAGGCGCTCTTCATCAGCAACCGGTTTTGCAAGTCTATCTCTGCTTCCAACAGGGAGATACAAAAAGATACTATCTATTTTGTTGACACAGATGACATGTTCAATACGAGATCCCAAACTGTGAGCCCTCTCAAGACTGGTGTTTGTTACAACATGTACCTCAGGGGAGGTGCCAAAGAGGAGCTAACCTGGGTCTTTCCCCCGGAGTTAGTGGCTTAGTACCGTAGTAGAATTTTCTATCACTAGTGTGATTATATATATATATATATATATATATATATATATATATATATATATATATATATATATATATATATGTGTGTGTGTGTGTGTGTTTTTATATATTTGATGACTCCAAACTGTATGAGGAAGACAAACAATTCTGGATTTATTCCTCTATTCTTCGCTATTACTTCACTAAAGATAAGTCTACTGCTGTGAATGTACAGCGCCTCAAGGTTAATCGAACCTGTACATGAGGCCGGAGAGAGAGAGAGAGAGAGAGAGAGAGAGAGAGAGAGAGAGAGAGAGAGAGAGAGAGAGAGAGAGAGAGAGAGAGAGAGAGAGGGGCAATTAGGAGGGGCAGCGTGTAAAACCCGTATAGGGCTCCTTCCCTCCTGCCAGCGACGTCATCGGTCTGCCTGTCTTTGGTGGCTTTGGGGCCCTAGCGGAGCATGTACGGTCCCTCACCGGCGGGTAGGCTAGGTCATTTTGTTTTAACTGAAAATTCGGTTCGGTTTTTCGGATTGTTTAGCAATTCGGGTAGTAAAAATGGTAAGCGAAATTATATCGGTTTATTTGTTAACTGGTAGTTTGGTTAATTGGTAATTCAGTTTGGTGCTCGGTTTTTAACCGATTTGACCAAACCCGTGATGGGAAATAGTGCAACACGAATGACATACCGAGTAGCCGTGGCGCATGCTCCGCTAGCTCGAGGAGAACCGGGGCCTGGATCGTTCGGGTCCGTGCAACCCCCACGATGAGGCCACATCCGGTTAGCAGTAGGCCTATGACAAGCGTTGCGACGACTAGCTCCCCAGACCCTAGCAACGAGGGCAGATGTAGAGTTAGTTTCAGTCTAGGGTTGGAGTTAGTAGAACTAGCTAAGTATCTAATTGTTTTTGTTTGAAGTGATGTCAAATGTATCCCCAAATGTTTGATCTGTATAAGTTTTTTTACATATCCAGTTTTGTACACAGGTTATGTTCTGCTAGATAAACGAAGATAAACTTTTCCTACCGGATATGAATATCCATTTTTGCCTGATCCGAGTTATAAGGGTTCAGTTTATCCAGCATCTGCTAGAGAAGCTTGTAGTCACCGAACACATGACAATTTGTCCAAAAATCTGAACCCAGGTGAATTTGAAGGCGAAAACTCAACAAAGGGTTTGAGTATCACCGTGGCTACTAATTAAAGGGAACGGGACCTGCTTCACACATTAAACATTCACTCACGAGATGACAAATCAGTCAGTAAATGGATTCTATGATCTATCCATGCGCACCTGCTTCACACATTGAACTCACTACTTAGTAAGACCTATGGTGTTCTTATTCCACTTTTTTAACAAGCTCAAATCATCAAACATAAATAAGACCATTGTTATCAACAAAGACCGACAAACATGGCATCTATCTCTAAGGGCAATCGAGAGTCGTGCGCATACAATATATCAGAGAGTCGTGCGCAATCGAGAGATGAAGATTGCAGGCCAATCCATCTGTAAGGGCACGAAACTCCGGGGGCTGTTGGACAATTTGCAAGGCCAATTTGGCACCTCCTCCATCCTCCTGGTTTGGAGGTTGGTAACGTACATGTGCTTGTTGTCGTGGATAAGCAATGTGCCACACTTGTCCCCCAAGAAACATAGCTCTCTTCCCTGAATCTCCTCTCCAAGTTCTTTTTGCTCGATCGTCCTAATGCATAGCCATTGAGAGTACGTAGCATCCACATTTTGATGGTCCTCTTGTTGTCCCCAGAATTCTAGTTGGTTATCTATCTCTTGCATCAAGAGCAGTTTCCCATTGGCGGCTAGAGTAAGGAATACATAACTTGTGCGGAAGTTTTCGTTTAGGGAATAATGGAGCTCCATCCTGGAGATGTGGCCGGTTTCCGTGTTGGCGACGATTAGGTGAAACCATGGGTTTGTGCAAGAAAAGATATAGCCAATGTACCGTTCCACAACGTATGACGGCATCGCCGAATAACCCCCAACCTTTGTAGTCTTTCGTATCACCGAAGGAATTGGTACGCGCACTCCATCTTGCTTCGTCGGAGGAGAACATGTGGAGACTATACACGAGCAGTCACCGTGGTCCAAGGTGATGTTTACCACTTTGAAGATAGACGGGTCATCATTGGAGCGACAGTCTGCACCAGTTAGACGAGGTTATGACATCGTCTCCGTGGCCCTTGTGCCACTCTGAGACGACGAAGAAGCCGACCAAGGAAGAGGAGCAGTCCGATCCTGATCTGGCCAGCGGCATCGAAGGAAGGAGGGATCTAAGACCAAGTGGCGCCACCACTTGCATGTGGTAGCGCACCGGAAGAGGGTGGGCACATCCTTAACGCGGAGGAGGATCTCGAGGAGAAGGTCCTCCGAGAGCGACGCCGCCGTCATCACGGTCAGTTTAATTAGGGTTTGCGATCGTGACTCAACTTTGGAGGTTGCCGACTCGGTCTACAATCCGACGTACGTATATGTGTAAAGAGTTGGAAACTGAACTCGAGTAGATCGATGACAAACTGGAATCTGAAACTCAACGAGTAACCTGGAATAGATTCGTACGGGTTGCTGCTTGCTGAAGAAAAAACGCGACTTCTTATCAAATTCTAGTTAGATAGATACACTAGTACGTAGGTTTGGTTCGTCTGGAATTGGGGACCAAGATCACAGCTATAGCTACAAAGACATCACGTTCATCACATTGGTCGTACATCCTCTGACCTAAATAGGACGTCCCAGGTTTTATCTAAATTTCCATATATCTATTAAATAACAGTATAACTCACCAAGCTAGGAGCAACCACAGCAATTTGAGATCCCTCGTCGTCCGATCAACGTCACTTGCGAACTAGATCGATCTGCCTTCAGCGGCACTTCCTCGTGCACCTAGACGAGCCCAACATTGAGAGGGCCGCTACTCCACGAATTGACCACCGTGAATTCTTGTGGACTGGGCCAACTTGTGTGCTATCGTGATGGGCTATACAACCTGTAGAAAACAAATGGACCGAGATCACAATCGGGCAGGCCAATGGTGGTGGAGCGATTCAGCAGAACTAATGTGTGGCCGAGCCAGGGCCTCGTTCGGTAAGCCCGTCCGCTAGCGGCTGCTCGACGCAATTAAGTGCTAGCTGCAGCAGCATGGGAGAGTTACAATTCATACGCCATTATTTAGGCAAGAAGTAAACCAGCCGTTTCTACAAGGCCTTAATGGTGGGTTAAGGTCAATAACAATTTCTCTTTTGACGTCAGCTATATACATGCTTTGTACCTTCTTCCCCTTTCCTCCTTCCTCCAGAAAAGTTGCCCTTCTAGGAAAAACTTTGCTGTAGATTAATTTTCCCTAACCACTATAACACCTTTTCACCTCAAATCTTGTATTCAATCTGGAATCCTAATTTTGTTCTCCGTTCTTAAATTTGTTTTCAGATACTGCCGCCCTGGTATACTGGTTCAAGGAATCTGTAGAGGCTGGTTCTTGCTTTTCTGGTTGTTCGGGAATTCTGCCATTGAAGATTTCCAATGGTTGTTGGCCAGATTTGTTCATGTGGACTTCATATTTTATACAATATCTAATATCTAACTATGTGTGCCTATGATTGCCGAGCTTTTGTGTTTACACGTCAGTTTCTTATTACACATTCTAGCATAAAAATATACTAAATTAATTTTGAGACGAATTTTTTTAGACGAAAAAACAAAGGTTAATTCACATTGAAACTAAAGCAAGATTCATCATCAACCGTATTAGCTCTGATTTTTTTTTGAACAATTTACATCACTATTTATCCCGGCTGATGCTAAATATCTCCTTTGATGAAATGGCCGTCTGCTGCCAAAACCTGGGAGTGCATGAATGAGGTCTGGCCTCTTCCAAAACCTGATCGTATTGTAAATACGGGCTCTAAGTGGTTGTTCGATTTATCGGCAACGGTACCTCCAGAAACAAACAATATGATTATTATGCTATGCTGGAGAGTGCGGCTGCTCTGTAATGATGCTACGCATGCAAAATCTATTCCTCCGACAGAGGTAACCAAACCCTATTTATGCACCTACTTTGACTCATTGTTCCAAATCCGACAACAATCAATTACTGAGATTGTCAAGGGAAGGAGACCGTATGTTACTGCCATCAGTCCAGCGGGTGATAATTCAGTACTCCCTCCGTTTCAAAATATAAGATGTTTTAGGTTTGTGAAGAAGATGAATCTAGACTTGTTTTAGTATCTAGATTCACTCAACTTTGGGATAAATCTACACATTAAAAAAAGTCTAGATTCATTTTTTTCACAAACCTAAAACATCTTATATTTTGAAACGGAGGAAGTACCTGTCAGTGCACCTATGCCTAAACCTGCACGGGTTGGGTGGCAGTGTTAGTGGATGGCTCTTTTCATGAGGATGGTTCTACTGGGTCTGGTATGGTTCTCCGTGGCCACGATGGTGTGGTCATATTTTCGGCATACAGACACCTTTTTCAATGCAATGATGCCCTGGAAGCAGATATCAATGTGCTTATGGAAGGACTAAAACTAGCACATCAATGGTCAGATGACCCAATTTTCATCCAAAGTGACAGTGCTCTAGCCCTTGCAGCAGTTAGAGATAAAACTTGCAATAGATCAGTCCATGGACATTTGTATGAGGAGGTTAAGAGCCCCATTAAACTTCGAGATGTTATCCTCGTGAAACTTAAATGGGATCAGAATAGGGTGGCTCATAGTCTAGCCCACTTGGGTAGAATTGGAGGGAGTACTGCTTATTAGGTACACCATTCTCCAGACCGTATAGCATAATTGTTGCTGATTGTAACCCTATGATTGAGGCATAAAATCTCGAAGATTCCCCCGAAAAAAAAGGTCGGTCTTGAATTTTTTCTCCTTCTTATGTTGTGAAGGAGATAAATTTAAATAGAACATATGTTTTAGGTGAGTGCATCATGTTTACCCTTTTTGTGTCCCCATTTCAATTATTTGACATAGTTTATCTAAACTTGAATATTGATATATTCTAAAAAATATATAAATAGATCTTGTAAACGGACGGGCGCGGCAACGCGCGCTATTATGATCTAGTATACTATAAAAGGGTAGGACTGGGCATCCTCCGGGCCTCCAGCTTGTACCGCCCACACGTGTCCTCCTAGGCTGCTGATTCCCGCTTTTGATTCTATGAAGCAAAAAATCTCTCCCATTTTTTGATGTTTGTAGTAAAAAACTGTTCGCCCACAAAACAGAAGAAATAGACTTGATCTCACTGGAGACTGATTGATCTTGCTGAAGACCTCGTCGGAGACGTCAAAGTAAAAAAGTTACTCTATTGTAGCAAAACCGACTTCGCCACAAGAGAACTTGTAGGAAAGTACTAATATACTAGAAAAATCACAAAATGGATGTAGCGTTATACTACCATAGCAAAAAGAATTCCGATGAGTTACTCCAGTAACACACTTATGATGCAAAATCGCAGAACGGTTCTAGCAAAAAAAATTCTTCATACGATGTAAAATTGCAAAACGTTCATAGCAAAATATTACTTCCTATGTGCAAAATCCACATAATTGTTTGTAGCAAAAAAAAAAATTATATGATGCAAAGTTGCAGAATGTGTGGTGCAAAAACGTGGAACAATTGTAGCAAATCCACCACGTTCCAAATAGTGGCTGCCAAAATTGTACCTCTTCAGTCTAAGAGGTAAATACCACGGTGTTTCTCTCAAAACCAACGTCTTGGAGAGACCTAATAACCCTCGCTACTGGTCAGGACTGGTGAAGACTCCACTTCGGTTCATCCGAAGCTTCACGAACACCCTAAATTGGAACCATGGATTTGGATTTCGGCCGAGACTTTCGAAATTCCGACTAAATTCGACCATGTTGCTCGGGAACGGCAGGAAATTTTAACTAACAAATCATTTTAAATTATGGGAAAATTTTGTTGAATTATCTAAAATATTTAAAACTTGGTAAAATTTAGTCAAAAACCCATAGTTTGGTCAAATTTGGCTCCAAAATTTAAATTTTGGTTCTTTCATTTCGTCCGAGATTTGACCGAATTTTTCCGAAATAGGCTAATTTCGGCCACTCCGCTTAGGCCTGGTAAAATATCAAAACCGACATCCAAAACCTTGATTGAAACATGTCCGATGTTTAACTAAGAAACATGATATGTTGCTATAGTACGTTATAATATAATTTATATGTAATCGAATAACTAAGTTGTTCTTGAACTTTTTAAACTATTTCTTTTATGATTGTTTGGAGTCATATGTGTATTAAAAAATTGTATAATGGAAGTGGCGCATGTGGTCGGGAAAAACCAAAGCGTCCAGAAATCACGTAGAATTTGAGTAATTTTATACTAAGTATTTTTATATTTTATAAATGAACTTATCTATTTCAATTTATGTTATTGCATAGTTAGCATAATTAACTACATCACACAGTTTCCAAATTTATTTTCTACTTTTTTCGCAAAATTAGTTTTCTAAACACTGCCTCTTAAAACAACCTTTTGTCAAACCAAATCCCTTTATGCCAGGAATTTATTCATGATATTTGGAAGAATCACAATATTACTTCTTATAGATCGAGTTGCACATAATTGGACTATAGTTTTACAAAACGGTTGTGGTCTAGACGTGATCTATAAATTGAAAGTTGCACACTTTTTCTAAAATCTACAACTATTAATTGCTCTTTTGATTAAGAAGTGACATGAATGATTGTCAGTTTAGGGGCTACTTAGTGGCTTGAAATGTGACCCATACATTATATGTTTAGTGAAACATACCTAGTATATAGTATTGCTAATTTTGGTAGAAACTCTGAGGTGCACGATATGACAAATATGTTGATAGATATTTTGAGTGTAAAGTCAGCATATACAGAAATAGAAATTTCACGAATGTGAGAAATGTTTATGATGAGGTTTATCGGGAAATTATTGGCCTTTTAGATTATGCAGTCTGAGTGAAACTAGGCGATGATTATACAGTTGGCAAACTACCATACTGAAATACACATCCTGTGTAATGTTTTTTTAGAACACATCCAGTGTAATCTAGCAGCCTGTAGAGTGTATTTATGTACGAATAGACACGCCGTCAAATCATACCTACGATTTTAGCTTTCACTACGGGAAAAATGTTCGCTGCCGTCGACCCCACTCTTTGTCGTGTGCCAAAAGGCCCGGAACACTGGATGTGTAAACCAAGAAGAATCTTTGCCGTGTGCAAAAGGCCCGGAACACTAGATGTGTAAAACGTCCGGAACACTGAATATAATCTTTGCCGTGTGTAAACCAAAAAGAATACGACAAAGAATAGGTGCACGGCAAATTACAGAAAAAGAACACGACAAAGAAATAAACATGGCAATGGACAGACGAAGGCACACGACAAAGAAAATCATCACGACAAACTCAACGAAGACACACGGCAAAGATATATTCATGGCAAAAAAGTGGGCCCCGTGGCCTCGCAGGGTCACCCGCCGGCAGGGGCTGACGGCAGAATCTTTGCCGTGTGCCTTCGTCGTCAGGTACACGACAAAGATAAGCTTTGCCGTGTGTATTCTTCTGCATACACGGCAAAGTATTTTTTTCACCTTTTTTCTTTCATTTAGTTAGCAAGGATTTTATTACATATATGTTAGGTGATATTATTTCATAGGATCATGAGCACACACATATGATCATAGGTTATTGTGGTCTTGATCACTACATGCACCCCCCTTATACGATCCGGTTTCACCGGAACAGGGAGATTCCCCCTTATACAGGTCCAGAACCTTTCGCTTCTAGGTTAGAGCGCATGCATGCGCGGAGGACACATGCAATCACCTATACCAACCTTGCACCACATTCACACACATATGCTAGGGACACATGCAAGTTTTCATCTGATTCCGACGTTTTCGTGGTCTTCCTCCGGCGAAACCCTGATCTGCGGGGCTCGAATCGTCTACCCCCCTAGACATTCTTCTGACAGGGGTAGCCCAGCGTAGCTCTCTCTTGTTATGTGTTTGATTAGGTCATAATATGATGTAAAACTATGTTGGTTCACAAGTTGGGGCACTATCCTACCCGGTTTCACCGGAACGGGGAGATTCCCCCTTATATAGGTCCAAAACCTTTCGCTTCTAGGTTAGAGCGCATCCATGCGAGGGGGACACATGCAATCACCTATAACAACCTTGCACCACACTCACACACATATGATAGGGACACATGCAAGTTTTCATCTGATTCCGACGTTCTCGCGGTCTTCCTCCGGCGAAACCCTGATTTGCAGGGCTCAGATCGTCTACTCCCCTAGACATTCTTATGACAGGGGTAGCCCGGCGTAGCTCTCTCTTGTTATGTGTTTGATTAGGTCATAGGATGATGTAAAAACATGTTTGTTCACAAGTAGGGGCACTATCCTACCCGGTTTCACCGGAACAGGGAGATTCCCCCTTATAGAGGTCCAGAACCTTCGCTTCTAGGTTAGAGCGCATGCATGCAAGGGGGAACACATGCACGCACCCAGAGACTAGTAGTTTTTGTATGTTCCAACATAGCACCACACTTTCATGCATGTTCTAGGGCACATGCATGCAGGTCCTCGAGGTAGTCAAAATTGAGAACAATCTATAAAGGATGTCAAACAACAAATTTCATATACTTTGTCGTGAAATCCTCTCATCTTGGTCTTTTGATTGACCCAAAGAGTGACCTTGAAAGATTCAAAAGTAGTCCAACAGCTTGCTTGGTTTTGTTGGTCAGCAGCTCTACCGTGAGGGGAAATTCTACTCTTGACGATTGCTTGAGGATTATTTCTTAAAGTTTGTGACTAGGCACCCACCTAATGGAAATGAAGTTTAGCATCCTCCAGAAGCTTATGGTAGAGTGCAAAGTTCAAATTTCCATGGTCTCAATCCTTATGAAGAGCTGGTACATGCTATATCTACAGGAGAAACTATCGTCCGCTCCTCAAGAGGGTTGACAGAACCACTGGCGGGAGTTTCCACGTATATATCCAGGATTTTACTAAGTAATAGCGCATGTCTACAAAGGGGGTCACACTTGGGACATACACATGGGACCTACCAACCTTGCACCACACTCACACACATATGCTACGGACACATGCAAGTTTTCATCTAATTCCGATGTTCTCGTGGTCTTTCTCCGGCGAAACCCTGATCTGCAGGGCTCGGATCGTCTACCCCCTAGACATTCTTCTGACAGGGGTAGCCCGGCGTAGCTCTCTCTTGTTTTGTGTTTGATTAGGTCATAGGATGATGTAAAACCATGTTGGTTCACAAGTTGGGGCACTATCCTACCCGGTTTCACCGGAACGGGGAGATTCCCCCTTATACAGGTCCAGAACCTTTGCTTCTATGTTAGAGCGCATGCATGCGAGGGGGGAAACATGCAATCACCTATACCAACCTTGCACCACAGTCAAACACATATGCTAGGGACAACTGCAAGTTTTCATCTGATTCCGACGTTCTCGTGGTCTTCCTTCGGCGAAACCCTGATCCGCGGGGCTCGGATCGTCTACCCCCTAGACATTCTTCTGACAGGGGTAGCCCGGCGTAGCTCTCTCTTGTTATGTGTTTGATTAGGTCATAGGATGATGTAAAACCATGTTGGTTCACAAGTTGGGGCACTATCCTACCCGGTTTCACCGGAACAGGGAGATTCCCCCTTATAGAGGACCAGAACCTTTCGCTTCTAGGTTAGAGCGCATGCATACGAGGGGGGACACATGCAATCACCTATACCAACCTTGCACCACACTCACATATGCTAGGGACACATGCAAGTTTTCATCTGATTCCGACGTTCTCGTGGTCTTCCTCCGGCGAAACCCTGATCTGCGGGGGCTCGGATCGTCTACCCCTAGACATTCTTCTGACAGGGGTAGCCCAGCGTAGCTCTCTCTTGTTATGTGTTTGATTAGGTCATAGGATGATGTAAAACCATGTTGGTTCACAAGTTGGGGCACTATCCTATCCGGTTTCACCGGAACAGGGAGATTCCCCCTTATAGAGGACCAAAACTTTTCGCTTCTAGGTTAGAGCGCATGCATGCGAGAGGGGACACATGCAATCACCTATACCAACCTTGCACCACACTCACGCACATATTCTAGGGACACATGCAAGTTTTCATCTGATTCCGACGTTCTCGTGGTCTTTCTCCGGCGTAACCCTGATCTGCGGGGCTCGGATCGTCCACCGCCCTAAACATTTTAGGTTAGAGCGCATGCATGCAAGTTTATGGTATAGTGCAAATTTCGTATTTCTATGGTCTCAATACTAACAAAAATCCAAAAAAGAGTTCACTAAAAACATAAAATAAATACAATTGAAAGAAAAAACAAAAACAAAATTAGAAAATAGTAGAAGGCACACGGCAAAGGATAAAACACACAGCAAAGAGGTCCTTTGTCGTGTGTCTCTTTAGGGTACATTTGTCGTGTGTTTCTTCCAGCAGGTACACGACAAAGACCTTTGCCGTGTTCCGCGCGAATTGGCACACGACAAAGGGTTGCCAATATTTGTCGATGCGGGCCCGCGTGCCCCTGCCTTATCCTCTCCCTCCCTTCCCAGCGCCTCCCAGCTCGATCCCGTGCCGCCGCCGCCTCGATCCAGCGCCGCCGCCGCCTCGATCCCGCGCCGTCGCCGCCGTCCACCTGCCCCCGCCTGCTTCTCTGGCCGCCGCTGCCGGCACCTCCTCCACCCGGTCCAGCTCCCCTCCACCCACCTTGGCCCCATCCGCCCCGCCCCATCCGCCTCCGCGCCCAGCCACCGCCCCCGGCCATGGGAGCTCGCCGGCGGCTCCACAGGTAGGAGCTGGGCCGCCGCCCGCCTCTGCCTCCCGCCCCGACCGGCCCTCATGCCCCCTCTCCCACCGACTACACCATCGGTATGTGCCTAGATACATGTATTTTTAGATATATGTGTAGTATATATTGTGTAGTATATATGTATGTGTAGTATATATTTGTTACATGTGTAGTATATATATATATATATATATATATATATGTATGTATGTGTAGTATATATGTGTATAGGTGTAGTATATATATGTATGTGTAGTATATATGTGTATATTTGTAGTATATACGTGTAGTATATATGTATGTGTAGTATATATTTTTAGATATATATAGCATGTATTTGTTACATATATGTATAGTAGTATGTATATATGTTGTTTCATATATGCATGTGGATAGTAGTAATTTAGGAATTATGTGTAAATTTTTGGCATGTCTATAGTAGTAACTTAGTAATTTTTCTTCGTGCAAGATGTGTGTCGAGTCTGAGGGTGGGACTGTCGACGACGTAGGTCATTTTGCGGGAGGTTCGCTGATCTTCTTCACCTCTCGGTCACGCTTCGAGGGTAAAAATCTGTTCTCCTACCTTATTGTCCCGTGGGTAAGTGATCAAGTGTCTTATTGTCCAATGCTCGCAATTTTCAATCTTGCCTTATTGTCTAATGCACATAATTTCCAATGCTGCAGATGGACAATACGATGCCGCCGCCTGGTGGGTCCGTGGGTGGATCGAACAACCAGGCGCCGCCGTCTTTCACCGTCAGCAATCCTTCGGTCGTCCGGAGGCTGAATCAGAGTCCTCCAGGTTTGTTTTCTTATACTTGTCAAATTTAGCCATGCCATCGCATTTATAGAAATTTTAGCCATGCTATGACACTTGTAGAAATTTTAGCCTTGCCATGATACTTATAGAAAATTTAGCAATTCCATGACACTTGTAGGAAATTTAGGCTTGCCATGATACTTATAGCAAATTTAGCAATTCCATGACACTTGTAGATAATTCTATGCCATTGTCAAACTTTTAGCCATGCTATGACACTTGTAGAAATTTTAGCCTTGCCATGGGATTTGTAGATATTCGTGATTTTACTTGTCATATTGATGTAATTTGCCATGAGACTTGTTAAAATCCCATATAGTTGCCATTGCCATCAACTTGCCTAGAAACTTGTTCATATAATGATTTTACTTGTCATATTGATGTACTCGTCTTAAACTTGTAGGATCTCACGATGGAGCATGAGCTTGTGGAGCACTCGGCGGTGATGATCTTGTAATATTTGCTAGTTTAGGTCTTATAACTTGTTGGTTATGCACTTGGTAGTATTTGACACTTGTGGCATGAGCTTGTGGCAAGAATAAACACTAGCATTTGACACTTGTAATATTTGTGAAATCTCTTGCTTTCATGGTGATGATGTTTGCTAGTGTTGGTGATGATTATATTGTTGTTATTGACAATTATATTGTTGTTGTTGATGATGTAGGAAAGAACGTATACACGGAAAAGAGTGATTGCACACGGCAAAGGAGGAACACGGCAAAGATGTGTTGGCTCTGTCAGACGGACGGAACCGTCAAGTACTTTACTTTACCGTGTCTGAGCAGAAAACACTTTGCCGTGTTCCAGACGCAAAGACACACGGTAAAGGACCTTTGCCGTGGCTATCGTTGCCACGGTAAAGGTGGTTTCCAGAGGTGGAGCCGCTGTCCTCCTTCCCCGCCGGTCAGTGCTGGGATGAGCTTCTAAACATTGAGTTGTTCCTCCCGGAGATGCCGCAGCAGCAGGAGGAGTCGTTCTCCATCGATCCAAGCCATGCCAAACCGAAGGGAGCAGAATCTCTAGGTCTCGGGAAGAAGGACGGCATGGAGGATTTTTGGGGTTTCTGCTGGCCTCCCGCGGGGCCAGAGCCGGAGGCGGAGTCGGAGCCGCTGTCCGCCTTCCCGGGGTGGAAGCCGTGGTGGTGGCCGGAGGATTGGAGGATTACGACGTGACCGAGGAGTTGCTGCAGCTGCATTTCCCCAGGACGTGGTCGGAGGACGATTCCAAGGAATTCGCCCCGAGCACCAGCCACGACCAAGCTTCCTTGGCCCATCCTCCCGCAGTCCAAAGATTTGCTAATTTAGATTACTATATACTTTTGTTTTATACTCTAGTAAGTATTTATATTTCTCAAGGATCCATATGTTCTGTATACACCAATTTTATACTCTAGTAAGTATTTATATTTCTCAAGGATCCTGTCAAGGTACCGATTATGTTTAATTCTTTGTGCAGAAATCTATCAGTGTGATTTGTCGTTTCCAATTGGTATTTGAATTTTTCAGAGTAAATTGGTGTTTGAACCACGATAGGTAACTAGCTAGGATGGTCTTACCTCAACCTCGCCATGGCACCAGCGATGAGCGCTGGGCAGGCGGTAGTCCGGCGGTGGAGCAACCCGTAGCCGGCAGCCTCCTTGTCGAGCTCCTTGTGGAGGAAGCTAGTGCAGGTACTCCCATTGCCGCCGTCGTCGCCGCGTTTCTCCTCTCCTTCCTATTCACGGTCAGTGGTGAGCTGGGCTCCCACTTTCCGAAGGTCATCCTCTTTCCCCGGCCCCTTCTTCTGCAACTATCTCTACTGCTGGTTTCATTTGGGAATTCTTCCCCAATTTTTCTAGGGAATTCTTCCCCAATGCTCATGTTGAGGAAGATTGAAGTCCTGGACCGAACCTTGTTGCTTTTGTCGGGGTAGCGGAACCCGATTCCCATGTTTGAGATCATATGGAAAAATATAGTATGTTTTGAATATGATGTGAACCTTTTGATAGTAAGGAACAAAAAAGTGAAAAATTGTGCACATATCTGAAAACAAAAATGGATGGCACGGATTATTGGGAGTGCGCAACTAACATGGTGCTAAGAAAAAAAAAACAATCCATTATGAAGTGAGAAGTGTCTGATACCAGGTGACTTCCCACTATATCGGCTATATATGACGGTACCATTCCTCAGATTGGCTCAGTCGTATATATCGACGTTGGCAGGAGAAGCTTAATAGCGGCTTCTTCTTAACTTGGCGTGTTCCTTGAGAATGCCTGCGACTGTGAGGAGTTCACTGCCATTGTTCAGCTGCCTGCAGTGAGAATCAGGATTGAGTGGACTAGCCGCGTCAAACATAATCTTGGCCCAAGCTAAGGCGATCATATTTAGACCGTCAGGTTCACGGTCATGGAATTGCATCTCCTCACCGTTAGTAGGAGCGGATAGGCCCAAGGTATGGGCGATCTGGTTGATCCTATTGTCAGCATCTGCGGGTCATGTGGTTCTTCCTCATCCTCTGTTTGATCCGTCGTTGGTTGCTCCTCCTCCTCATCATCATCATCATCATCTGGTTGATCCTCTGATTCCTTGTTCTTCTGCTTGTCCATGAACCAATGGAGGTAGACTTGGGTGGCGATGTGCCACACGACTATGCACTCATCCAATTCCATTGTATCCATTTCCGTGTTCATGGACGTATATACTGCCCCTCTACCTTCCTTGTCACATAGCTGATGTTGGTAAGAAGATGGCCTGTGGCCACCGGTGCAATAGTCGAACAACTGTTCAACCAACAGGCGCTTTAGCTTTTGTGACACGGGGACGCGGCTCGAGTGGGCCATCGCGTTCCAAAGCTCCTCCTTTCTCATCCATCTTGCGATTTTGCTGCTAAGGCTGGTCTTTCTACGATCATAGAGCTTAAACAGGTTGTGTTGCCCCATCGAGTCCGACCACCACCTCCTCCTTTCCGGAAGGACCAGCCGGCGAAGAGGCAAAACTACAGGACGAAGAAACTCCATGTTGGTCAACGTCCAGCTCGAGAACACGACCCTCACCAGGGATGTGGCATCCAGGATTACGGCCCCAACTAACAAGACACATGTGACACCCACATTTGCTCTGCTGTAACTGTAACCGTAGGAGTAAGAGTGTCTATGGTGGTGAGACTGAAGAAGAAGAAGCGACCGATGGAACAACACCAGTGATGCGGTGGTGGACACCAAAGAAATGATGCGGATCAAAAGGCCATACCAGGCGTGTATCACATTGGCCTTGCTGTACAAGAGGTCGTGCATCAGGGACAGCTGCATCTCCACAAAGGTGAACAACTTCTCATTGTCCTTAGGACGTGCACCCCAACAGTAGTACTCATCTTGGCGCGTTTTCACCGGCCTATTGAAAAATACTTTGGCAACAGGCAGCAACAGATGCGCTTTCCTCAGGAGGTCCTCCGTATCCTCTGCCTCCATATGCTCAGTTTCTTGGGGATAGATCGTTGCTCCACCTTCCTTCTCGTAGTTCTTGCTATTTCCGTCGCTGCTTGCGCACTTGAGAGCCCAAACTCTCTCCCCATACTTGACAACACCCACCACAAACACCAGGATGCTGGCACACAAAAGCAAGGAGACGCTGCTGCCCACCACGGATGACTGGTAGATGACGTAGGCCGCCGCAGCGACCTGCACGGCGAGCCCCTGAAGGTGGCGTAGCCACAGCCGGTTGTCCTCCATGGAGTAGGCGGTGATGCTGTCCTGGCCGCCAAGGTGCACAAGCAGGAACGGCGCCCATAAACCCATCAGCTGCTGCTGCTGCTGCTCCGTCGACCTGCTCATCACAGACATGTGACCCAGCGTGTATATCGCCGTCGAGTCAGCCATCAGGTACGCAGACCAAACAATGGCCCTTACCACGCCCGAGTCTTTGCGCCGACGGATCTCCGCGGTGATGAGGAGAGCCACCTGCATTGCGAAGCTTAGCAGGACTAGCACTTGGATCCCTCGTTCTGTGTAGAGTTGCGCTAGCGCCTGCACCACGGCCATTATATTGCGACAGGTCTGAAATTGAATGAGCAACGGCTTATTATGCTACAACCTGACATCCAACACGTACGAGACTGTGTCCATTAGGTACCCGGTCATCAATTAAATAATGCAGTATAAACCTACTCATAAAAACAAGAAGGAAATGTTACACATAGTATTTAACTAGTGCACAAACAATAATATAAAATTTAAGACCACACAAAAAAGTCACAATTTTTTTTCAAAGGTATACATAACTTTTCTATAGCTAGTTATAAAATAAAAGGACTTTTCTATAGTCACATAGACAAAATGAAATCGTTCCAAAAGTACAGAAACAACATGGATCTAAATGCTTATCCCACGAGTCAAACCTGGGCATGACACAAGCTGGCCCGAAAATTCTGTACTTGGGCGGGCCTGGCTCGGGTTTTAAGCATGGACTCCAAAAAGTATTTAGGAGGCATTTGGGTTTTGATATTAGGTGAAACTATGCGTACTTGGGCGGGCCTGGCTCGGGTTTTAAGCTTGCCTCGACCATAACTCCTTCCCCTTCTTCTCAACGCTCTGCCGCCATGGTGCCAGAGACGCTGAGAAAGGTACGGTAGACTCCGAGTAGAGGATGGCGACGACAAAAACTTGAAGACATGAAGTGATTTCTGCGTAATACCGTTTCCTACAGAAAGTGTTCCAATCCAAACGGGTCCTAGCTAGATGCCGAGTTTGCATTGATTCGCTTAGCACTAAAATGCGTGATTACGCGAGCTAGTAAAATGGAATGGTAACTCACATCGGAAAATTGCAGAAGCGGTCGACGACGACCCCAAGTGCTCTGCAGCTAGTAGTAGACTCAAGCAAAGACCAGCAGATTTCAGATGGAGAGAATGACCGGAGATGAGTGTCTGCTTAGACGCACTAGCTAGTCCTCAAGATCTGGATCACAAGTCGCAACGCAATGAGGTCAGATTGAAACCATCGATATATACACCAACCCACTAGCTTGGCCGCGCCGTCCAACAAATAAATAATCCACATAGAAATATATATATGGAAATAAAAGACCAAGACTTGAACTGTTTGTCTGCCTCCATGGTCTCACCAAACGGCAAACTCGATATCTTGGCACTACGCCGAGAGAGGAGGATTATTTTACTTCTTAATTAACTAACGCCACTTGAACTAAGCAATGAGACTATCGAGTTGTACAGCCCTGTCAATGGAATCTGTACAACTCCCGAGTTGCTCTTAGTCTGGGGTCCTCCATGTTCTGTTTATTGTGGGCCCTGATGTAAACTGTGCTACGATGTCTATCTAATGCAAGTCTCGGTCCTTCGGGACCCTACCATTTTTAAAAGGGATTGCCTAGATCTTATATGCTTTAAAACTTCTTATGTCTAAGTTAGTGACATCATTCTACTATTTATGCTAATTCTCAGTTGCAACATAATTGCAACTTATATAATTTATTCTAATTCTCAGTTGCAACCTAGTTGCAACTCATTAAAATTCCAGTTACAATCTAGTTATAACTCATGTGGAAGTCCCACGTTACACGAATCACGAGGTAAATCTAATGGCGAGAGAGGTGACTGAGACATAAGAAGTTCTCAGGCGCCCTAGAACTAGCAAATCCGTTGTTAAAAAAAGTTGAACTTTTATATGCCCAAATTAAATCTTTGAGAATCATGCATTAGATCTTTTTCTACCTTTTGCACTAGTCTTCATTTTGGGTTCAGTTAGCCAAGTTTTATCTAATCTACATTTGTATAGTATCCTTGTTTATTTGCATACTATTTATGTATTCACTACAATATCCATGCATTGTGAAGTGCTAGAATTTGGTGAGTTTTGGGCTGTTGGTCCATCAGACAAATTCTTAAATTCTTTTTGGGCCACTCGTGCATGACAGCATATGGCTGTGCTAGTGGTGCTAAAGTTAATCCCACATTTCTAGTGGAAGGGGAGTTGGACCACCTTATATAAATAATAGAGTGTTGCATCACTCACTAAGGTGTGAGAATGAGAGAAGCCATCGCGTACTCCTCCTCCGACGCCGCCCACCTCGCCTCACCACACCACGCCATGCCTCATCACGACGCGCGCGCCCGCCCCGCAGGTTGCGAGAATCTCGCCGAGTCAAGCTTTATTTTTTTTTTGGACAAATCATTAACGGACGCGTTAATCAATCAGCCGTTTCTAGTTTTTATGGATCGTGGGCTGTTACCGACTCGGACGTGGGTTGTGCCCGCACGATCTCCCTGACCTACACTATATAAGTGTCTGTGATAAATCTATTCGGCTATCAATCCACACACGCGCCTACCTCCAGAACCTTGCGTCGCCGCCTTCGTCTTCCCCATCCCGGCTTGCGGCGTTCACCATAGATCGGGACAGTAGGCCTCCGAAACTCCGCCTCTCGTGAACCTGTACGGGTGAGGGGCGATCAGGTTTTTGGGGAGAGCTCAAGCGCGACTACTGGAAACCACGACGTCGTCCGACGATGAGTTCCCGAACGACGACTTCTTTCCGGACATCAGCTGACGAGGTTTAATCTCGTCAATGCCCATTGTTATGGACTTGGGTTTTGGAGAAGATGTGGATGCTGGAGATAGCGGAACGGTTATCAAACAAGCAACACGGGGACACGAGGTTTACCCAGGTTCAGGCCCCCGGAGGGAAAACCCTACTCCTGCTTGTCTGCTCTTGATTACGGCGGAACCGAAAGTTACAGGGGTACGCAGATACAATCTGGCGTGGAGGTGTGTATGCGGTGAGAAGTGCCCTCCTCGCCATGCCCTCCTAGCCTTTATATAGATAGGCAGATCCCGGGCATAGGTCGAGTCGGTTACAGATTAGGGTTCGCCCCTTTGAAATTCTATCTACTTTAGTCTTGTTCTCCAAGCATCCGAAGGCGTCATGGGCTTGGGACACCCGAAACCTCCACAGGCCGTGTATCTTGCAGTGGGCCTTCCCTCGGGCTGGACTAGGTATGCTGATGTTGTGTACCCGTGGGGTATAACCATGTCAGTAGCCCTTGGGTGCTCAGTTGAATCGTAGATTCGGCTGAGGACTCCTTAGTCTTTCGGGTGCAGTTTTATGCCTGTTTATAAGAGAATGATTTTAATTTGTAGGGATTGTTGATGCGTGTCCCTGACTCTCCTGATGGATCAGGGCCAGCTAACTGTCATAGGACAAAACAACACGATCTTCTTCAGACTCGAGTCCCTAGACTCAAATCTGGAACGGGTGCTGGTGTAATTCGACTCGGGCCACTGAGGTCTTACAGGAGTCAAATCCCAGTAGTTTTCGAGTGATACACCCAACGCGTCCGTCAGGATTTTCATCGTGTCTGTTGACACGGTATTTTACTGGCATAGCGCAGTCAGGTGCGTTACCATGCCATCAGATGATATCTGTAGGTCTTATGTTTGTGTCGTAGACACAACATCCGAAATGTTATCACCACATAGGTGTTTCGGGTGGCTAAGGAAAATGTTTCACACTTAACGTTTGTTTGGGCAAAGTTGCCAGAAAGTTTTTTGCATTTTGATCCGAAAGATCGCAGTCGAAGAATTCATAGGGTGCGCGACCAGTGCTCCCTATGGGAGTAGCCCCCGAGTGTCTGTTCGAGTCGTAGACTCGAGCAAAGACTTTAGTTCAGTCGTTTTTAGCTTCAGGTCCGAAGGACACAATTTTTTTCGAATGCTTGAATCAATCCTCCCTATGGGAGAAGCCCCCGAGTCCGTAGTGGAGTCGTAGACTCTACGTGGGACTCGAAGATAGTGGAGAGTTATATTTCTTCAATCATTTCTCAGGTGCGCGGCCAGCGCTCCTGATAGGAGTATCTCCCGAGTAGTTGCTCAAATCGTAGATTCGAGTGAGTACTTTAGTTATCAGCCGAAGATTTCCAACCGTTGCTAGATTTGTTTTGATGACGTCAAATCCCCCAGTATGTTGGCCAACTTCCATTAGTTCAACACTTTGATTTGAGCAATAGAAGATGTTTGAAAAAATTCGTTTCTACCTGCTGGTCTGTTTTGACAGATTCATGCCATTGTTTGCATTTGCTTCTTATTGATTCCTTTTTGAGCTCTCTTCAGGTAATTTGAGTTTCTTTGAAGGAGTTACTTAAGTAGCTTGTGTTTTTAGTGAAAAGCCTTGCTGTTCCAAAGTTTTGCCCGCGGTCTAATATCTTTTGAATAAGCTAATGTTGCTAATGAAGATTGTGCGAAGTTTTCTATGAAGGAAAAATTTCAGGTGTAGATAGAGAATGATGCAATTAGATGAAGAATGGACAAAAGCTCAATCTTGGGGATGCCACCATGGTGTCACCCCAATAAATATTCAAGAAGTACAAGCGTAAAAGCTTGGGGATGCCCAAGGCATCCCCTTCTTCATCAATAAAAAGCTCAAGTCTGTCTAGACACTTCACTTTTATTGTTTCATGCACAGTTGTGTTGTTCTTGGAGCGTCTTAGTTTTCGTTTGCTTTGATTAGTTTGTTTAGTTTGCTTTAGTAGTTTGGACCCCCGTTCTCGCTGTGTTGTTTTGCAAATAAGGTTGCTTGGCGTTTGGAAAGGAGTAGTAAGTTCTTGCTTGAAGTGCAAAAGGAGCTTGTATTGACTGCGACTAAGACTTTAGCATGACATGCTAGGTGTTGTTTTTGCATTATGCTTAGTGATTATTGCTGTAGCATGTTTTGTTCCAAACAATTGGGATTGCTTAGTGTGCCTTGAAGAAATTATGTGTTGTTTTAGCATGCAAAATCATAGTATTATGGTATTCTCCTTTGATGTTTTGCTTGGGTTGACTTGGCACATGCTCACACCATGTTATGACTATGACAAGTCACCATTAGCCTCTATGATCATTTAGTCCTTGACTTGTAGTACCACTCTTTGCTTTGATCAGTTTGCTTTGTTGCATTGCATAATTATGGCCATTATTGCTTTCTTAGTTGGTTGCTCCCAGTCTTTTGCTAGCCTCCACTTGTATGAGTAAGCTCTACTCATGCTTTCAACTCCCAAGAAACCAAGTTATTCCAAAGTGTCCACTATAAACTCCTATGCATGGTGTGTTACACCACTCCAAAGTATATTATTGTTTTCATCTATCTTCCAATTAAAAACTATTTTGCTATGTGAAAACTTGGTGATTAAATCCCTCACGAACTTAATGGCATATTTTATTCTTTGCCCCTAATAAACTTGAACCATTGAGGCAACTTTGTTGTATATGCTTGCACTTATAAGTTGGGATTAGCAGAACCGTGTTGTCACGGGGAACGTTTTCAACATTGCACTTGTACTCTTTTTTGTACTTCGTTGATGTCATGCTCTTTTGTCTATGGATGTTACCGGTGTGAAAGGAAGTGGGAACTTGTAAGTCCATGGAGTTTGTATTCTGTGTTAGAGAAACGCCTAGGCCGCTAGCCTAAGCCATGCTTAATCATGGTGGAAACTTGCAGCATCACCATAGTGAGCTATCTATAAAGCATCCACAATAAAAAGCTATGCATATGGTAAATAAAAAGATTGCTGAGATGCTCATTGTCTGCTTGCCTTGTCATTTTGGTTATGGGAAAGATCCTGTACCATGTGCAAGGGGTACCTCATTGGCGGTTCTCAATGATATGAAAATACTTAAAGTGACAAGAACTTGCATGGGACCTAAGTTGAGTATCCACGAGGTGTAGCCCTTATAGTCAAGGGACTTGAGATTGCCAACTTATACTTTGTCAAGCATATACTCCAGCTTTGCCACTTTAACCTTAACCACTTCAAGATGCTTATGATAGGGGCAATGAGGGCTGAAAGCTAACTAGTGCCATAATTTTTGGAAGCTCTTTTTGAAACTTGTAATTCCTGGTTACTTTACAAAAAAGGCCTTTCTTTCACCATTATTTGAGTCTCCACTTTCTACCTTTAGGCACCATTAAGAGAGCATAGTTGCCATTCTGTGTGCAATGTTCCAAAGCTTACTAATTAATGCATATTGTGTTATTACTTGCTCTTCTGTTATCTGTTTCTAGTCACCCTTATGAACTTTGAAGGTGTCATATGCATTATATTGCTACTCTATGAGGGACAAGCTGATTGCCACTATGCTATGTTTTCTGCATGTGAAACAAACAAACGTTTTTCAATGCATATTATTCATGACTTTTGTTTATAGCTTGTCATGTTGCATGCATAGTTACTATGTCCTATTGTTAGAACTCCATCTTTCATGCACATGTTTAGAGTTCTTTGATCCCATCTTTCAATGTTTGCAAATGGTTGGATCTTTATTACGAGGGTGCATGTTGTAACATCCCAATATTTAGGAACTAACGAAGGGTAGATTTAGAAATATGGAATGTTGCATGCATTCATTTGTGAAAATGTGAGTAAAATTTTTGCCAAATAAAAACCTTAAGTGATCAATGTTTCTTTCATACTTTAAGATTAGGTTTAGTCTTAAAGGATGATTGTTATAAACTTTGATATGATCTTTAAGGAATTATGTGTTTTAAAATGAATTTGAATTCTAAACTTGAATATTTGAATTATAATTTAATTCAGAAATAAACATTGTAACTTAAATTCTATCCAAAGAAAAACAATAATGATTATGAAACTTATTTCTTATCATCAATATATATAATCAAGTTATAAAATTATAACTTATTGAAATCATCCACACAATTCACAAAAGCAAATATACAAAGAATAAGAATATTCTTTATTAATAATAATGTAATCTTATTACAAAAGAATAAAATAAAGATTACAAAAATAATAAAAGAAAATTACAAAAGTATGAAGAAGATTACATTGGACTATTTACTAACTATTATGTAACTAAACCTAAACTAAATCTTCATATTTATATCTGTACCTGCAAAACAAACAGAAATATATAGAGAAATAAAAGGTTAGAGTTAGTAGTATTTTCTCTCAAACATGTCAGTGAAATGCACTTGACAAATTCATCATTGAGAAAATTATAAAAAGGGGCAAGTTTCACCAATATAAAAGAATCCGTCTTTCATAAATATAAAGCTAGAAGTCAAATAACAGCCAAGAGGGACAAATCCACCAGCCAGGTGAAAGTAACCAGGTAATAGTAAGTTTCCAGATTCTTAACATATCCATAAGTGCATAGCAAGCACACAGGCAGGACACACACCAGCATGCATGTGGTGTGTTGTCAACCTCACAGAACAGCCCAAACTCACAAAACCACAAGCACATCCGTGGAGAGGCACTAATGCATCTCTCCACTGCACACAACACACAAGAACAACCAGTGTAGACATCAGCTAAACCAAGCACCACATCCAGCAACCAAATCAACCAAAGCAAGAACACATCACCGGGATGGTGACATGAGGAGGGGGATGGATCAGGTGGACAGCAAGATAAGCCCAGGAGCTTGGAGGAGCAGATTAGCTCAAGATCAAGCACAAGAGTCCAGCAAAACCAGATCAAGATCATCACCAACTTACTCCACAAACATCAGAGTCTGTGGTGAGTTTCATAAAACCTTCACATGATCTAATCATCTTATTTAGAGAAAAGCATGTGTTGTTTTATAAAACAAAACCTCAGAAAGCACCCAAGTGGGGTGAATCCATCATAGGGATTTTTAAACTCTAAAAGCAAATAGCAAGTACCAGGATCCAACCAGATCTCAGAGCAACATCCTTGCTCTGGTTGTCAAACTATATTTTACAATTCAATCATACATATACCTATGATCTATTTCTAGGCACATCCCTAAAGGAAGGTTAGCAACTTAGAAAGAAATCTTTGGGATCTATATAATGATCAAACTCACTATCATTTTTTCCAAGCTTTGATTCAATAAAGAATAGCTGGTACCACTACCAGGACTATCTAGATGAATCAACTAGATAAGATATGAATCCCTCAGCCTCAGACCAACATCATTGGTCTTAGGGAATTCAGAGAAGAGCATCTCTATTTATCTTATAAAGCCAAGTTTGTCTTAAGCCTAAAACAACCCAATCAGTGGGTTAGAATCAAACTTGTGTGCCATACCATGATGGTGTCACAAGAACAATCCATTATGAATCAGGATAGACATTTAATCATCACAAATTCAAACAATCAACTTAACTAATCATTTTCCTGTTAACACAGGAATCATAACTAGGATATTCTTATATTAAACTTCACTGTTATGATCTCAAACTATACACTAGTTCTAAGCCAACAACACCAGGACAATGATTTCATCATGTCATAATCATGATCATAAACCCAGAGATGACAGTGAAAACTTATCAAGCCACTGACTTAACCAAGCATGATTCCCAAGCAACTATATCATCTGAATCTGATGCAATCCAAGCATCAAATCATCTAGTAAGCCACCAGAAACATCATAGATCATCTTAAGCAACAAGCCTCAGGCCAATAATCATTTAGCATGTGTACATACCATCCAAACATGATTCAATTCATCCAGTACATGATCAATCACATAACAGGAACCCTAAATGGATAATCATCCTAATCTGAATCAGACAGTAGCAAGAGAGAACACTGCCAGCATCTAGCATCGAATTAGCAAGCATAGAGAGCACCGGGGGAAAGGAATCAAACTCACCTTAGGTCCTTGCTGAAGAGATCGAAGAGGACGCAGAGGGGCCGACGACCATGGTGACACGGGGAGCACCCCAGAGGGGGCGCTGCAACCCGCACGGCGCCACGACAGTGACCCTGATCACGACTGGAGGTGCAGAGCATCACCTCGACGCACGACGACCACGGCAGCACTTGAATCCATGCCAACCCCCAATCCCTAGGGTTCGGGACGGCATCGATCCATTGCAGGAGAGCCTCAGGATCGAATTCAATTGGATAGAACGAACGTGCATCGTCGACAACCCCCTGTTGCACCACGGAGGCGACCAGAACGGCCTACGGCGGCGGGAATCGCCGGTGGCGGCATCGCCGGCCACAGGGTCGGGGTCAGAGGAGGAGAGGATAAGCTCGAGGGAGAGAGATAGGCAGTGAGGAGTGGGCCGAGCTGGGCTAAACCCTTCGGGGTGGCTCTTTTGTCTAGGACTAATGGGCCACCAGGGCCCAATAAGTACAACCAGCCCAGAAACATTTCCAGCCTGTTTGAATAAAAAGGAAAAGACCAAAATACCCCTGGAATTAATTAAATTCTAGAAAATAAAAGTCCAAAAATTATAAATAAAATATTTTTGGATTCACAATAATCCACTCTATCCAAATAAAATAAGATATAAAATTTTAGACATTTAATTTTTTATAAGCATTTTGTAATTTATATATGCCTTATGGAATTTTACAAAATTATTGAAAGATGATAAAAATTCATTATATATTAATATTATAGTATTTTTGAAAAATACTAAATAAATATTTAATAACAATTTTTAATGTATAATTGATTATTCCTAAAAGAATTATTAAATTAATAAAAGTCAAATAAAAGAAAATAAAATAAAATAATATATGCTATAAATATTAAAAAGTAATATTTATAAATGCTTAATCATCATTTAAGGACACCTTATTTAGGGTAAATGCATATAGAATTAAAAAAATGCATTACATTACTTGCATAATCATTTTGCTTCTTTAAATATTGTCCTTACCGGGCAATAATGATGTTTTTGTAGACATAGAAGCTCAAGGTCCAGTAAAAGCATAAGACTTCACTACCTTGCCATCACACGGCAAGTTCATCACTTGCTCATGTCCTTTGAAGAGTCTTTATCAAAGTATTTGCAAATTGTGTGTTATCATATATGCTATAAAAGAAAGAAAATATTATTTTCACAAATAAATAAATCATAGATATCATCCTAAGTGATGATATAATGGAGCAATAGAACTTAGGGTTCTAGTTGCAAACAACTATGATCAAGTAGGGACTTAGTAACCCCTAACATCAGTGATTCTAGCGCCGTATATTACGCGTTAGCCATGAGATTTGGAATGGGACAGAGAAGTCAGCTGTATCTTCTTCCTCTCGCATGAAGCCGGATGTGCAGGTCGTGGCTGTTATCCTCGTAGCGTGCATATTAATTGGTAATTCGTAGAGGATATGCAGCATATGGGTGGGAACCCTCATCGTCCCACGATAGTTCTGGCATCTAACGGTTTGTACAAACCATTCCCGTAATTCATTATGTGGGCATGGTGTACACTAAGGAGGCATGCGGGGTCGCGAAGGGGGCAGTGATTGGCTTGGACCAACTACTAGGGCCCACATCATAGAATTGTGGACGGGAAAGTACGCCCGGTTGTGCAACAAAGAGTTGATCTCTCATGGGTAAAGTAACGCACCTCTGCAGAGTGTAATAATTGTAACTTGTTACTCCCTGTTCCGGGAAGGAGCTACGAAAGCGACAGGAAAGGAACTCCATGAAAGTTCTGATCAACTTGTGAAGGCTGATTGTCATAGTTTTTTAGAATAAAATCAATCTCAGAAGAAAGATCTATAAAAACTGCATAGTGACAAGGATTTATAATCCAAGGTGGTAGTTCGAGCATCAAACTTCCCACCTTGCATATAATGAACTTGTTGGGTAATGCTGTTACTCATTCTTTTCTTTGATCCCTTGCTTAGACTCTGAGGATCCCGAAGACGTGCCAATGTATGCAGCCGAATGCCAAGAAGATGTGTTCTACGAGGAACCTGATCTGTCCGGAGGTGTTGAAGGAGTGGATTACGAAATCCGCTACGGTGTCGATGATAACGAGTCCAACTAAGTACTCCTAGTTAGTAGTAACCAATGGAACCGAGCAGCATGAACTCTATAGAATAAGCTACTGATCTCAACTCCTAGACGGAGTTGCTACTTTTAAATTCTGCTGAAACATTTTATATTTTGGTTTGTAAGTTGGATCTTTTGGAAGTATTGGACTTCCGGTATTGTAATAATAATAATGTATGTACTTTTGTAATATGGACCCGCAATGTTTCTGTTGTACCACTCTGAGGGACGTGATATTTACGGAACGGTGTTCTGTGGATGTCATGTCAACGACTATAGTGTACTACACATGCAGTGGTATGCTGGGTCACCGCACATATTCACCTAAAAAATTATTCTTTTATCACTTACCTACTCAAAGACGAGCATGAGTTAAGCTTGGGTATGCTGATACGTTGGAAACGTATCTATAATTTTTGATGCTCCATGCTTGTTTAGTATCTACTTTGCTTTACTTGTCCACACTTTGAGGTGCTTTTTACATGTTTTCTGGTACTAACCTATTAACAAGTTGCAACAGTGTCAGATGCCTGTTTTCTGCTGTTTTTGGTTTCAGAAAAGTTAGTAAAGAAATATTCTTAGAATTGGACGGGACGAACGCCAAAGTCAATAATTTTTCGTGGGGAACAAGAAGTCCAGAGGAGAGACGGAGAAGCGGGCCAGGGAGGCCAAACCCCTCCCTAGGCGCGGGGTCAGGTGGATCCACGCCTCGGTAGGGTTTGCCTACCCTGGTCGCCTCCCGGACTCCCCCTTCGCCTATAAGAAGCCCTCGATACAGAAACTCTCGGTACCCGATCAGAAATCCATGAAACCGTCTGTAGACGCCGCCACCATCGTCCCTAGATCGAGAGGGGGGGATCTGAAATTCTTCCCGGCACCTTTCCGGAGGGGATATCATCCCGGAGGCCTTGTCTCCGGTATGATTCGTGAGTAGTTCCACCTTGGACTATGGGTCCATGTAGTAGCTAGATGGTTGTATCTCCTCCTTTGTGCTTTCATGTATAGATCTTGTGAGCTCCGTTCATGATCAAGATCTAATCTATTTGTAATCATGCATGTTGTGTTTGCAGGGATCCGATGGATATTGAGATTTTTATGTTGGTTTGATTAATGGTTCTATCTTTATGATTATATCATGTCTGTGTTTTTTGTGATCTTGCAAGCTCTCTGTTGCTAGTGGTTATCTTGGCCAAGTAGTAGCTAGTGACTCCAAGAGGGAGTATTTATGCTCGATAGTGGGTTCATGCCTCTAGTTTCCAAGGGAAGTGACAAAAATCTCTTCGGTTGTAGATGTGTTGTTGCTACTAGGGAGAAAACAACGGTCCCTTGTTCATGGAACATGTGCATTGTTTACCTTACACACTTTGCTTAAAGCAGTTGTATGTTGCTTGCAACTTAATACTGGAGGGGGTTCGGATGATAACCTGAAGGTGGACTTCTAGTCATAGATGCAGTTGGATTACGGTCTATGTATATTATTGTGTTGCCCAATCAACTTCATAGGATCTTTATAGCTAGTAATTGCATTGTTATTCCTTGCTCAGTTCCTGTCAATTGCCCTGCTGTAATTTGTTTATCCTTCATGCCATGTTGATTATCTAAGGAGAACACCTCTAGTGAACTATGGACCCCGGTCCAATCTTTACAATTGATACATCTTCCACAGTTACTTGTTTACTTGCTGCAAACCATTACCTTCCACACCATACGTTTAATCCTTTGTTACATCAAACCGGTGAGCTTGACAACCTCACTGATTCGTTGGGGCAAAGTCTTGAGTTTGTGTTGTACAGGTCTCCACGTTGCTTCCAACACCTGTGTGACGTTTCCTTCCTCCTTCTGGTTCGATAACCTTGGTTTCTACTGAGTGAAATCTTGCTGCTGTATTCTTCATACCTTGCTCTTGGGGTTTCCAATGAAGCACTCTTCCTCCCTATTGAGTGTAGCATCAAAGACCAGACGCCCGCATCGTTCCGAGCACCTCTGAGCGTGAAATGCATCTCAGTCGGCTGCGTCGACCTCCACCAAGCATCTCGATCCTGCATCTCTGAGCTTCCACGTTGCCGGCTCCTGTTCTCCTGATCACCTCGATGGTGGTAGCTGCACTTCTCCGTCGTGCTCCATGGCCGTCCACCCCACCACCATCGACGGTCGCAACCACCTCACCACTCCCTACATCCTGGTTCTCTGCCGTGCTACCCCTTAGCTCCTACTCCGCCTCGTGCGATGCCAAGATGCCTCCTCAGCTGTAGCACAGTCTCTTCGCCCTCCTCGTGATTCCCCGGCTGCGCGACCCCGAGCCCGAGCAGCTCGACCACGACGTTCCTGGTCGACCATGCTCTGTCTGCCCAAGGCCACGCCCCTGGTGCCATCCGATCCACTCTGGTCGGCGCCCTGATTGGCCCCCTCATGGATGGCTCTTCCTCAATACAGCACATGTTCCTGCGAGGGCAGAGCATTGATCGGTCGCTCATCCAAGGCAGTGGGCGGGGACGTTTTTCTTTTCACCAATTAACCGAACATTGTGCCTTACACTTTGCGGTGGCAAGGCTCGATCGTATTTTGCCAAGGCAAGCGCCGTACCTTCACGGAGGCCACCCAAGTCCATGGCCCAAAATTGCAAATTTTCTACTACCCTTTAGTTTTCTACAGCCCATAAGCTATAAATGGCTCGTTTTGCCCTTCGCGTTACTGAACGAGAGACAGAGACACGATGAGCAGGTTCCCTGGAAGATCGGCATGGCGTGGTACCCGGTGGGACTCTCCTTCCCTCCTCCATGCGTCCTCCCCTCGTCCCCGTATGTCACCCAACGGCAAACGACAAGCACCAGCGAATGCCGACGGCAGGACCAGGGGCAAAAATTCATGTCCCAGTCCCTAAAGCGGCTGATCATCGTTGCCAACACATTCATTTCTTTTGAAAAAACACATTCTAACAAACATAGTACTCAGGATTTTAGCACAACCTGCACCGTCTGAGCATTTTTCACTTCTCCATTTTAAGCTCACTACCGACATTGATGTCATTTTGGTACTGTACAATTTCTTCACGGCAACTCCATGTAGCTTTTCTGCAGAAGCATTGAGAATGTTGTGCGTGTCCAAGAAGAGTCTCATGAGTGATGATCTCATTGCAGTTGCCTGACTTCTAAGTTGTACTACAAGTTCATCATAGTGTCCACAACTGCTCGCCGGTCACCTAGCCCTCGCCACCATGGCAACCACACCGACGATTCCACCGCTTCCGGCGAGGTCTACGTCTCCTGGCCTACCTCGACTCCGAACAGCAACTCCTCGACGTGTGCCATAAAGCAATCAAACCTGAGCATACCCGCTTGCCGACTTTAGCTTGATAATGACGTCGTGGCCAGCCATCACCGCTCGTCCGCTCCCTAGATAGCTTGCCGTTGTCCAGCTGCACCTGGAGGCACAACCAAGTGAAGGCGGCCGGCAGGGGGCGGTGTAGGCACAAGAGTAGGGAAGCAGCGTCATGAGATCAGATGGCCAGACGGCATACACACGAACTCCGATGGAGTTTGGAACCCTGCGATCTTGAGATGCAAGACGCGGAAAACTCATACGCCGCGGAGAAGCCCAGTACCCAGGTCGCGCTTGGTCGCAATCCGTGCAAAAGAATATGGGCTCGCATCCCCCGCCGCCATGCGCACCACGGCGAGGAGCGTCGTCCTCATCTCGACTGCCCTTCCCGTACCACAAATCGAATTGATTTGATGTTGGATCGCCGGAATCAGGGTCTCCTAACGTCATATGCTATTCCCTGTGCCCCAAATCCGCATCGCGACCTAAAATCGAAGGTGGATTTGATGTTGGATCATAGAAATCGGGGGAGATGGGAATCAGGTGAGAGACCTGCTGCCTTGACGCAGCTTCTTGCCCCAGGAAGCCCCTCCCACTTCGAGGGCTAAGGCGGAGCAGCGACGCGCCAAGCCGGCAGCGGGAGGGATCTTGGCACGATGCATATGGCAGCCCGTCGGTGGAGAGAAGGATTCGCTAGCTTTTTTTTTCCCAGAACGAACCGTTCACTTGCGATGGCAGGCCCTAACTGTGAGGGGCAAAATTGTCCAAGGAAAAATCAGAACCAAAAACGGTACAGACGAACCTATCTCAAGGAAAAGTAGTAGATAGATTTATATGTAATCGAATAACTAAGTTGTTTTTGACCTTTTTAAACTATTTCTTTTGTTCCGATTGTTTAGAGTCACATGTGTATTAAAAAATTGTCCAATGGCAGCAGCGCATGTGGTTGAGAAAAACGCAAGCATCCACACGTCGCGTAGAATTTGAGTAATTTTATATTAAGCATTTTTATATTTTATAGATGAACTTATCTATTTTAATTTATATTATTGTGTAGTTCTATTTTAATTTATCTTATTACGTAGTTAGCATAATTAACTACATCACACAGTTTCCAAATTTATTTTCTACTTTTTTTCCACAAAATTAGTTTTCCAAACACTGCCTCTTAAAACAATCGTTTGTCAAACCAAATCCCTTTATGCCATGAATTTGTTCAAGATATCTGAAAAAATCACAATGTTACTTCTTATCGATCGAGTTGCACATAATTGGACTATAGTTTTACAAAACGGTTGTGGTCTAGACGTGATCTCTAAATAGAAAGTTACACACTTTTTCTAAAATCTACAACTATTAGTTGATCTTTTGATTAAGAAGTGACATAAATGATTGTCAGTTTAGGAGCTACTTAGTTGCTTGAAACGTGACCCATACATTACATACAGTATATGTTTAGTGAAACATACATAGTATATAGTATTGCTAATTATGGTAGAAACTCTGAGGTGCACGATATGACAAATATCTTGATAGATATTTTTAGTGTAAAGTCAGTATATACAAAAATAGAAATTTCACGAATGTGAGAAATGTTTATGATGAGGTTTATCGAGAAATTATTGGCTTTTTAGATTTTGCAGTCTGAGTGAAACGAGGCAATGATTCTACAATTGGCAAAACTACCATATAGAAATACACTAATCCAGATACGAATAGACACGCCGCCGGAGCTTTATCATCGTGGTCGCCCATTGTACACCGCAATACCCACACCAAGCTTCAACAAGAGTGTTGTTGCGGAGCATGCCGGGTATGCCGGCAGCACCTGCCCGTGAAGCTCACAGTAACTAATCAACACAGGTAATTTTTTTTAAAAAAATGTACTCTGATACATATTAAAGATGACAACGATGAGGTCATACCTGAATAGGGTTTGAGTCATCTCCCTCTCCCTCCTCAGCTCTCTCTCCTTCCTTCCGTTTTTTGACCGCCCCTCACCAAATCCTGGGCCCCTCCCATGGCCTCTCCGCCAGAATAGCCGGTCAGAGTTGGCAAGGAGGGGGGCGCCGGTGTAGTTAGGGTTAGGAGTCGTGGCTTGTTGCCAGTAGTGGGCTCTTTGCCCGGCGATGTGGACTCTCCAGGTAGGTGCGGCCAGATCTGGAGGTTAGGGTTTGCCCTCGTTGTCTTGATGCTCCTCTAGCCGGAGCTAGGGACGAACGAAGACCACCACATCATTCAATAAATCCATTGTGGGCTGTTTCATTTGCCTCGTCGTCGGGGTGCTTCGCTATCCTCATCTGGCTGGCCTTGGAGGCGGGGGGATGGAGGTGGAGAGCACGTTGGGATGCGGTTTGGGACACGACGGGAGTTTCTCCTTGCCGGCGTATGCGCGTGACGCCAGCAAGCGGTTGTTCAAGCCAGAAGCTTCTCTTCTTCTTCTGGCCGGCTGTGGCGGCAAGGAGATCAAGAAGGGAAGGAGAAGGTGGACGGTCAACTTCCTCTGCATCACGCGTGGACGTTGCGCTACCGTTCGCGGCTCTAATGCTACTCGAGAACCCCTGGCCTACCGTGGCGGCGAGGAGGTGGACGCGAGCGCGCGATGGGCTGCTTCAGTTGCGTGGGGCGTTGGGGAGCTTCCGGAGTTTCTTCTTCCCACGACGTTCCCCAAGCGACGGCGACAGACCGTCGCCGCTATCCATGGCCAGATGGATGGCTGCGCCGTGCTCGACATCGATTGCGCGAGCTCTTCTATCCTCTTCGGGAGAATTTTCTTCAGCGGCGGAGTAGCACTGATGCCGCTCATCCAGCCAAGTGGTTTTGTCCCCGGCTGGTGCAGAGGTGGCGCTACCTCGCCGCTGCTCGTCGCCGACGGCTGCATAGGATCCGATTGCGTTTTTGCAATCTTTGTTAGGGTGGTTCCTAGAATTTGTAGGGGTCAAGTTGTAATTTCTCTTTTCTTGTTGGACCTCCTTGTAATTAAACCACACACCAATAGAATGAAACTCCTAGGCCCTTCGAGGCCACATCTGTCAAAAAAAGGATGAGGTCGTACCTAGCTATTCCCTCCGTTTTAAAATATAAGATGTTTTAGGTTTGTAAAGAAAATAAATCTAGACTTGTTTTAGTATGTGATTCACTCAATTTTGGAATGAATATATACACTAAAACAAGTCTAGATTCATTTCTTTATAAACCTAAAACATCTTATATTTTGTAACGGAGGGAGTAGCTAGGAAAGCTGAAGCAGGTTGCGGTATACCGGCGGTATAGTACAGTAGCATCCACTGTGTTATTACCCGGTAATTAAGCATCTGATCATTAGCCTTTTAACTACCAATTAGTTGTAATTGTAAGAGTTATAGAACAGTAAGAAGAATATCGCAATAGTGAATTTGAAGAAGAATATCGCAATAGTGAAACCCTGAAATCGACATGGCTCAACCTCGAGGCTAATCCAGTTCAACAATTGGGCCTAAGGCTGTTGACAGTCCAAGGTGGCTAACAGTGTGGCGAGTTTGTGGGCCGAGGAGCCCAGTACCACGGCTTGGCCTGTTCGCCGTGTCCGACTCCATGTCAGACTCGGGCAGGCACCTATCACTATAAATCAACAAGTCTTCCGTTATACCTGGACCTCAAACTCGGTCCAATGGGCTCGGCCCGAGTTTTGCCGGCCCGGGGTGAGCTGGGTTCGGCCCATTGGTGCTGATGGACCGAGCCAAGCTCAGGATGCTGGACCACGGCAGTGTCGGGCTGGCTCGGGCTCGGCCCGGTCCGGCTTGGCAGCTCGCTATTTTTATTTTGGAATTAGAAAAGGGCTGGATTGAGAAGTGTGCCGAGTTTAGAAGAGGTTGGTCTGTTCCAGCAATCGATCACGTCCTCATCCTATCGACATCCTCATCGTATCTTCCTCTTCAGCCACCGCCCCGCACTGTCCCCGTTGCCGCCGTCGCAGTTGGCCGCACTAGCCCTGCCCTGCCCCTGCCACCGCAGTGCTTGCCCCGCCCTCATTGCCGCTTGTTCTCCCTCAGAAGCGCGTGGCTCTAGCCCTGCCCCACACCGCTGCCGCCACACCGCCCGCTCCGTACTGCTGCACCGCCGCCGCCGCGATGCTTCCCAGGAGAATGGCCCCATCTGTCAGTGTCTACCGCCGCCGGGCTCGCGAGCCGGACCGATCTGGACTGGTTTGGGGGAAGCTCGGGCCGAGCTCCATTTGGCGGCTCGCCGGTAGCTTCGAGCTGGCTCGGGCTCGCCGAAAAAAACTCGAGCTTTTTGCGGCTCGGTCCGGCTCGTGTCCAGGTAAATCCTCCATCGATCCCAAATCGAAAAGAATCTCTAGATCTCTGGCACACCCAACCTATCGCTATAAATATCATGGGAAAAAATAGCGCTATAGTGTATTTGAAGAGTCCATGCTATTTTTTCACGATTTTGTTTGCTATGACGCTATTTTCCAAATAGCTTGCTATATCACGCTAAAACAGCATAGCGATTAACGCTATTTTAAGTATATCACATTATTTTTTGTTGTTGGTAGGTGTGGACTATATGGTGAGGATGTGGAGTAAGAAAATATATGATGTAAATTTTGATTGTTAAATTTAAGGGATCGCATTAAGCCGCCACCTCCTGCCACATCACCCGACGCTGCGCCTAGCTTCAGCCGTGCCGTTCTCCTCCAACTTGGATATCGCTGGAATTGCTTATGGATGTACACCGTATTACTCTAGGCAATTCATTAGATAGTGAAATCCTGGGTATTCATGATATACCTGTTATATTTTTAATTTTTCAAAACGCTATTTTGTAAACGCTATAACTTTCATAGCATCTAGAGAAAGGCCACGCTAAGTTAAATAGCACTTATTTTTTTCCTTGATAAATATATAGCAGAGTCTAGTCGAGTCCTCCATCGATATAGCCTATAGGGAAGATCTAAAGATGGAAAACATGGAAGCAGCTGCCGCCATGAGGAAGGTGGTTTATGGGGTCCTCCAGAGGTGGAGCCGCCGTCCTCCTTCCACGCCGATTGCTGGGATGAGCTTCTAAACATTGAGCTGTTCCTCCCGGAGATGCAGCAGCAGGAGGAGTCGTTCTCCATCGATCCAACACAAGCCAAAGCGAAGGGAGCTAGCAGAATCTCTAGGTCTCGGGAAGAAGGAAGGCATGGAGGATTTTTGGGGTTTCTGCTGGCCTCCCGTGGAGCCAGAGCCGCCGTCCGCCTTCCCGGGGAACCCACTCTTGAAACCGTGGTGGTGGCCGGAGGATTACGACATCACGCCTGAGGAACTGCCGCAGCTGCATTTCCCCGGGAGGACGTACGTGGTCGGAGGATGAGCTGTAGGAATTCGTCCCCAGCACCAGCAAGCTTCCTTGGCCCATCCTCCCGCGGTCCAAAGATTGCTAATTAACAATACTTTTGTATTTTATAGTATTTCTCAAGAATCCATATGTTGTATGTACCCGTCGTCCTATCAAGGAACCGTTTATGTTTAATTCTCCGATGCGTAAATATCTATCCGTGTGATTTGTCGTTTCCAGTTGGCATTTGAATTTTTCAGAGTAAATTGGTGTTTGAACCATGACATACGTCACTAGCTAGCTAGGATGGTCGTACCTCAACTTTCCCAAGGATTCCAATCTCATGTTCGACGTAATCGTGTGACGTTCTAGACGTGCTCTCGGGCCATCGGTTGCGTGTTATATAGATAGGAAAAGTCCTCTATGTGGCGTGTACATGGTTTGCATGTGTACGGTCGGAGTACTGCACCATACAACGTACACATACCTATTACATACTCTAACATCTCTTTAATCTAAACAACGGAAGGGATTTAGATTACGCTTCATTTAATTGTTTTACAGCAAGTGCTTTGGTGAAACCTTCTGCAATCTGATTCTTAGTGGAGATAAAATTGATATTAAGGTTGTTGTTGGTAACACGTTTCCGAACAAAATGATAATCAATCTCAATATGCTTAGTGTGAGTATGGAACACTGGGTTAGCAGACAGAAAAGTGGCACCCAGATTATCACACCATAGACAAGGCTTCTCATGGAGCTTCACACCAAGTTCACGAAGAACATCTTCAACCCATATTAACTCTGTTGTTGCATTGGCCAAGGCTTTATAATCAGCCTCAGTGCTAGAACGAGACACATTGGCTTGTTTTTTGGCATTCCAAGATACCAGATTCAGACCTAGGAATATGGCAAATCCGCCAGTGGAACGGCGATCCTCAAGACAGCCTGCCCAATCAACATCGGAAAAAGCACTAAAAAGTGTAGATGAAGACTTTTTGAACGTGATATCAAGATGAGATGTATCCTTCACATAATGAAGAATGCGTTTAGTAGCTAGTCAATGAGCAGTAGTAGGATCATGAATGCATTGACAGACCTTATTAACAGAAAATGACACACCTGGACGTGTGAGGGTGAGGTACTGAAGACCACCAACGATACTGCGATACTGAGAGCTATCATCAGGACCAAGAGCGATACTGAGATTATATTTTTTGCTATTATCAGGACCAAGAATGCTATTATATTTTTTGCATATTTTTGAATCTCACTAAACCGAGATTTTAGTTCCGGTTGTAGCCACTAACTGGGACTAAAGATATTTCCTGCCATTTCCCACCGCTTCTCGTCAAGTTTTCCCGCCCTTTCCCTCTGAACCGAGCTTTTAGTCCCGTTTGTAGCCACTAACCGGGACTAAAGATATTTCCCATCATTTCCCACCGCTTCCCGCCAAGTTTTTCCGCCCTTTCCCTCTGAACCAAGCTTTTAGTCCTGGTTGTAGCCACTAATCGGGACTAAAGATATTTCCCGCCATTTCCCACCGCTTCTCGCCATGTTTTCCCGCCCTTTCCATCTATATATAGGCCGACCGCGCCATGGTTATGCACACATCCACACCTTCCTCTCTTAGAACAATGGACAACGCTTACTGGGCCATTATGACCCTCGAGGAGACCGAGGCATTGTGCGCTTCCAGCTACCCTTGCCCGCCGGGCTACCGGCTGCCCACCGGCTGGATGCTGAGCGCTGGAGGGGTTTCTGTCCCTCCTGTCCCTCAAGGTTTCGCATGCTAGGCGGCCATCACGAGCTCACGCCGGAATAGCGGATGGATCCCTAGTGGGATCCCGACAATTATGACACCTGGAATGCCTTCTTTGCTAACCGACGGGAAAGGGAGCTCGCCAAGTACGAGGATGACGGCCCTCCACCGGTGAACCACAACGAAGCTGGCGACCGCCTATGGTGGGGAACCGGACTATCATCGGCGTAATGCGCTACATCATCGGGGAGACAGTCCTTGCATGCGGTACCCGCAGCCGCCACAGAGCCATAAGAAGGGTGACGGTGGTGAAGGTCACGGGTGTAGCGGCATCATTATCCGGGAGCCCCCTCCCCCACGCGTCGTGAATCCGAGGCCGGAGTGGCAGGTGCCCCCACAATATGCCATGGCTAGGCTGAGGATCCAGCCGTGTGCGCCTATCAACGACCACAATTATGACGACGATGACGAAGAAGACCCTGAAGCTGAGTACTATAGGGATAGATATGAGCATGACTAAAGGGGGTCTTTAGTCCCAATTCCGTAGTCTTGGTTTTTTAATATTAATAAATGTATTGAGTGTTAGTCCTGGTTTGTGGCTGGATCGAGACTGCATAGTGTTGTCCGCAAACCATCTTGAGTGTGTTAGTCCCATTTTGTGGATGGACCGGGACTAAAGGGTGGCCTTTAGTCCCGATTCATAGAACGACTTTCCCGAACTATGAAGATGTTGTCCAGATTCGTACTTACCATTAAGATCTGATCTCCAAACGTGCGTGGTCACATATTAGGGAGTTCCTCTATGACTAGTTTATTGAAGATGCCGGAGGACTGGGCTCCAGTGGCATCTCCCTCAAACTGGCCGTAGTGGTGTCCCTGCTCTCGCACACCATCTTGCAGCTTGTAACTTATCTAACTAGATAAATACGCCCGAGAGCTAACTAATTTCACATATTAGGGGGTTCCTCTATGACCAGTTTGTTGGAGATGCCGGAGGACTGGAATCCTCAGGAATCTCCCTCAAACTGGCCGTAGTGGTGTCCCTGCTCTCGCACACCATCTTGCAGCTTCCTCAAACTGGCTGGAGGACTGAACCCATAAGGATGCCTATTTATAGTACAAGCAGTGATGACCCACTATTACCCAATTTATTGATTCGACACAAGGGGAGCCAAAAAATACTTGCAAGCCTTAACAACTGAGTTGTCAATTCAGCTGCACCTAGAAATAGTTCTTTCTCACAGTAGTTTATCAGTAGCAACAGTCTTGTAGTAGCAATAGCAAAGTAACAACATCAGTAAAACAAGAGCAATAGTAACAATAGTATCAAACAGTAGGATATGAGTGCGGCAGGCATAGAGATGGATGGATGGGCGTTGCATGGACAAGTCTAAACATGTAACTTCAAGATCTAGGGCAATTGCAGATAAATAAGATAAATCATCCAAGTACTAAACAATCATAGGCATGTGCTCCATATATAGTCATACGTGCTCGCAATGAGAACTTGCACAACATCTTTTGTCCTGCCATCCCGTTGCAGCGGGGCCTCAAGGGAACTACTGGCAATTAAGGTGCTCCTTTTAATAGAGCACCGGAGCAAAGAATTAACACTTCGTGAACACATGTGATCCTCACATCACAGCCATCCCCTTCGGTTGTCCCAATTTCCGTCACTTCAAGGCCTTTGGATCCGGACAATGATATGTGTACACAACTTGCAGTTAAGATCACAAACAATACTATCATCATGATTCAATAATAAGTTTAGATCTGAGATCATGGCACTCGGGCCCTAGTGACAAGCATTAAGCACAACAAGTTGCAACAAATTCAAATAGCACTAATAGAGATACTAGGAACCATGCCCTTACAATCTTATTCGATTACATGATAGAACTCATCCAATCCCTACCATCCCCATATCCTACAGAGGGGGATTACTCACTCATGGATGAGGAAACATGGATGGTTGATGGATAGGCGTTGTTGATAACGATGGCGATGATCCTCTCCAAATTCCCTGTCCTGGCAGGGTGCCAGAATGGAGTTTCTGGTTCTGAATCGCGGTTTCTCCTTGTGGCGGTGCAACGAAACTCTTTCTAGAAAAATGTCGAACCCCGCTAAGTTTTTAGGTCAAGAGGCAAGTTATAGGTGAAGAGAGAGGCTGAGGGCGTGCTTGTGGCGGCCACACCCCCTCCATGCGCGGCCAGGCCTGGCCCGCGCTGCTGGGGTGTGTGGGCCCCTCAAGCCTCCACTCCGTCTCGTATTCTGGCTCCGAGAATCTTCTGGTGAAATAGGATTTTTGGCATATTTTCCGGGATTTTTCATGATAGTTGATTTTCTGCACAAAAACTAGACACCAAGGTAATTCTGCTGAAAACAGCGTTAGTCCGTATTAGTTGTATCCAAATCATGCAAGTTTAGATGAGAAACAATAGCAAAAGTGTTCGGGAAAGTATATACGTTTTGGACGTATCAAGTAGCACGGCATAGTGTCGACACTCACGACATAATGTCGACACTCACCCCTATTATTGGTGCTGACTCATGTTTTGTCCTCGTTGGTGTCTCCAACCGGGACTAAAGGTTCATATTTTGTCCCGGTTGGCGACACCATCCGGAACAAGGTACAAGCCACACGACATTATATCGACACTGACCCATATCATTAGTGCTGCCTAGCCCATCCTGCCGTGATCCCTTCAGTCGTGGGTGGTTCCTCCAACCGGGACTAAAGATGAACCCGTTCCCTCTATTTATAGGCCTTTCCCTCTATTTATAGGCTGCCCAACCCAACCTGCCCGCCCTTTCCCTCTATTTATTGAGCAAGATGTATTCGTTTCAAAATGACAAATGTTGCATGCATGTGGATCTGGGTAAAATGTTTGACTCACAATATGATATTATATAAAAGGTTTAATATATTACATATATCACCAACGTCCCTATCTAGTGTTGTGGTTTTCTTCTGTGTCGTAGTCATGGAGAATCTTCATCCTTTAACAAGAGGCTTGGGTCAGTTTTCACTTTGAAGGGCGAGATTTCATGAAACTTATTATAATCTTCCGACATAGTTGTCTTGTCATCCACTCCCACGATGTTTCTTTTCCCTGAAAGAACTATGTGGCGCTTTGACTCATCGGATGATGTATTCTTTTGCTAATTCTATTTTCTCGATTTCGTAGACATGTCCTTCACATAGGAAACCTAAGCCACATCGTTGGCTAGGACGAATGATTCGTCCATGTACGCAAGATTGTTGAGATCCACTGTTGTCATGCCATACTTTTTGTCTACATGTACCCCACCTCCTGTCATCTTGACCCATTTGCACCGGAACAAAGGGACCTTAAAAGTAGGTCCATACTCAAGTTCCCATATCTCCTCTATGTACCCATAATATGTCTCCTTCTGCCCATTGTCATATGTTGCATCAAAGCGGACACCACTGTTTTGGTTGGTGCTCTTTTTATCTTGGGCGATCGTGTAAAATGTATTACCATTTATCTCGTACCCTTGGAAAGTACATATAGTCGAAGATGGTAACCTGGCCAATAAGTATAGCTGATCTCCAATAGTGGTGTTATTCATGAGATGTGTCTACAACCAACTCCCGAAAGTATCCTTGTGTTCCACTTTAATCCAGTAGTCAGGCTTCCCCAGGTTTTCCGAGCGTAGAATAATCTTGTGTTTCTTGATATACGGAGCCACCAAGGTGGAATTGTATAGAACTGTGTAGTGTGCTTTACTGAAAGAATCCCCGTCCATACATACCATTGCTTTCCTTCCTAGTGTGCCTTTTCTAGTTAGCCTCCCCTCATACCGAGATTCAGGAACACCAATCGGCTTAAGGTCAGGAAGAAAGTCAACACAAAACTCAATGACCTCCTATGTTCCATAGCCCTTGGAGATGCTTCCTTCTGGCCTAGCACGGTTATGAACATATTTCTTTAAGACTCCCATAAACCTCTCGAAGGGGAATATATTGTGTAGAAACACATGACCGAGAAGGGGAACATAAACCTCTCCCATAAACCTCTTCGACTAGGTGATAATATTGAATAAGGATGGAGGGTACAACAACTCGAAGCTGACCAGACATTGGACCACATCAATCTGTAACCCTGATAGACTTTCTGGATCTATTACCTTCTGAGAAATTGCATTGAGGAATGCACATACCTTCACAATGGCCAGTCAAATATTTTCTGGTAGAATTCCCCTCAATGCAACTGGAAGCAATTGCGTCATAAGAACGTGGCAGTCATGAGACTTTAGGTTTTGGAATTTTTTCTTTTTCATATTTACTATTCCCTTTATGTTAGACGAGAAGCCAGACGGGACCTTGATATTGAAAAAGAATTCAAAAAAGATTTCCTTCTCTTTCTTGGTAAAAGCGTAGCTGGTGGGCCCTTAAAACTGCCCTGAATGATTGTCGTCTCGTTCTTTATGACGTTGCTGGTCCGCCCGTGCTTCCGGTGTATATTTTTAATTCCCATACAAGCCCAAGAAGCCTAGAATATTCATGCAAAGCTTCTTCGTCAGGCGCATCACGTCGATTGCAGAGCGGACCTTATGGACTTCCCAATAGGGTAGCTCCCAAAATATAGATTTCTTCTTCCACATGGGTGCGTATCCGTTGGCGTCTTTCGGAACAGGTTTTCCTCCAGGACCCTTTCCAAATATTACATTTAAATTCTTGACCATACCAAATACATCAACACCAGTACGGGGGTTAGGCTTCTTCCGGTGATTTGCCTTGCCATCGAAATGCTTGCCTTTTTCCTTAAGGGATGTCTGGGCGGAAGAAAACGAAGATTGTACGAGTACACATTCTTCCTAGATTTATCCAGATATATACTTTCAGTCTCATCTAAACATTGTATGCATGCATTGTATCCCTTGTTCGTCTGTCCTGAGATGTTACTAAGAGCAGACCAATCATTGATGGTTACGAACAACAACGCTCGTAGGTCGAATGGCTCCTGTTTGTGCTCATCCCACACACGTAAACCTGGTTCGGCCCACAACTGTAAAAGTTCATCAACTAATGGCCTTAGGTACACATCAATGTCGTTGTCGGGTTGCTTCGGGTCTTGGATGAGCACTGGCATCATAATAAACTTCCGCTTCATGCATAACCAAGGAGAAAGGTTGTAGATACATAGAGTCACAGGCCAGATGCTGTGACTGCATCTCTTCTCCCCAAAAGGATTCATGCCATCTGTACTTAGACCAAACGATAAGTTCCCTGCGTCACCAGCAAAGTCCGGGAAGTCTCTCGATTTTTCTCCATTGCCGACCATCAGCGGGGTGCCTCAACATCCCATCTTTCTTACGTTCTTCCATGTGCCATCGCAAAACTTGGCATTCTCTTTGTTTCTGAACAAACTTTTTAACCGTGGTATTATAGGAGCATATCACATCACCTTGGCAGGAATCCTCTTCCTGGGTGGCTCGCCATCAACATCATTAGGGTCATCTTTTCTGATCTTATACCGCAATTCAGTGCATACCGGACATTTATCCATATTCTCGTACTTCTCACCGCGGTAGAGGATGCAGTCATTAGGACACGCATGTATCTTCTGCACATCTAATCCTAGAGAGCAGACAGCTTCTTTGCTTCGTACGTACTAGCGGACAATTCGTTATTTCTTGGAAGCAACTTCTTCATTAGTACCAGCAACTTCTCAAATCCCGAGTCAGTCACACCGGTCTCAGCCTTCCACTTCAGCAATTCCACTGTGCTACCCAGCTTCTTCTGGCCATCTTCACAAGCTGGGTACAACAATTTGTTGTAGTCCTGTAACATCTTCTCAAACTGCAACCTCTCATTTTCTGTGTCGTAGTCTTGCTTTGCATCAGAAATGACCCAACCAAGATCATCAGCGGGCTCATCTGGTTCCCGTTCTTCACCTCCTTCTTCTTCATTGTTTTCCATTGCGGTATCAGCGTATTCAGGGAACATAGATCGGTAGTTGTCATCATCGTTCTCTTCTTCATCGTCGTCTTCCATCGCAACCTCTTTTTCTCCGTGCTTGGTCCAAACATTATAGCCGGGAATAAAACCAGACCGAAGCAGGTGGCTCTGAATGACTCTTGCGGAAGTGTGAGCCTTCTCATTCCTACAGTCAACACATGGACAATACATAAAACCATCCCACCGCTTTTTCTCCTCGGCCACAAGACGAAAAGAACGCACGCCTTCTCTGAAAGCGGTAGAGCGTCGGTCAGCGTACATCCATGGATGGCTCATCTGTATCATGCAAATATATATCAATCGCAATCATGATGCTAAAATTAGTAACGCGCGGTCTAAACGAGAAAATAATTGCTAACCTTTTAGCACACTTGGAAACAAAGATGATAAAACTTAAGTGTGGCTCGGGAACCTCATATATGTATGTCTTGTGTGACCTAAAGTCGCATCGCTCTAACATGCATTTCACCGAACACCTCTAGTGCATATGAACAAGAAAAAAAATAGCACAAACCCACCACCTCTCCCACCAGGAAAAAAACAGTTGAGAGGGGGAGGGGCTGTGCCAATATATAGGGCCAGACCACTAGTCCCGGTTTGACATACAAACCGGGACTTAAGGGGGTTCCCGCAGAGAGCGGCAGGCCCTAGATCCTTTTGTCCCGGTTTGTATCTCAAAGTCAAACCGGGACTAAAGGGGGTTCCCGCAGCGAGCGACAGGCCCCAGGCCCCTTAGTCCCTGTTTGTATCTCAAACCGGGACTACTGGTGTCTAACGGGCCGAGACCTATGCCCTGGGCGGCTCGGGGCCGTCCGGTCCGGACCATTAGTCCCAGGCCCAGACACAGCCAGGACTAATGGCCCGGATGAAAGGGCAATTTTGTCGTGTGTAGAAAAAAAGTCACACCTTCCCCATTTGTCCAATCCCTGAAATGCCCTCGGCTGCAGCTATTAAATATGTGCATGGGTTGGTTTCAATCCGCCTAAACCAACACACCATTCGTCGGTTTTGCATGGTGTTACCAGTTTCACTCCGTTGAAACTGTGTCTGCCTCCACAACATCCCTGACGAGATGCATATCATGCTCTCGGTGATCATCAGGCTCGTCTTCTCCGTGCTTCACTTAACAAGTTGTCTCCATGGGCCGCACAACTTCGGGGTGGCTCTGGGAGCTGGCCTGACTTCTACGCCCTCCCAGCTATCTGCGACTGCCATCTCCGGAAGGTAGCCTACACCGTGGCCGCAATGTTGCAAACCCAGGTGGATGCTTTAGACGTCGTCGTGGAAGGGGAGCAGCTCGCTGGTCTATGCTAGAATCACATGGACACGAGGTTAGGGGGACGTGCATTACATGGAGAGCCCTGGCGGGCCCTACGACAGAACATTTACACAAACACCTGGCGGTCCCTACGACCACCACCTTGTGGTGTAGTACTCACAGGAGCAGGAGGTTGGAAGGTACTCAAACACGGACACACGAGGAGAGGGATGGCAGCCAGAGCGGAAGGAAGCACCATCGGCGGTAGAGATGGGATGGGGCGGGTGCGACAACTAGGGCATGCAGAGTGTGTTGTTGATGAAATTGATGGGTCTACCCCGTCGACCTGGTGAGTCGGTCAAAGCCGGCTCTATTGGTCCAAAATGCGTTCAAGGCCGACCCGCATGCCCCAATGGCCTCGAAAATTTAGGTCGGGTCAGGACCCGTCGGGTCAACCTGGCCAATTCAAATCTTGATGTAGTAATCAAGGGCGCGGGAGAGATTTGTTGGAAGATGCTCTTGGAGGGACAATGTTATGGGGTAACCCCTTGGGGTGGACCGATCTTTCATGAATTCCCACGAGAAACGAGGGGAAAGCAGTGGTCGGGGGAAGAACGGGATGAAAACCACGAACACACGCACGCAAATCACGATACATGCCGATCTCTCACGCCGGTGGCAACCGGTCCAACATAATCTCTAGGATCGGTGTTGGGCGAAGCTCTCTCTCCACGCCAACAACGGGGGACGAGGTGCTTGGTGAGACCTTGACGACTTGGGGGCGAGAAACCGAGAACCCAAGTCCTTGTACAACTTGAACGCACTAGGCAAGATCCAAGAGGGGGGTGGATAATCCGGTGCTCCTTGGTAGGAGCATGAGACCAATAGATATAAGTTCCTCTAAGGGTTTCCTTAATATCTATTATTATCCAAGTCTAGGGTTTACAATAGAGGGTGGGGGCTATATATAGGCCAACCACATAAACAGGGGTATTTTGGGGACAAATAGCGAAATATAGAGAGGGTTACAAGGCGCTGGGCCGAATTAACACGATCAGGTCCTGTGTCGTCCGGTAGTACCGGTCCAGCACGACCGGTAGTACCGGTCATGCGGTAATACCGCTTCCTGGCCCGGTAGTACCGCTGGTCGTCCTGGGACTTGCGCTGGAGCCTTCTGTTGGTGGCGGTAGCAGGGGGCGGTAGTGCCGTCGTCCGGTAGTACCGGGTCCTGGGTAGGTAGTACCGCCAGTGACAGAGAGCATTTGGCTTGCGCTGGGGTCTTCTGTTGGTGGCAGTAGCAGGGGGCGGTAGTGCCGCCGGGCGGTAGTACCGGTCGCCAGGTCCGGTAGTACCGCTGGCGATAGAGAGCATTTGGTCTCTTCCGCAGGTGCTCCTCCGTCCTATGGGTCCTTCTCTTCGTACCTGATGATGCACAAGGTATGGGTATGAAGTAGCAGGCCATCCAAGGGTGTATCGAAGTCACACAAGGAGAGGAGCGAGTTCACCTTACCTTGAAGGAGTTTGGCTCGGGCGCGAGTCATGGGTCCACTTGGGGAGCTCATGGGAGTAGATGTAGTAGCGGTCGTAGGACGGGCTGCATCAGCTCCCCCCCTTGGGAAAGAGTCGTCCTCGACTCTTCAACCTTTTCAACTTCATCTTCTCCATGGTAGGGTGAGAGGTCCTTGACATTGAATGTCGAGCTCACAAGCTACTTTGATGTGGGGATATCGATGATATAAGCGTTGTTGTTGATCCTCTTGAGCACTTTGAATGGTCCATCACCCCTTGGCTTGAGTTTGGAGTCGCGTTCCTTGGGGAAGCGGTCTTTACTGAAGTGTATCCACACAAGGTCGCCCTCTTCAAAGATCATCTCTTTCTTGTTCTTGTTTAGTCTTGATGCTTGGCGAAGGACTTGTTGCTCGATCGTAGCTCTTGTGTCTTCATGGAGTTTCTTCATTGTGTGGGCGCGCTTGACAACGTCCATATTGGCACGTTCATGAAGTGGTAGTGGAAGGATATCGAGCGCGGTGAGAGGCTCAAAGCCGTAGACGATCATGAACGGGCTCCTCATGGTGGTGGAGTGCTTGACGCGGTTGTAGGCGAACTCGGCGTGTGGAATACATTCCTCCCAGTCTTTAAGGTTCTTCTTTATCAACACCCGGAGGAGTGTGCCAAGACTTCGATTGACGACCTCAGTTTGTCCATCGGTTTGAGGATGCGAGGCAGACGAGAAGAGGAGCTTGATGCCGAGCTTGGCCATGAGAGTCTTCCAGAAGTAGCTCATGAATTTTACGTCGCGGTCGGAGACTATTGTTCTTGGTACACCGTGTAGCCTTATTATTTCCCTGAAAAACAAATTTGCTACATGTGAAGCATCATCGGTCTTATGGCACGAAATGAAATGTGCCATTTTTGAAAAACGATCCACTACTACAAATATAGAGTCATGTCCATGTTTAGATCTAGGCAAGCCTAACACAAAGTCCATGCTAATGTCCGACCAAGGTGCATGAGGAATAGGCAATGGCATATAAAGACCAAAGGGGTTGGACTTATACTTAGCTTGGATACATGTAGTGCATCGTTGGACGTGGCGCTCCACGTCGCGCTTCATCTTTGGCCAAAAGTAGTGAGTGGAGAGCATGTCATATGTCTTGTCACGGCCAAAGTGACCCATAAGGCCTCCACCATGGGACTCTTGAAGAAGCAAAAGTTGGAGAGACGATTTCGGAATGCAAAGCTTGTTTTGTTTGAAAAGAAAACCCTTATGCAAATAGAAATCATCAATCCCTTTGTCTATTGAACATTTTGCAAAAATTGGTCCAAAGAAAGGGTCGGAGACGTACAAAGATTTGATGTCATCAAGACCCAAGACATTTACTTCGAGTCGTGTAAGAAGGCTTGTGTTTTTGCGAGACAAGGCGTCCGCTACCACATTTTCTTTGCCCTTCTTGTATTTGACAATGTAAGGAAAAGACTCCATGAACTCAACCCATTTTGTGTGCCTTTTACTCAAATTGGCTTGGCCCTTAAGATACTTCAACGACTCATGGTCAGAATGGATGATAAATTCTTTGGGCCAAAGATAGTGTTGCCACACTTGAAGAACTCGAACCAAGGCAAAAAGTTCTTTGTCATAAATGGGATAGTTTAGTCGTGCGCCATCAAGTTTCTCACTATGGTAAGCAATAGGACGCCCATTTTGCATAAGGACGCCACCAATGCCAATACCACTAGCGTCACATTCAATCTCAAAGGTTTTTGTGAAATCCGGTAATGCAAGAAGTGGTGCTTCGGTGAGCCTCTTTTTGAGCTCATCAAAAGCCTTTTGTTGTGCTTTTCCCCAAACGAATGTGACATTTTTCTTGGCCAATTCGTTGAGTGGGCAAGCAATGGTAGAAAAGTCTTTCACAAACCGACGGTAAAAGCCAGCCAACCCATGAAAACTACGAAGTTCACTAACATTTGTAGGTATGGGCCAATCTCGTATGCCCTTGACTTTTGAGACATCAACTTCAATGCCATTAGAAGACACAACAAAACCAAGGAAAATCAGCTTGTCTTTTGCAAAAGTGCACTTTGGGAGATTAGCATAAAGCTTTTCATGACGGAGCATTTGAAGGACCTCCTTAACATGAGTAACATGCTCCTCTAGTGACTTGCTATAGACAAGGATGTCATCAAAGTAAACAACTACACTCTTCCCAATGAGAGATCTCAAAATATGGTTCGTGAGACGCATGAAAGTAGATGGGGCATTAGATAAGCCAAAAGGCATAACCAACCATTCATAGAGACCAAGCTTGGTCTTGAAGGCGGTTTTCCACTCATCACCTTCGGCCATGCGAATTTGATGGTAACCACTACGAAGATCAATTTTCGAAAATATAGTGGCTCCACATAACTCATCAAGCATGTCATCAAGACGCGGTATAGGATGTCGATAATGCACGGTGATAGCATTGATTGGACGGCAGTCTATGCATAACCGCAACGTATCATCCGTTTTTGGAACTAGAATCACGGGGACCGCGCTTAGGATAGTGCTTACTTGGATCAAACCTTTGGAGACGAGTTGGTTGATTTGGCGTTCGATCTCCTTTGTCTCTTCCGGGTTCGTGCGATACGCGGCGCGGTTCGGGAGTGGGGCGCCAGGTAGAGGTCGATGCGGTGCTCGATTCCACGAAGAGGAGGAAGGACATGAGGAAGCTCTTCGGGAAATACATCTTGGAATTCCTGCAAAATAGCCATCAAAGAAGGAGGAACATTTGTCAAGTCGTTAGTTCCTTGCGCTAGTCCCTTGCATACAAGGACGTAGTGCAAGATGGATGGGTTGTTCCGCACTTCTCTCATCTCACTTTTGGTGGCAAGAAGAACACCCTTAGTTTTTCCACTTGAGTTTGGCTTGTGGCACTCACTCACTATAGTGTGGTTCTCTCGCTCACCACTCTTCTCACAAGGTGTTTTTGTGTATTGCGCCCTCGCTAAAGCCTTTGCATTGTCCGCAATTATTTGGCTAGGAGTCATTGGTTGCAACACACAAGTTTTATCAAGCCATTTGAAGGTATAAGTGTTTGAGTGACCATCATGCAAAGCACGCTTGTCATATTGCCACGGACTTCCGAGCAACATATGGCAAACCGTCATTGGGACCACGCCACATTCCACCGTGTCCTTGTAGTGCCCAATTGAGAACGTCACCGAGACGGTGTGCTTGATTTTGATGGATCCTTGGTCACTTAGCCATTGGATATGGTAGGGGTGTTTATGCGGATGGAGGGTGAGGTTGAGTTTCTCACACAATTCCGTGCTTGCAAGGTTGTGGCAACTCCCTCCATCGATGACAACTTTGATGGACTTCCCATTGATGCCGGCACGAGTTTGCAAGATGTTCGAGCGTTGGTCTTCATTCTCATTGACTTGGGTAGTCAAGACCCTTGTGACCACAAGCGATGGACTTGCGTCATGCTCACACACAAGAAGTTCTTGGTCCTCTTCCAAATGTTGCCTTGCCATGGCTTCCTTGACCCTTGCATCAAACTCTTCTTCACTCAAGTATTCTTCATCGCCGTTGTCATGGATGAACAAAACTTTCTTGTTTCCACATGCATTCGACTTGTGCCCTTTGCCTCCACACTTGTAGCATTCACCATTGAATGGTTGATCATCCCTTATGTATTTGCCACTTGGGGGCTGTTTTCCTTGAGGGAGAGTTGGCTTGAAGGGAAGCTTGTTGTACTTTAGGAGCTTCCACTTGGTGTTGTTGGAGTAGTGGTTGGTGCTTGCTTGTAGGTGAAGTACGTCTTTGGCTTGTTGTACTTGATGTCCTCTTGCACTTGACCCTCGGCCTTGGATGCGATGTGCACAAGGTCAACCATGTTGTTGTACTTTTGGAACTCGGTGATGCGCTTGATGGGATGGTTCAAGCCATTGAGGAAGCGTGCCATTGTTTGTTCATCTCTCTCTTCAATGTTGGCACGTATCATGTTGAGCTCCATTTGCTTGAAGTACTCTTCCACGGTATTTGTCCCTTGGCTAAGCGTTTGAAGCTTGTTGAAGAGGTCACGCGTGTAGTGTGAAGGAACAAAGCGAGATCTCATATGAGCCTTCATATCTTGCCAAGTTGCGATTGGAGGCTCTTATTTTGCTTCGCGAGCGAGTTGGACTTGTTCCCACCAAAGGTTGGCATAATCATCAAACTCGAGGGATGCCATGGCCATCATCTTCTCATTGCTATAGTTGTGCATGCGGAAGATCTTGTCGACCTTGAGTTCCCACGAGAGATATTCCTCGGGTTCATTGGAACCGGTGAACTTGGGCATGGTGAATTTGAGCTTGCCGAAAGTTTCTTCTCCATTGCGGTTCCGGTTGTGGCGGTTGCCACGATTTGGGCGGTCATCATCATCATCCGAGCTCTCATGTCTTGCTTGGTGACGGTTGCGTTGCTCTTGCGGTTGTTGAGGTGCCGCGTTTGGTGGTGGAACTTGGTTTTGACGACGAGCTTGGGGATCTTGCTCATTTTGTTGGCGCGGTTGAGGACGAGGAGGCGGTTGATGGTCCTCACGACGAGCTTGGGGAGCTTGCTCTTCTTCTTGTCGTGGGTGGTGCCGAGGAGCATTGTCTTGCGCCCTGTGGCGAGGAGGACGCCGCGCCGCATGCGCAATGGGCTGACCTTCTTCTTCTTGATGTAGAGGAGGCTCGTCATGACCATCATGTTGCCGACGTGGATGATCATGTCGATGATGACGCCTTGGAGGATCTTCGAGTGCTTCACGTCGACGGTGATCTTGTTCGTCCTCTTCGGATGCTTCACTTGTTGTTGAAGGGATATGTCGACGGCGATGGACTTGGTGTTCCATGTGAGGTTGCTCTTGTTGAATCACAAGTGCCCTTGGTTGTGGCCGGTTCGCTTCACGTCGTGGAGGTCTTGCGGAGAGGTCACCATCATAGCTTGACGTTGCGGCGTGACGCGGAGATGGTACCGCTTGCGAAGAGCTCATGGATTGAAGAACGGGTCCATCCCGGTGCCTTGAAGCGTGACGGCGAGGTGCACTTGATTCACTTGAGGAGTGCCGAGATGAGATTGAGTCGCGCGAGCGTGGCCTTGCTAGTCCATCAAGGAGGCGTTGAAGCTTCTCATCCGTTGAGGCGAGTGCACGACCAAGAGCTTCATTTTGATGACCGAGGTTGTGTTGCATGACATGCATTTGGCCACGGACTTCTTCGAAGCGGTTGTCGATGTTCTTGAATTCCACACGGGCCTCACTAAATTGTTCATCTTGGCGCCGCTCGAGAGCTTCACAACGATAGTTGAATTCTCCTCGGACCTTCCAATGGTCCCATCTTGTCATGAATTGTGTGTCATCCTACGGAGGTTGTGGTGGTTGGGATGGCTCTCCATGCCTTTCCATGATGAAAAGCCAACAAGGGTTGTATATGGAGAAAAAGGGTGCGGAGAGTTAGCCTTTTACCTCACCTTGGAGATTATATCAAACCAATTGCCACACAAATGAGCAAACAGCGTGCAAAGTGAAATGGGCAAGAAACTCACACACAAATATGCTACAACTCTCAAAAGCTTTTGGTGGAAGGTTAGGATTGTGGAAAACCAAACGAAACGATCCAAGCAAAAGGTTATTGTCCTACGTGGTAAAGAACCAAAGATCAAAAGCAAAAGGATACGATCTACAAAAACACGGAAAACACACACGTGGAGAAAAACGGGGTTAGCACGACTATGAAAATGAGCACAAAAGGTCCTAACGAAGAATACGCTCGGATGTCGTGCCAACTCAAGGAGAGACCACAACTCGTTTTCCAAAAGAGGATAAGCAATAGATTTGTGCACTTGCCTCGGTGCGCTCTTTCTTCTCTCTTTCTTGGATTACAAGCTTGGTATTCTCTTTGTATTGGGAGACTATGTATCTTTTTTCTTTTTCTCTCTTTTTTTGATTCTTTTTCCTTTTTCTCCCTTTCTATGCTACTATGTTAGCTTTTGTATTTTGCTTCACACTCTCACTTTTCCGAAGGCAAGTGCACAATGCTTAGACAAACACAAAATGAGTTGCTCTCGTAGGATAGATACACACAAAGGAAGATATGAGGTTGTCAAAGTGGTGCAAGTTATACCTTTGGTATTGTTGACGGCTTGCAACCGTTGGTGGGGATGATGTTCGAGTGTCGCGGTGTCGATTAGCGCGGGTGACTTTGATGCGGAAGCTTGTGTTAAAATGGCAACAAACACGCGAAACACGAACAAGCTAAAAGGGGAAAGTCAGCAAACGAAAGTGAGGCGTCAAGAGGAAGGGAAAAAGCTTCTGTGACAAGAACCGGATGGTAGTACCGGACGGCGGTAGTACCGCCTGCTCGACCGGTAGTACCGCTGGTCACAGAACAAGAACGAAAACGAGATCCACTTGACATAAACCTCAAATTCGTGGGAAACTGACCTAAAGGCTGGGCTAGGAACAACAGGGGCTATAGATCGACTCCAAAAGCAACAGATCTATGGACCAAAACCACGAAAAACTCACCAAATCCAAAGATCGATCCGAAGGTAAATTGGGGCTCTTTTTGGTGGGATTTTCGATTTTAAGGTGGATAAAGAAAAATTGGGGGGGAAATTCGTGATCAACCTTGCTCTTGATACCAAGATGTTATGGGGTAACCCCTTGGGGTGGCCCGATCTTTCACGAATTCCCACGAGAAACGAGGGGAAAGCGGTGGTCAGGGGAAGAACGGGATGAAAACCACGAACACACGCACGCAAATCACGATACACGCCGATCTCTCACGCCGGTGGCAACCGGTCCAACATAATCTCTAGGATCGGTGTTGGGCGAAGCTCTCTCTCCACGCCAACAACGGGGGACGAGGTGCTTGGTGAGACCTTGACGACTTGGGGGCGAGAAACCGAGAACCCAAGGCCTTGTACAACTTGAACGCACTAGGCAAGATCCAAGAGGGGGGTGGATAATCCGGTGCTCCTTGGTAGGAGCATGAGACCAATAGATATAAGTTCCTCAAAGGGTTTCCTTAATATCTATTATTATCCAAGTCTAGGGTTTACAATAGAGGGTGGGGGCTATATATAGGCCAACCACATAAGCAGGGGTATTTTGGGGACAAATAGCGAAATATAGAGAGGGTTACAAGGCGCTGGGCCGAATTAACACGATCAGGTCCTGTGTCGTCCGGTAGTACCGGTCCAGCACGACCGGTAGTACCGGTCATGCGGTAGTACCGCTTCCTGGCCCGGTAGTACCGCTGGTCGTCCTGGGACTTGCGCTGGAGCCTTCTGTTGGTGGCGGTAGCAGGGGGCGGTAGTGCCGTCGTCCGGTAGTATGGGGTCCTGGGCCGATAGTACCGCCAGTGACAGAGAGCATTTGGCTTGCGCTGGGGTCTTCTGTTGGTGGCAGTAGCAGGGGCGGTAGTGCCGCCGGGCGGTAGTACCGGTCGCCAGGTCCGGTAGTACCGCTGGCGACAGAGAGCATTTGGTCTCTTCTGCAGGTGCTCCTCCGTCCTGTGGGTCCTTCTCTTCGTACCTGATGATGCACAAGGTATGGGTATGAAGTAGCAGGCCATCCAAGGATGTATCGAAGTCACACAAGGAGAGGAGCGAGTTCACCTTAATTTGAAGGAGTTTGGCTCGGGCGCGAGTCATGGGTCCACTTGGAAAACTCGTGGGAGTAGATGTAGTAGCGGTCGTAGGACGGGCTGCATCAGACAAAATAGATGGCATCGTTAATACGAGCGGCATGTAACAGGCTCATTAAATTCCTTCCATTCTTCGACCACATGCGCATCTTCCGGGCTGTCAGGTAATCGTACGCGTCGTCTTCGATGTCGTCTTCTTCCACCAATCTATTCAAATGCAACGTTTGCACCATTGGTTTGTCCATCTACAAAACGATCAATATGTGCACGTAGTGTGGTCTGATCTAGAGTTCTGTATTTCTACGGTTCATGTTGATTAATATATACATCCAGTATGTTAAAGTTTCACATGATCGTAATTTATGTAGTCATAATTTATATTCTAAATTAATTATAAAAATTCTACTATAATAATTCAACATACTAGTTCTCACGGATCGTCGCATAGGGATGCCACGTCGGTCGGATAATTTCGGCGGCAGGCATGCAGTGCCCTCATTAAGTTCCTTTGATACGATACGATTCTGCCTACAAACCGGCTAAAACCGTGTTGGACAGCTAGCGCGCTCATTAATTTGCCCATTTTACCGAATCCCGAAAATGCCCTCGGCTGCCGCTATAAATTGACCCGGCCTCTAGCTGCGATTAGAATCCTCCCCCATCACTCTTCCCTACTACGTACGTGCCCACCGGAGGAGGAGTTGCCTTCCATTCTCTGTCTTCTTCCTCCTTGGAACAACTTCCTCAGATCTCGCGCGTACGTCTAGAGAACCTCCCCCTCCGATCCCCCCATGGTTGCGTGACGGCTGCCGTCCGACGATGAGGCTGCGCGTCCGCTGCCGCGCCCACTCCTTCTCCGTCACCTTCCTCTACTGGTTCTACGACTTGTCATGAACTCCACAACGCCGCATCCATCTACCCACCCTCTACTTCATTAGATCTCGATCTCTTCCCCTCTACTAGTTTCTTGGTTTCTCTTCGATCGGATCGTCTTCTTCCTCCCACGACCAGAAAACAGACATCTCTTCCTGTCCTTGAACCAAAGCATCCGACCATGTCGCCGCCATCGCGCCGGACCTCCACTCCGGAGGTCGAGGACGAGCGCAAGCTGAAGAGGAAGCTGGCGAACAGGGAGAGCTCGAGGCGGTGCCGCGAGCGCAAGCAGCAGAAGCTGCTGGACCTCCTCGACGACGCCACCCGCTTCAAGGCCGAGAACGAAATCGCCGAGGATCAGATCGCCGCCTACACGGCCCAACTCGCCAAGGTGGACGCCGAGAACGCCGAGCTCCTCGCGCTCCACGGCCAGCTCGCGAGGAAGCTGCAGGCCCTTGAGGACGCTCTGGATCCGGCCGCTGTCGACATCATCATCCCGGAGGTCGCCGTCGACCCGCTGCCCTGCCCAGGCCAGTCGCCCTTCGCGCAGCAGCTGCAACCTGCTGCTAGTGCAATGGCCGACGCGTTCCCGTTCTGAGCCAAGACATGACATGCATGGAATTGCTTTCTACTGCTGGCTTCTTCTCTGCTTAATTAATAATGTTTAGTTATGGTTTGATTCATGTTTTCTTTTGGTATTTCTAGACCGTCCGGCAGTGTCAAGTATTTCGTCTTTAGTTGTTATCTATCGTCGTCTATCATGTTATATATATGGTGTCATATAGGAATTTCCTATGGATGGATAATATGGATGATTGTAATATATTGTCATAGGAGTTACTGTCTGATTTATGTTCGGGGAGCATCATATGGATGATTGTAATATATTTCTGCATCAATTTATCTTCTTTGCGAATGAATTATGTGTTCCATTTTTGTGAATGGATATGATTCTACATGGTTGGTTTAATTTGTGATTGAATGGTATGAGATAATCCTTTTGGTTGATTGGTGATTGACTTCTACCCGCTCCATCCCATTATATGTATGTAAGACGGGCAAGGATTATTGCATGAAAATGTATGATCTGACTGCCGAGATACACCTATCCCATAATTACGAGCGTAACTATCGGGATTTGCACTCATCTATATCTCGCCGCCGGCGCGTGCGTCCTAGGCAGCTGGCTCCAAATACTAGATTTTGCGGAGACCATAAACGACGACGCTACGGCTGCATGCATGCGATGCGAGGGCAAAAACAGAAGAAAGAAGGTAAAATAGCTTACACGGTTTTGGCTCATTGGTGTCGATCACCCATTGTGAAAAACGCATCAAAAATGCATTTCGAAATGTCCTAGACATTTTATATTCACACGCAAAGTTTCGTAAAAATACATTTTCTGTATCCTTGTATAAAAAGAAAAGAAATGTCTCGTGAATAGTCATATCTGAACATGGAAAATTGTCCTTTTCACAAGCCGCAAAAATATGTTCTTTTTTCTCGGACACTTTGTATATATGATTTAATTCTTTTGACATTTTTAAATATGGTTTTAGACAACATGGATGCAACTGCACCTCGCCCAAAGTGCATTTCCGCTTACACGCCTTGTATTTCACGAAATGTTAGAAGGGCCGCCTACACGCCTCACTACAATAGCACATGGCAAAAAAAACATACACAACAAAGTTTGTGAATGCACACGGCAAAATACAACAATTGCACACGTCAAAGAAACGTAAAGATCAGAAAATGCACACGACAAATAAAAATACACCACAAATATTAGAAAATGCACATCTTTTGGGAGGGTCGGTGGCAACCTCACCCCCCTCCCGCGTCTGCCCAGCCATCTCCAGTAGTGACCTCAGGGACCACCAAGACTGAACCGTTTCCACTTTGGAACTTTTTGGCTCCAAAAGCCAGGGTTTTCTGTAGCGGTTCGGTCAAAGTGGTTGGAGGCGGATGCCCGGCAAAGATTTTTCCACCATCGGTGAGGGACGAGGGGTTGAGTAGGGCCTGAATATTTGTCAGGCAAAGATCCGCTCCATCTTTGCCGTGTGCTATACACAGCAAAGATGCGATGCAAATATTTGCCGTGTGCACTGCATGAATTCTCGCCCATTTTTTTCATTTCTCATTTTCTTCTTGCAACTTTTCCCGCCATTGGTTTTGCACCTTTTCCCATAATCTTTTAGCCTTGTAACCTATATAAAATGAATTTTATTTAGCCAGTGAAATCAAATATTCACTAGCTAGCTAGCTTTTGCATGTGTTCACTACAGGAATGGAAAGCTACGCCGACGGCCGGTCGTTACGCCGACGGCCAAACGTCGGGGCCGTCGGCGTAGCCATCGTCCAGGCCAGCCCCGCTAAGCAGCCGTCGGCGTAAAATTGCCCTCGGCATATTCTATGCTACGCCGACGGCTGCCCTCGGCGTAGCTATTTTTTATTTTATCTCATTAAACTTTGAAAAATCATAACTAAATAATTATAATTCGGAAAAATACAAATAATATATCAAAATTTGCAGAAAAATAAGTCCTATCTATCTACACTCAAATATTACACATTTATAAATAAAAATTAAGTAAAACATAAAACATTATATATAGTTTAAAACGGGCATAAAAAATTCAAAAACGATCGAAACAATGCGAAACCTTCGCGTGGTGTTATATTATGTGACATAGTTAGAAGGAAAAATATCAAACTTGGTATATTGATTATATCTCAAAAAAACCTTCACAAAATGACCTATCTCATTTGAGGTTTCTTGGCTTTCGGGTCAAATGACCAATGTTATGGCTAGAATCAAGGCATAGTTTGTGATAATGTGTCCATATTGTGCATACACATGCATAATGGGATGGCGAACAATGTTGTAGGAGGAAGTTTTCCTTTTCGTCGCACCAAAAAGCCATTTTCTATTTTCTGAGTATAAAAAACGGACGGTTTTGTGAAGCAACCACCAAATGGCTAATTCAAAATACTACCACCACATTTTACAAAAATACTATACCACCTTATATGGACAATGTCCCAACAGGGGGATCCGAAACCTTACCATCCACCTTTGGTGAAAAAGACAAATTCCTGCCGAATCGGTAGGAAGTGGGTCAGATATGAACTACAGGTACATGATCCGACGCTCATGTTTTTTTACAAAAATCATTTTTAGGTTCACAATATGCTAATTTATCAAATATCTAATGAAAGTTTAGCGAGGCTTGGCCCCGAGCTAAGAATCTTTATGTCCGCCGTTCGACAAAGTTTGACGATAGTTTAAAACGGGCATAAAAAATCAAAAACGATCGAAACAATGCGAAACTTTCGCGTGGTGTCATATTATATGACATATTTATAAGAAAAAATAGCAAAGTTGGTATATTGATTATGTCTCAAAAAACCCTTCACAAAATGACCTATCTCATTCGAGGTTTCTTGGCTTTCGGGTCAAATGACCAATGTTATGGCTAGAATCAAGGCATAGTTTGTGATAATGTGCCCATATTATGCATACACATGCATCATGGGATGGCGAACAATGTTGCAGGAGGAAGTTTTCCTTTTCGTCGCACCAAAAAGCCATTTTCTATTTTTCGAGCATAAAAAACGGACGGTTTTATGAAGCAACCACCAAATGGCTAATTCAAAATAGTACCACCACATTTTACAAAAATACTATACCAACTTATATGGACAATGTCCCAATAGGGGGATCCGAAACCTTTCCGTCCACCTTTGGTAAAAAAGACAAATTCCTGCCGAATCGGCAGGAAGTAGGTCAGATATGAACTACAGGTACATGATCCGATGCTCATGTTTTTTTACAAAAATCATTTTTAGGTTCACAATATGCTATTTTATCAAAGATCCAATGCAAGTTTTCCTTTTCATCTCACCAAAAAGGCATTTTTCATTATCCGAGCGCAAAAAGGGGATTTTCTAAAGCAACCACCAAATAGCTAATTCAAAAACGGAGGGTTTGTGATTAGTTGATATGGATATCATATTTGGATTCCTCTCATTTTTCTGATCAACTTAAACATATTATTTGTTGAATTTCGATTTACAGATTTAAAGATATTAATTATTCTATATTAAATAGAAAAATACAAAATAAATAAAATTATTATATTTTTATTTATTCATTATATTTACTTAAATAATTGTTTGTAATTTCAAAAAATACAAACATGTGACATGATGATATAGGAGTTAATAAGATTGATATCATAGTATTGACACCAATGTATGAATTACTTTGCGGAAACGGATTCTGAAGGAACGAGGAAGTTAAGCGTGCTGAAGCTGGAGTAGTATTAGGATGGGTGACCTGCTGGGAAGTTTGACTAAGACTGGAATTTAATCAAATAGTAAGTATAATTAATGTTAAAAATGTTCAAAGTAGGAGAAAAATAATAATAATTATTTTTCAAAAATAAAAAAAAATAAAAAAAATATTTTTGCAACCGGTCGGCCGCTACGCCGACGGCAAAGCCCTCGGCGCCGCCGAGGGCAGCCCTCGGCGTACCATACGCCGAGGGCATTTTGGCCTACGCCGACGGCCTTTTGCCCTCGGCGTAGCGTGCGTGTCCCGTAGTGGTTCTTTGTCGATGTCGTGGTCGAAATGGCTAGCAGGAAGCTTGTTTGTCTAGGGATGTATTTGGCGAAACCGTTGGTGTATCTGTGATTAAATGACATGTTGTGAACCTAAAAATGTTTGTTGCCAAAAATCAGTAGCATACTATAGAACAGTTGTAGTTCAAATTTCACTTGATTCCTACCGAATCGATAGGAAACGATGTAAAATAGCTTACACGGTTTTGGCTCATTGGTGCCGATCACCCATTGTGAAAAAGCATCAAAAATGCATTTCGAAATGTCCGACTCAAAGTTTCAAAATGTCCTACTCAAAGTTTAAAAAATGCATTTCCAAATACCTGCAAGCATGAGTAGAGACATTTTATGTTCGCACGCAAAGTTTCGCAAAAAATACATTTTCTGTCGCTTGTATAAAAAGACAAGAAATGTCTCGTGAATAGTCATTTCTGAGCATCGTTTTTTTTTCACAAGCCGCAAAAAATGTTCTTTTTTCACGGGCACTTTGTATATATGATTTAATTCTTTTGACATTTCTAAATATGGTTTTAGACAATATGGATGCAATTGCACCTGACCGAAAGTGCATTTCCACTTACACGCCTTGTATTTCACGAAATGTTAGAAGGGCCAATGTTAGAAGGGCCGCAAATATCAGAAAATTCACATGACAAAGAAAAATACACCGCAAATATCAGAAAATGCAAATCAGTTGGGAGGGTCGGTGACACCCTCCCCCCACCTCCCGCGTCTTCCCAGTCGTCCCCGGTTGTGACCTCAGGGCCTACCAAGACTGAACCGCTTCCACTTTGAAACTTTTTGGCTCCATAAGCTAGGGTTTGCTGAAGCGGTTCGGTCAAAGTGGTTGGAGGCGGATGCCTCCCCCCTCGCATGTTTAGTGTAGTGGGGCAAACCTGGGGCTGATCTTAGAGACCAGAAAGGGCCTTGCTTTAGGATATTCAGGCTTTGGATCTGGAAGCAGACCAAGTAGGGCTATCGTCTGAAGCATGGTCCCATAGGTACTCCCTTGAGACCTCTATTATGGAGATCTACAAGGGAGAAGAGGCATTCTAGCTACATCGGAGTCGACAGAACTGGAGTCTCCATGGGGAATCGAACATGGCCTACTTTCATGCCACTGCTAATGGTAGGAGGAGGAAGTTCTCAATCATATGTCCTTATTGAGGACCCGAAGGAAATCTCCTCCTATATTTACACCTTCTACAAGGACCTGTTCTCTGCGACACCGCGTTCCGAACTTTCGATGACCCTAGACTTTTGGTCTGGGGGTGCCATAGTCACCACCACCGAGAATACGGAGATCACTCTCCCATTTCTCTCGAAGGAGGTAGTGGTGGCGATTAATTCTATGAAGACCAACTCGGCCTAGGGCCGGATGTTCTTCTAGTCATCTTCTTCCAAACCTTTTGGAATGAGCTTCATTTGGTCATCATGACGATGTTCCAGGAATTCTACACCGGGACTCTAGTGATGTCCCGACTGAACTTTGGCATGATTACCTTGATCCCCAAGTTAGTGGGAGCCATGGATATCCGCCAATTTAGGTCGATCATGATGATCAACGTCATCTAAAGGATCTTTGCTAAAGTCCGTGCTTCGAGGATTGCTCCAATCATGGAACGCCTTATCCACCCTCTCCAGTTTGCCTTCTTGAAGGGACGCTTGATTCATGATGGTGTCCTTGATCTCCATGAAATTATTTATGAAGTCAAGGTTCGCCACTATAAGGGAGTGTTTCACAAGTTGGACTTCCAAAAGGCATACGATCGACTGGACTGGGGCTTCCTCGGGCTAGTTCTGGAGAGAGGAGGGCGTTGGACGACAGAGTGATTTGCTAGGTCATGTAGTTCGTCATGAGTGGAAATACCGCGATTAATACCAATGGGGAGATTGGTACTTACTTTAGACCATCTTGCAGTGTGAGACAGGGGGACCTGAATTCTCCCCTCATGTTTAATTCTGCGGTGCATGCCCTATCAGAGATGTTGGATACAACCAAATCAGTTGGCCACATCTCTGGGGTGGTAGGGCATCTTATCCCGGAGGTGGGCTATCCCACCTCCAATTTGCAGATGATACCATGATTATGGTGCTAGGATCAGAGCTTGATATAATCAACCTCAAAATCTCGCTCCTATGCTTCCATGTCATGCCTAAATATCAACTTCGATAAGAGCAAGGATATTGGGTTACTCGGACGAGGATAGACATCGTATGACAACCTTAACCTTAGTTTGGGAGATTTTCCCATCACGTACCTAGGGATGGAATTAAGGGAGACACGAGTTCTGATCAAGGACCTTGCCCCTTGGTCACACGGGTTTCATCGAAAGTTGATGCCTGAGAGAGCGAGACTCATGACTAAGGGTAGCAAGACGATCCTGATCAACTCGTGCCTATCTAGCCTCCCCATGTATCATATGAGGCTATTCTTTCTACCTAAAGGGACCCATGGTTGTTTCGGCTAGCCATGGATGGTCGCCAAAAATACCACATGGTTAAATGGGCTGACTTATGTGCCCCCAAGATTCTTGGGGGAATAGGTATTGTTGACTCTCGCCCCTTTAACATGGAATTGATGTTGAAATGTAGTGGCGGAGCTAGCTCCCGGCGACCCCGGGCAGCTGTCTAGGCTCGGCCGTGAAAGCTCCAAGGAAATTTGACTCGGCTGCAAGGTATTTGTCAATAAACTAATGGGTGAATGATTCTGCAGCTCAGCGTCTTTGTTTCTTTCCTGGGCAAGACATTCTGGCTAGCTCCATCCTTAAGGACGATGGAGGTCTATGGCTACAGCTCATTAAAGATAAATACCTCCGCGGCCGACCCCTACTAGCATGCGAGCGGTGATAAGGCTCCTATTTTGGTGAGCTATACAAAACATCAAAAATGATATTAGGCTGGGCCCTCGTTCCATGTAGGTGAAGGGAGGAGGTGCTCCTATGGTTGGACCCTTGGCTTAGCTACCCCCTTGTTCTATGAGTTCCCAACCATTTACGCCATTTGCACATCCTCCTCTATGTTGATGGACAAGGACTTCCTTGAGGATCACTGGAACATCCCGTTCCATAGGTTGCCGGCTTTCCTGCCCGAGTCCCTCTCCACTAAGAGGGAATCAGTCTCCTAGTGGCCCTCCGTAGCGGATTTTTTAGTTACTTCGACTTATAGGACCCTGTTCTAGGGCCCTGAGCTGGGATGGATAACCCCCTTATGGAAGGACCCCTCCCCCTTAGTATGAGGATCTTTGTCTAGCAGCTCCTCAGGGACCGTTTGCCCTCAGCGATCGAGGTTTCTAAACCTAATTTCCCAGGCAATGGGATGTGTCCACTTTGTGGGACACCGGAAACGTGCATCCACATTGTGTTTACAAGCCCTTAGGCCTGCCTAGCAGGCCAGGACCTCGGGAGTTCTTAGAAATGGCGGCCAACCGGTTCGGAAGAAGGCACCGCCTCTTCTGGTTAGTGTTTTCAGCCTTATCTTGGACCTTATGTAACGTGCGAACAAGATGGTGATTGAGATGATCTTCCCTAGCCACGCTTCTGACTCTATTTTTTCATTTCTTTCCTACCTTCAGTAGTGGCACCCGCTTTCTAGATAGTGGGACCGGGAGCACCTGGATGGCATCCTACAGGCTCTGAGAGTAACAGTGCATCACTTCTCGACACCTGACCCCCTGTCCTAGCATCTATGGCATCTCCTCTTTTTAGTTCTCTTTGGACTAGTCTGTGCTGAGGCCCCAACAGACGGTATCATTTTCTCTTTTTTGTTTGTTTTGGCTTTGGCCATGCTTCTTTCAGACGTAACTTGGTTGTATTTGGATGTTACTTTATTTATATAGCGGGAAGAAGCCTATTTCGAGGAAAATTTGTAAACGGCAAAAAACTAAGGCCACATGGCTTTTCTCGACGGCGCCGTGCTGGAATCAATCTTTGCCAAGTGTCTTCTAAAGAACACACGGGACGAGGGGCCAAGTGGGCCCTGGATCTTTTTCGTGTGCATTCATACATGACAAAGATGTGCTCCACCTTTGACGGAAGCCACTCTGCAAAGATTTTTCCACCATCGGTCAGGGACGAGGGGCTGAGTGGGGGCCTGAATCTTTGATGATGCCCAACACTGTCGTGGGATGCTTCGTTGGAAACCCCAAGAGCAAGGTGTGATGAGCATAACAACAAGTTTTCCCTCAGTAAGAAACCGAGGTTATCGAACCAGTAGGAGGAAGGAAACGTCTCAAAGGTGTTGCAAGCAACGTGGAAACCTGCATAACACAAACTCAAGACTTTGCCCCAACGAGTCAGTGAGGTTGTTAACCTCACCGGTTTGCTGTAACAAAGGATTAAACGTATGGTGTGGAAGATAATGGTTTGCAGCAAGTAAACATGTAATAGTGGAAGATGTATCAATGGTAAATATTGGACCGGGGTCCATAGTTCACTAGAGGTGCTCTCCTAAGATAAACAACATGACAAGAAGGGTAAACAAATTACAGCAGGGCAATTGACAGAAACTGAGCATGGCATAACAATGCAATACTAGACAAAAAGATCCTATGAGATTCGATTGGGAAATACAACAATATACATAGACCTCCATCCAACTACATCTATGACTAGAAGTCCACCTTCAGGTTATCATCCGAACCCCCTCCAGTATTAAGTTGCAAGCAACAGACAACTGCTTTAAGCAAAGTGTGTAAGCTAAACAATCCATTTGTTCCATGAACAAGAGATCGTTGTTTTCTCCCTAGTGGCAACAACACATCTACAACCAAAGAAATTTCTTTCACTTCCCTTGGAAACTAGAGGCATGAACCCACTATTGAGCATAAATACCCCCTCTTATGTAGGGGTTCATTGCATGGAAAACAAAAAATTTCTATCGCATACAAACAAACAAGCCAAGATCTATCTACTAGATTGTAGCAACGAGTCGATGGAATAACTTACCCTCGAAGATTCCAAAGCGGTTAACGAGAGCAGATTCTCGTGGGTGATGTAGTCGTACTTTTCCCGATCTCAAGATCGCGTAGACGATCCTTCCGGCGTTGCGTTCCGGCAGCGCTCCCGCAGTCGGTCACACGTTGGGTACTCTACGAAGACCTTCCTCTCCCTTGTTCCAGCAGGCAGCGGAGGTTGTAGCACTCTCCTCGCAATTCCGGCAGCACAACGGCGTGGTACCGGAAGTAGAGGGGAGATCCCGCAGGGCTTCGCCTTAAGCCGGAGCGAGTATGGTGAAGTATGAGAGAGCTATTAGTAGTCTAGGGTTTAGACACACCAATTAGAAGGCTCTAATCCGAAGGCTAGTGCAATTAGAAGCTCTAAACCAAAGCGGCTCTAAACCGGAGTCTAGGGCTAGGATTTAGATTAGAGGATAGGAACTTGTGTCTAGAGGAGGCCCTGCCCCTTCTTTTATAGGTGGGAGGGGCGGCCAAGGGGAGGGGAGTCGCTCCCCAAGTCGGCCTTGGTTGGCGCGCCGGCTTGGAGGGACTCCTCCCCCAAGTCGGTTCCAACCACCTCTTGCTTGTTTCCCACAGTTTCCTGTTTCCCACAGTTTCCTGTTTTAGCCGTTTGACTTTTCAGTTTTGGAACAGCGAGAACACTTAGTACATGATGCAATCATTCCAATATGCAATAACACATTCATGTACCCCTTCCCCTCCGGAGTGCCGGACATTCCGGAACCTTCTAGAACATCCCCGATGAAAACACCGGAATCATTCCCGAACTCCGAAACGGGACTTTCCTTATATGAATCTTATTCTCCGGACCATTCCGGATCTCACATGCTTGCAAGCTAATTGGATGACATTCCACCGAGAGGGCCCAGAGTATATCTATCCGTCATCTGGATGGACAAATCCCACTCTTGATCCATGTGTTTCAACCAATACTTTCTGAACACTCAATGCCACCTTTATAGCCACCCAGTTACGGTGTGGTGTTTGGTGTCACCAAAGCATCCATCCAGTAAAGGTGATATGCATGATCTCATGGTCGAAGGAATTAGGTTACTATGTATCAGAAAGCATATAGCAATTGAACTATTTAAATGACTTGATCTTTATGCTACGCTTATCTATAGGATTATGTCTATCACATCATTCTCCTAATGATATGATCCTGTTGTTAATAACATCTCTATGTTCATGATCAGGAAACCATGATCATATATTAACCAACAAGCTAGTTTAACAAGAGGCTTTACTAGGGACTCTTATTTTAGTTTACAAATCACACAAGTATTAATGTTTCCGGTTAATACAATTATAGCATGGTATGTAAACATTTATCATAAGTGTGAAGATATGATAATAACCACTTTATTATTGCCTCTTGGGCATATCTCCAACAGTCTCCCACTTGCACTAGAGTCAATAATATAGTTTCAAACCTTTGTGTATTCAACACCTATGGCTTTCCGGTGCTGTATGTACACGATTGCTAGTGGTCAACTGATCTCCGGATCTGACACTTCCAGGTCCGTGTGTAATTGCATGTCTTTGCGTCTCTACGCATCACTCATTCTCTAATGAGATGGCTTTGTATAAATTTGGTCTTTCGGTGTGACCTTTAGCTCTTTGGGGTTAAAACATGTTGATAATATTGTCGCACAATATATCTTCATAGTATTATCCCACTGTGAACTACACCTAGTTTGATAACAAACTACTTGACACAAATGCCCTCTTTTGATGCTAAAATAGCAGTCATATACTTAGCCTTTTGTTGTAGTATCAGTCACAATGTCTTAACTTTGGAACTCATCCAAATCCATTATGGAACTCACTTTCCATTATATTGTGCCACCCTTAGTTTAGATCGAGATAAACTTAATTTGTACTTTGTGACAAAACTAGTATCAATGTAGTACTTTTACAATGAACTAACCATCTATTTGTCACTTCTACAAATATTATACTCTTAGTTCTTCCAAAAGATCATAAGAATATCCTTACTATTGTCCAATGATCATCTTACGAATCATTCTGGTATATGCTCACAACATTTAGAGCATAGGACATATCTGGATTTGTACATATCACAGTATGATTGATATAAATACTCTTTGTGATTTCATACATCAAGTATCAATCTATACTTGATTATTTGTTTCACTTTACCAAATGTCAATACACTTGAATATATCATCAACATTTGAACTCTTTCAATCCTTTTTGTGCGACAAGAACCTCTCTTGTAGTTTCTATATTGAACTCATTCAATATCTTGTCTATGTACTTCTGGCACAACCATATTAGCGTCTATTGATGCCAAATATTTGGGTTTTGCCTAAGTCTTTCATCGGGATGAAATTCTTAATATGTGTTAATAAAAGATACATCATTTCCAATCAACAATATGTCTTCCACATAATGTATTAGAAACATGTCTTAGCGCTCCCACTTAATTTCTTGCAAATGCAAGCATCTTCATTGTCTCTGATGAAATTAAACTCTTTTAACAGTTTCATCATAGTGAAGATTCTAACTCCGCTATGCTTACTTCAACCATTGAAGTTTGCATATGTTTTTAGCATCCCTTGAATTTTAACAAAAACCCTTTGGACTGTGTTATGCACATGTCCTAGGTAACGATTCTATTAGAAGAACTTGTTTTGTTTATTCAACTACCATATAACAAATTATATGTAGTGGTTGCTACATTAATCCGTCTAGACTAAATATCACTATGAAAGATCAAATCTTGTCATAGTCAACGTTTGAACATTTTGTGAACTCTTTCCCAACATGTCGACTATTTCATAGATGTAAAACATCCATGTCTATTTCTTTATAGATAAAGACACAACTGTAAGGTCTTACACCTTTCTCGAGGGTCCTTCAAGTTCAAAACTTGATTTCTCGTGTATGGAACTATCACGGATTTTATGGCTTCAAGCCATTTGAAGGAGTCAGGGCCCATCATCGCTTCTTTGCATGTAGTCGGTTCATTATTCTCAAATAATGATTCAACCCTCAAATCTTGGTATTTGAGTGTTTACCCGATCTACTTGTTTCAATAGGAACTTAGATCTCCGTGACCACAACCTTTGAGGCACGTGAGCCATGAGCATTGTTGCTGCCTCCGGAACACTTTTCGGTGCTGCGCAACTTTGCACATATAGCTAAGGTTCCTTTAACCTTATCAAAGTTCTATTGTCCTACCACTTTTCTTTTCACGAAAAAATTCCTTCCCAAAGAAACTTGACGTTCTAAGCGACAAACACTTTTGTCTCTGGTGTTATGGAGGAATACTCAACAGTTATACAAAGACAGGTTCATCCGACTTTGGTTGCAAACATCTTTCTTATGCATAGCAAACCAATGTTTAAGAAAGGACAACTTGGGTTTTATCCCAAACCATAACATATATGGTGTCATTTCAACGGATTATGATGGAGCTCTTTTCAGTGGAAAAAAATGGTAATCTCTAAAGCTTTTAATCTTTAAAATATAATGGCAGTTTTATGAATTATACCTTTGATCTTACCATGTCAAAACAAGGTTTAATTACATATCTCGAACGTTCCATACTCTTATGGTGTTTCAGGAAAATGCAAATCCACGGAACGATTCCTTAAATCTTAGGTATTATGCTAAACTTGTAACTCAAATATCTTCCTTTATGATCTTATCATAAACTTTTTATATTCTTGTTACAATGATTTTGCACTTCATCTTGAAAATCTTTGAACTTTTCAAATATTTCACACTTCATCCTTATTAAGTAAATATTCATATATTCACTCAAATTTTTGGAGAAAGCATATGAAGTTGAAATCCATCGCTCTTGACTACACATAATGGATTTCGTACAACAATATGTACAAGTTCCAATAAGCTAGTCATTCATTCCCTTTTGGCCTATGAACGAAGTTTCAATTATCTCTAGGAAAGTTTCACAAGCGTCATGTGATAAAAAAATCAAAAGACTCCAAAATTCCATCCACATGGAGTTTCTTCATGTTTTCTTTCAAATATAATTTAAACGGCGATGTCACTTCCTAAGTGATCTTTCAATCAATTTGTCTTTCGACATTTTTAGCACTAGTTTTATGGATGTGATTTTTCCAACGAGATTTGTGAATCATCCATCTTTTATGGATTACGGCAATTATTTGAACAACCCTTTTGTTCTCATAATACCTGATAAAACAAATCTTGAAGGCAAGCTTTGATGTTTAACGAGCAACACAATAACCCTTTATTTGTTTTCGATGAACATCATCACATATTCTTTTGCTAATTACTTAGGCCACTGTAGTTCATGAATTCTGTTGTTTCGTATGACGATTCATACCAACAAATTCAGTATTAAATACTTAAGAACCACATTGTTTAATAAGCAAATAATATAGCCATAACATGTATATCATCTATATACTTAAACTGAACAATTCTAGTCTTTTCCTTTCTGCCATATATTTATGAGATTTTCTTTCAATATTTCCTTTTCTGTTTGAAAGAATCTATCAACATCAATAGTGGAGTCATACATATGACATATAGTCCAAAGCGTGTATAGTTAAATACCAATGTCTTTGGACTTGCACTTTGAAGTAGATCACCATCATCAAATGTTTGGTGTTCTTTCAAATTCCTTTCTTTAGTAATCTCTTGGTGTAGTAAACATTTTACCTACATCAAATATTCACCCTTATCATGGAATCGTCCATGATCAAGCTACTTTTAGCTTATAACGATGAATTATGAGTATAATGTTGCTATCCAAAACCTTTTGGAGGATTAGGACAACAAGTGTCTCCAACCTTTTGCAAATTCTCATCAAAATATGAGAACATGAACTTTGCCATATTATACTCTATCATGTTGCAACCAAAACTTCGTTTCAGATATCACAATATCTTCCACACACCATGGTTTCTGAAACAACTCTTTCAGATCCTAGATAACCTTGATATTAATAGAATCCTTTGAATATCAAGAATCATGGAGACAAACATGATACTTATATACTAACACTTGGAATTGTTACTCTTGATTTAATACTAATTATTAAACTTCATGGAGTAACCGGAACTTACTGAAAGTTTGCAATAGGACTTTAAACTTTAGATTAACACTTCAAAACAATACGATACCAGTTCGTAAAGTAACTAACCAGAATTCTATAGTTCTATCATCTCAATTAAAACTAAGCGCAAGGTGGTAAACAGATGCCAATGACTACAAGAACTATGCAAATTCACTTTGATTTAGTTTATGATAAATTGAGTTCTAATTAATAATTAAATTAATCTAGGTGAACTCCCACTCAAAACAATATCCCTCACATTGTTTTAGTGATCACATGAACCAAATCCACCACATCAAAACCGATCATCACGAGAGTTGATATAGCTTCAATGGCGAACAATCAACATGTTCATCATATCTACTATATGACTCATGCTCTACCTTTCGGTAATCCGTGTTCCTGAGGCCATGTCTGTACATGCTAGGCTCATCAAGATCAAACCTTAGTTTCTGCATGAGCAAATCTGGCTTGCTCACGTTGTATACACTTGCAGAATCTAACACACCAGATCATCACGTGGTGCTTCGAAACAACAAGCTTTAGCAACGATGCTAACTAAGGGTGAACACTTTATGACTTGAAATTCATGTGCATGAGGGATCATCTTATAATGCTACCGTCGTCTACTAAGCAATACAAGATGCATAAATGATTAACATCACATGCAATTCAATAATATGTGATATGATATGGCCTTTCTTCTTTGTTCTTCCGATCTCCATCTTCAAGCAAGAACATGATCTCCATCATCATCGGCATTGCATCAAGGTCAATGACGTTTCTCCATGGTTGTCGTCCACTGGCTTCAACTATTACAACTAATTTGAATAGACACGCGGGTCTTAACATAAATTAAAGACAGCCATATGGCTCCTGCCGGTTGCCAACTTACAATAAGGAACATTGCATACATCATATATAATCACAATCATGGCCATATCACATCACAGCACACCCCTGCAAAACAAAGTTAGACGCCTCTACTTTCTTTGCATATTTTACGTGGTTTGGGGCTTTCAATAAGTGTCGTTCTAACTTACGAACAAGAACCACAACATTGATACTAGTATTGTTAATCACCCGTTGTAAATTGGATCTTAACTATGCTAGGAGAAACAGGCACCCGCAAAGCCACTTATGCAATACAAGTTGCATGTCAAGCGTGGAGCAAGTCTCATGAACGATGTCATGTAAGGTTAGCCCAGGCTGCTTCATCCCAACATACCGCAAGATGCAAAGTACACAAGAAGCAATCGACAATAAAAGCATCAACGCCCACAATGACCATTGTGTTCTACTCGTGCAACAGATCTACATATAGACATGGCTCTGATACCACTGTAGGGGTTCGTAGCATGGAAAACAAAAAATTTCTATCGCATACAAACAAACAAGCCAAGATCTATCTACTAGATTGTAGCAACGAGTCGATGGAATAACTTACCCTCGAAGATTCCAAAGCGGTTAACGAGAGCAGATTCTCGTGGGTGATGTAGTCGTACTTTTCCCGATCTCAAGATCGCGTAGACGATCCTTCCGGCGCTGCGTTCCGGCAGCGCTCCCGCAGTCGGTCACACGTTCGGTACTCGATGAAGACCTTCCTCTCCCTTGTTCCAGCAGGCAGCGGAGGTTGTAGCACTCTCCTCGCAATTCCGGCAGCACAACGGCGTGGTACCGGAAGTAGAGGGGAGATCCCGCAGGGCTTCGCCTTAAGCCGGAGCGAGTATGGTGAAGTATGAGAGAGCTATTAGTGGTCTAGGGTTTAGACACACCAATTAGAAGGCTCTAATCCGAAGGCTAGTGCAATTAGAAGCTCTAAACCAAAGCGGCTCTAAACCGGAGTCTAGGGCTAGGATTTAGATTAGAGGATAGGAACTTGTGTCTAGAGGAGAAGGCCCTGCCCCTCCTTTTATAGGTGGGAGGGGCGGCCAAGGGGAGGGGAGTCCCTCCCCAAGTCGGCCTTGGTTGGCGCGCCGGCTTGGAGGGACTCCTCCCCCAAGTCGGTTCCAACCACCTCTTGCTTGTTTCCCACAGTTTCTTGTTTCCCACAGTTTCCTGTTTCCCACAGTTTCCTGTTTTAGCCGTTTGACTTTTAAACTGGCAGTTTGACTTTTCAGTTTTGGAACAGCGAGAACACTTAGTACATGATGCAATCATTCCAATATGCAATGACACATTCATGTACCCCTTCCCCTCCGGAGTGACGGACATTCCGGAACCTTCTAGAACATCCCCGATGAAAACACCGGAATCATTCCCGAACTCCGAAACGGGACTTTCCTTATATGAATCTTATTCTCCGGACCATTCCGGATCTCCTCGTGATATCCCGGATCCCATCCGAGACTCCGAACAACATTCGGTCTCTTTCTCATAATACCATAACTACTCAAACAACGTCGAATCCTTAAGTGTGTCTCCCTACGGTTCGTGAATTATGCGGACATGATCGAGACACTTCTCCGAACAATAACCAATAGAGGAATCTGGAAATTCATATGGCTCCCACATATTTCTATGATTACTTTGCGATCGAATGAACCACTTACATACGATACCAATTTCCCTTTGTCTCACGATAGTTTACTTATCCGACGTTATGATCGTCGGTATCTCTACATACCTAGTTCAACCTCGTTACCGATAAGTACTCTTTTCTCGTTCCCGTGATATGTGATCCCTTGTGAGCCAGTCACATGCTTGCAAGCTAATTGGATGACATTCCACCGAGAGGGCCCAGAGTATATCTATCCGTCATCTGGATGGACAAATCCCACTCTTGATCCATGTGTTTCAACCAATACTTTCTGAACACTCAATGCCACCTTTATAGCCACCCAGTTACGGTGTGGTGTTTGGTGTCATCAAAGCATCCATCCGGTAAAGGTGATATGCATGATCTCATGGTCGAAGGAATTAGGTTACTATGTATCAGAAAGCATATAGCAATTGAACTATTTAAATGACTTGATCTTTATGCTACGCTTATCTATAGGAGTATGTCCATCACATCATTCTCCTAATGATATGATCCTGTTGTTAATAACATCTCTATGTTCATGATCAGGAAACCATGATCATATATTAACCAACAAGCTAGTTTAACAAGAGGCTTTACAAGGGACTCTTATTTTAGTTTACAAATCACACAAGTATTAATGTTTCCGGTTAATACAATTATAGCATGGTATGTAAACATTTATCATAAGTGTGAAGATATGATAATAACCACTTTATTATTGCCTCTTGGGCATATCTCCAACATCTTAGAGTCACTAGCAACTACTTGGCCAAGATAGCTACTAACAACGGAGAGGATGCAAGATCACAAACAACACATACATGATAGAATCAAATAGAAAAAACCATTAATCAATCTAACATAGTAATCTCAATATCCATCGGATCCCCGGAAACACAACATGCATGATTACAAATAGATTAGATCTTGATCATGAACGGAGCTCATAAGATCTATACATGAAAGCACAAGGAGGAGATATAACCATCTAGCTACTACATGGACTCTTAGTCCAAGGTGGAACTACTCACGCTTCATACCGGAGAAGAAGGCCTCCGGGGTGATCTCCCCTTCGGCAGGGTGTCTGGAAGAACTTCAGATCCCCCCGATCTAGGGACGATGGTGGCGGCGGCTACAGAAGGTTTCATGGAGTTTTGATCAGGTGCCTTGCATCGGATACTTCTTATAGGCGAAGGGGCGAGCCAGGAGGGCCACCAGAGGGGCCACACCCTACCCAGGCGCGGGGTGGGCCCACCCGCGCCTAGGGGGTCTGGCCGCCCTGTGGCACCCCTCCGTCTCGTCTTCTGGATTCGTGTCGCCCACGGTAAAATATTGACTTTGGCTTTTTTCCCGTCCAATTCCGAGAATATTAATTTTCTGCCTTTCTGGAACCAAAAACAGAAGAAAACATGCAACTGACATTGTGACAACTTGTTAATAGGTTAGTTCTAGAAAAAATATAAAAAACCTCAAAGTGTAGACAAAGCAAAGCAAAGTAGATACTAAACAAGCATGAAGCATCAAAAATTATAGATATGTTTCTGACGTATCAATATTTATCAGGCAAAGATCCGCTCCATCTTCGGCAAAGGTGCGATTCAAATATTTGCCGTGTGCATTTCACATGGCAAAGATTTCGTGCCCATTTTTCCATTTCTCATTTTCTTGTTGCAATTTTCTCCAGCCATTATTTTTGCGCCTTTTTCCCATAATCTTTTGTCCTTCTAACCTATTTAAAGTGAGTTTTATTAAGCCAGTGAAATGACAAACTCACTAGCTAGCTAGCTTTTGCCTGTTTTCTATGTTGATGTCGTGGTCAAAACCGCTGGCATGAAGCTTGTTTGTCATGGGATGTATTTGGCAAAACCGTCGGTGTATCTGTGATGAAATGACCTGTTGTGAACCTAAAAATGTTTGTTGCCAAAAATCATGAGCATACTATAGAACAGTTGTAGTTCAAATTGCACCTGATTCCTGCTGAATCAACAGAAAACTATGTAAAATCTCCGAGATTCCCAGAAATGTTGCAAGGTCAACAAGTTTGTGAAACGGGGTGTTGAAGTGGTCTAGTATTTTTTAGATAGGGGTGGTACCAAGCACAAACCGTGGGCCGAAGTAGCTTTACAAAAATAACCATTCAGGGCATTAAAACGTAGAAAATCCATTTCTTTATACAAGAGTATAAAAACTCTCAAAGACAACAATGCGCGGAGTCCTAAGGGGCACACCAGTGTGCAATATGGGAATGCCATAAACTATGGCATGGTTTAGGTCATGATCTAGATCATTTGTCTTGAACGCCATGCAACCTCGTCCGCAGATCATTTTGTAAAGATTTTTACACAAAATTATTCTTAATCCTCTCGTATCTTTCCTTTCAAATGGGTCACATTAAAATGACAGTGCACACTAGTTTTCCATTTTTCTTTTTTTTTAAATTAGTTATGCCCTTTTGAACCCGTGGTCAAAATGACGGGCATGACCATTGCTTGTCAAGGGCTGCATCCAGTGGAACCGTCAGCGTGTCTGTTAAAGTCAGATGTTGTGAACCTAAAAATGAGCAAACTATGCAGAACTTGAGTTCAATTTTCATCCTCTTCCAACAAAATCAGGCACGACTTTCTATAAAATATGAAAAATCGTCACAAGGATTTTGAAGTGGGATACATGCATGGTGAATAATACGAAAACGAGATCTCGTGTTTTCGCAAGGTGGTTCGTTCAGGTTATCAATCAGAGTTTCGGTAGATGCTTCACAAAAAACCATTCCGGGCACTAAAAATAATGCATTTTCTATAAAAGAGCATGAGAACTCCCAAAGACAACGTTGTGGGAAATCCTAAGGAGCACGCACACCTACAATATGCATTAGTAGAGATTTGCTCATAGGTGGTACCTTACCAGTAGCGTGTGCAGGGAACCACACATCACTAGTTTTACTAGTGACGAATCGGTGCCCGGCACGCCACCAGTAGGTATGTATTAGTGGCATGTAGTTTTTTTCCATATGCACTACGGCACACAGGCTCTTTGCCGTGTGGGCAAAAGACACGGCAAAGGCCTTTCGGAACACGGCATAGGCTTTGCCGTGTGTATATACACGGCAAATGCCACACGGCAACGTTCGCCACGGCAAAGGCCCTTTGCCGTGTGTTTTTTAAATAAGACACGGCAAAGGCTTTGCCGTGTGTCTCATGCATAGACACGGCAACGTAAAGTAAGATAACGGTTCCCGCGGAGATGACGGTGTCTATTCTTTGCCGTGTGTCTTCTTGAAAATTACACGGCAAAGAAGTTGTCTTTGCCGTGTGTCTCCTTGAAAAGTACACGGCAAAAAAGCTGTCTTTGCCGTGTGTCTCGTGGAAAAAGTACACGGCAAAGAAACTGCCTTTTTTAAAAAATAAAAAAAAAATTTTGTTTTAAACTTTTTTGAATATTATTTACTTGATAATCTCATATAGAATATTTGAACACTTTGTATGTTAAATATTATGTCAAATTGCACTCATAATCAAACTTCCCCTGCGGTCACCCATCCTAACACTACTCTAGGCCTAGCACGCTTAACTTCTTTGTTCCTTCCGAATGAGCTACCAAGAAAGAAATCATACCTTGTTGCTAATACTTCCATATCAATGATATTAACTCTTGGACCATGATGTCACACATCTCAGTTTTAGATTCCAAACAATTATTTAAGTAAACAATAATGAAAAGTAATAATAATCTTGAATCCAAATAAAAAATAAAATGGTTTTATTTTATTTCCTTTTTCTATTTAATATGGAATAATTCATATATTTAAATCCGTAAATCGGAATTCGACAAATAAAATGTCTAAATCGATCAGAAAAATGTGAGGAATCCAAATATGACATCCATATAATCTATGAAAATGGGGTGGTATCATTTTGAATTATCCATTTGGTGGTTGCTTCATAAAACCCCCCGTTTTTTGTGCCCGGAAAATGGAAAATGGCTTTTTGGTGCGAGGAAAAGGAAAACTTCCTTCAGCAATATTATTCGCCATTCCATAATGCACATGCATGCACGATATGGGTATATTATCACAAACTATGCCTTCATTCTAGCCATAATATTGGTCATTTGACTCGAAAGTCAGGAAACCTCGAATGAGATAGGTCATTTTGTGAAGGTTTTTTTGAGACATATTCAATATAACAAGTTTGATATTTTTACTTCCAACCATGTCACATAATATGACACCACGCGAAGGTTTCGCATTGTTTCGATCGTTTTTGAATTTTTTATGACTCTTTTAAACTATCGACAAACTTTGTCGAACGACGGGTATGAAGATTCTTAGCTCGGAGCTGAGACTCTCTAAACTTTCACTGGATCTTTGATAAAATAGCATATTGTGAACCTAAAAATTATTTTTGTAAAAAATCATGCCCATCAGATCATGTACCTGTAGTTCATATCTGACCCACTTCCTACCGTTTCGGCAGGAATTTGTCTTTTTCACCTGGAGTGGACAGAAAGGTTTGAGATCCCCCTGTTGGTACATTGTCCATTTAAGGTGGTCTAGTGTTTTTGAAAACTAGGGTGGTAGCATTTTAAATTATCCATTTGGTGGTTGCTTCATAAAATCTCTCGTTTTTTTGCTCAGAAAATAGAAAATGGATTTTTGGTGCGACGAAAAGAAAAACTTCCTCCTGCAACATTGTTCACCATTCCATGAGGCACATGCATGCACATTATGGGCAGATTATCATAAACTATGCCTTGATTCTAGCCATAACATTGGTCATTTGACCCGAAAGCCAGGAAACCTCGAATGAGATAGGTCATTTTGTGAAGGTTTTTTTGAGACATATTCAATATAACAAGTTTGATATTTTTCCTTCCAACCATGTCACATAATATGACACCACGCGAAGGTTTCGCATTGTTTCGATCGTTTTTGAATTTTTTATGACTCTTTAAAACTATCGACAAACTTTGTCGAACGACGGGTATGAAGATTCTTAGCTCGGAGCTGAGCCTCTCTAAACTTTCACTGGATCTCTGATGAAATAGCATATTGTGAATCTAAAAATGATTTTTTTAAAAAATCATGTCCATCCGGTCATGTACCTGTAGTTCATATCTAACCCACTTCCTGCCGATTCGGCAGGAATTTGTCTTTTTCACCTGGAATGGACGGAAAGGTTTGAGATCCCCCTGTTGGGACATTGTACATTTAAGGTGGTCTAGTATTTTTGGAAAATGGGGTGGTAGCATTTTAAATTATCCATTTGGTGGTTGCTTCATAAAATCTCTCGTTTTTTTCGCTCAGAAAATGAAAAATGGCTTTTTGGTGCGACGAAAAGAAAATCTTCCTCCTGCAACATTGTTCACCATTCCATGAGGCACATGCATGCACAATATGGGCACATTATCATAAACTATGCCTTGATTCTAGCCATAACATTGGTCATTTGACCCGAAAGGCAGGAAACCTCGAATGACATAGGTCATTTTGTGAAGGTTTTTTTGAAACATATTCAATATAACAAGTTTGATATTTTTCCTTACAAACATGTCACATAATATGACACCACGCGAAGGTTTCGCATTATTTCGATCGTTTTTGAATTTTTTATGACTCTTTAAAACTATCGACAAACTTTGTCGAACGGCGGTTATGAAGATTCTTAGCTCGGAGCTGAGCGTCTCTAAACTTTCACTGGATCTCTGATGAAACAGCATATTGTGAATCTAAAAATGATTTTAAAAAAAAATCATGTCCATCCGGTCATGTACCTGTAGTTCATATCTAACACATTTCCTGCCGATTCGGCAGGAATTTGTCTTTTTTCACCTGGAGTGGACGGAAAAGTTTGAGATCCCCCTGTTGGTACATTGTACATTTAAGGTGGTCTAGTATTTTTGAAAAATGGGGTGGTAGCATTTTAAATTATCCATTTGGTGGTTACTTCATAAAATCTCTCGTTTTTTCGCTCAAAAAATTGAAAATGGCTTTTTGGTGCGACGAAAGTAAAAACTTCCTCTTGCAACATTGTTCACCATTCCATGAGGCACATGCATGCATAATATGGGCAGATTATCACAAACTATGCCTTGATTCTAGCCATAACATTGGTCATTTGACCCAAAAGCGAGGAAACCTCGAATGAGATAGGTCATTTTATGAAGGTTTTTTTGAGACATATTCAATATAACAAGTTTGATATTTTTCCTTGCAACCATGTAACATAATATGACACCACGCGAAGGTTTCGCATTGTTTCGATCGTTTTTGAATTTTTTATGCATGTTTAAATCTATGGTCAAAACGGCGAGCATGAAGATTCTTATTCAATATAAATATCTAATTTTTTAGTGTACATAGATAGATCTTATTTTTCTGCAAATTTTGATATATTATTTGTATTTTTCTAAATTAGAATGATTTTTTTATGATTTTTCTAAGAGTAATATGATAAAAGGCAAAAAAAAAGAAAAAAAGACTTTGCCGTGTGTACTGCGAAATACACACGGCAAAGGCCCTTTGCCGTGTGTACTACGGAATACACACGGCAAAGGGCCTTTGCCGTGTGTACTACCGAATACACACGGCAAAGGACCGGCGAGGGCACACGACATAGAGACCATCGTTTACGGCCGTTAGCTCCTCCCGTTAAATGGACTTGTGGGATCACGGGTCCCACCTCGTTGCCGTGATAACACCTATGCCGTGTGCCGTTGTCAACTTTGCCGAATGTATTTTCTTTGCCGTGTTCCTTTATGGGTCTTTGCCGTGTATATTTCTTTGTCGTGTTCTTTTTCAGAAATTTGCCGTGTTCACGTACTTTGCCGTGTATTTTCTAAGTTACACACGGCAAAGACTGTCTTTGCCGTGTTCCGGTGCGTTTGACACACGGCAAAGACATGTCTACACGGCAGCGACAGTTTTTTCCCGTAGTGATGACTTATGTGTGGACCCCACGTTCTAGGGTGGGGTAAAAATTTAGTGGCGTGATACTTTATAAGACACACCACTAATTATTGGCGTCTTTTTAAACACACACACACACCACTAGCCTGACATGCAGGGCTTACTCGCCCGACACGCCTGACAGGCGGGCCCCACGTGCCTGATCCACCCATCCGGCCAGCCTACCTCGCCCAGCCCCACCCTATCCTATATACTACTCACCCCGCCGTCGCTCCGCTCCTCTCATCTCGACTGCATCTGATCCACTCTCTCCCTGCTCTGTCGCTTCCCGCCTCGTCCCGAGCCACCCCGCTTCGCCACTATCGCCGCCCGCCCTGACCCCCATGTTGCCATTACTTTTTAACAATAGTGTGACAGAATCGGGCACGCGGCGGTAAATCCAAACTGGTGGTGGCAAACTCGGCCACGTGCTGTCCCACCAAAACGATGGTGATGCGCTGCCAGTGACACGCTACCACTGGCGGCGTACCAAATACTGACATGCTATAAACAACTTTTGGCAATAAGCTCGGTGATAGTTGGCGCCTATCAGCATTTCTCTACTAGTGTTTAATCACCCAGAGATAGGCTAGTATCTTCGGGAAGCCTGATGTTTCATTCCTCATCAATTTTATCCGTTCTGTTGCCTAAACTCAGGTAATCCATGAACCAGTGGTCGTTTTGCACCTTCATATTCTTGACAAGCCTTAGTCGGCGCCTTAGTTGTTTTGCAGACTTGGTTTGATTATCTAACCTCGTGACCATTTCCTTACTACCGGAAGCACCTGCCTGAAGTCTCCACCGAATATGATAATTTTTCCATCAAAAGGCTGGTGCCAACAGCCCAGATGTCACACATTTTTCTATTTACTAGTGCTTTGACCGCTTGCCGTTATGTCATGGTGTCCTCATCACATGGTATATGAGCAAAGCTATACTCAGGAGGTTGGGTGTCCCACTCTTCTTAGTGAAGTTACATGATGCCCTTTTTCAAGATTTGTGGGATCTTGAACTTCTCCTGCCGTGATGGAAGCTGTGACACCTGTCGTAGTTGTGGCCGCCAAGCGATCCAAATGGGTTTTCGGTTGTGTAGATGAATCCACACCACGATATGTTTGTCTATCAGTCAACAACTTCAATAAAGAAGTTGCAAGCACGAAAGTTTTTGGGACAAGTTCCTAAAAACTCGATGATAGGGTTTCATCCTAGAAACATATAAATCATGTTCATAAACTTAAACATATCCTGAATGTTACAATGACCAAACCAGTCTATTTATACTGTAAAGCCGACCCTAAAACTTTACTTACAAGACGTAACAAGCTGGACTCGATAAAGGAAAACAAACCGAGACTAATTTAATAAAATAAGAAAACAAAAACAAATCATCTTTTATGTTGGTGTGCTTTATGCCATACAAGAGGTGGATCCCGCGTAATCCTCTGCAGAATATACCATTAATTTGCCCATTTTTCGAATGCTCAAAATGCCCTTTGCTGCCAACCTTCCCCATCATCTTCTCTCCGGCCCCCGTACGAGAGCCCTTTGATGATTGCTCCGGAAAATGGTCAAAAATTAACAATGGCCTTTGCCGTGTGACAATCAAGAACACAAGGCAAAACTCTTTTTTTTTGGCGTGTGCCTAACCTGAATACATAGCAAAGATCTTTGCCGTGTGTCCTAGACACCAAACACACGGACAAAGCTATTTAAAATTTCACCCCAGAATAAATTCGTGCTTTCAAAGATCTATATAGCGCGGAAAACTCGTGCGTAAGAAAAATAAAAAATAAAAATATTACCGTGCGTTGACGGTGGTACATGACAAAGGCCTGCCGTCAACTGGCCGAAGATGTGGACTCTCCTTGCCTATTTGTCATGGGTATTTTCTTTGACATGCGTTTTGCTGCTAGTTTACCATGCGTCGTTCTTTGCCGTGTGTATTTCTCTATCTTTGTCGTGCGTTTTTTATTTGCCGTGCGTTCGTGCAGTTTTGTTGTGCGCGTTCTCTTTGCCAACTGTTTTCCATAAAGACGCAAGCAAACATTTCTTTGCCGTGCGCAGACGCACGTCAAAGGTGTGACGCACGGCAACGCCTTGTTTTCCTGTAATGACGGATCGTCTTATAGGGATGCCGCAGGCAAGCCGTGTCGGTCGAAGACTGTCTTAGGCCATGTACAATGCAAGTTGCTAAGGGTGATGCTTAAAAAAATAAACTAAAATATTTGCCATAAACACCGGTGCTTATTTATACAGGATATATCTATTTAGCCATCTCCCTAGCTAGTATAAATCACTACGGCACACAGGCTTTTTGCCGTGTGACCAAAAGACACGGCAAAGGCCTTTCGGAACACGGCAAAGACGTTCGCTACGGCAAAGGCCCTTTGCCGTGTGTTTTCTAAATAAGACACGGCAAAGACTTTGTCGTGTGTCTCATGCGTAGACACGGCAAAGTAAAGTAAGATAACGGTTCTCGCGGAGATGACGGTGTCTATTCTTTGCCGTGTGTCTTCTCGAAAAGTACACGGCAAAGAAGTTGTCTTTACCGTGTGTCTTCTTGAAAAGTACACGGTAAACAAGCTGTCTTTGCCATGTGTCTCCTGGAAAAAGTACACGGCAAAGAAACTACCTTTTAAAAAAAAGTAATTTTGTTTCAAACTTTTTTGAATATTATTTACTTGATAATCTCATATAGAATATTGTAACCCTTTGTATGTTAAATATTATATCAAATTGCACTCATAATCAAACTTTCCCTGTGGTCACCCATCCTAACACTACTTTAGGCCTAGCACGCTTAACTTCTTCGTTCCTTCCGAATAAGCTACCAAGAAAGAAATCATACCTTGTTGCTAATACTTCCATATCAATGTTATTAACTCTTGGACCATGATGTCACACATCTCAGTTTTAGATTCCAAACAATTATTTAAGTAAACAATAATGAAAAGTAATAATAATCTTGAATCCAAATAAAAAATAAAATGATTTTATTTTATTTTCTTTTTCTATTTAATATGGAATAATTCATATATTTAAATCCGTAAATTGGAATTCGACAAATAAAATGTCTAAATCGATCAGAAAAATGCGAGGAATCCAAATATGACATCCATATAATATTGTTAAAATGGGGTGGTATCATTTTGAATTATCCATTTGGTGGTTGCTTCATAAAAACCCCCGTTTTTTGTGCCCGGAAAATAGAAAATGGCTTTTTGGTGCGAGGAAAAGGAAAAATTCCTCCAGCAACATTATTCGCCATTCCATAATGCACATGCATGCACGATATGGGCACATTATCACAAACTACGCCTTGATTCTAGCCATAATATTGGTCATTTGACCCGGAAGCCAGGAAACCTCGAATGAGATAGGTCATTTTGTGAAGGTTTTTTTGAGACATATTCAATATAACAAGTTTGATATTTTTCCTTGCAACCATGTCACATAATATGACACCACGCGAAGGTTTTGCATTGTTTCGATCGTTTTTGAATTTTTTATGACTCTTTTAAACTATCGACAAACTTTGTCGAACGACGGGTATGAAGATTTTTAGCTCGGAGCTGAGCCTCTCTAAAATTTCACTGGATCTCTGATGAAATAGCATATTGTAAACCTAAAAATGATTTTTGTAAAAAATCATGCCCATCAGATCATGTACCTGTAGTTCATATCTGACCCATTTCCTACCGTTTCGGCAGGAATTTGTCTTTTTCACCTGGAGTGGGCGGAAAGGTTTGCGATCTCTCCGTTGGGACATTTTCCATTTAATGTGGTCTAGTATTTTTGAAAAACAGGGTGGTAGCATTTTAAATTATCCATTTGGTGGTTGCTTCATTAAATCTCTCGTTTTTTCCGTTCAGAAAATGGCTTTTTGGTCCGACGAAAATAAAAACTTACTCCTGCAACATTGTTCACCATTCCATGAGGCACATGCATGCACAATATGGGCAGATTATCACAAACTATGCCTTGATTCTAGCCATAACATTGGTCATTTGACCCGAAAGTCAGGAAATCTCGAATGAGATAGGTCATTTTATGAAGGTTTTTTTGAGACATATTCAATATAACAAGTTTGATATTTTTCCTTCCAACCATGTCACATAATATGACACCACGCAAAGGTTTCGCATTGTTTCGATCGTTTTTGAATTTTTTATGACTCTTTAAAACTATCAACAAACTTTGTCGAACGACGGGTATGAAGATTCTTAGCTCGAAGCTGATCCTCTCTAAAATTTCACTGGATCTCTAATGAAATAGCATATTGTGAATCTAAATATGATTTTTGTAAAAAAATTATGTCCATCCGATCATATATCTATAGTTCATATCTGATCCAGTTCCTACCGATTCGGCAGGAATTTGTCTTTTTCACCTAGAGTAGACGGAAAGGTTTGAGATCCCCCCGTTGGGATATTGTACATTTAAGGTGGTCTAGTATTTTTGAAAAATGGGGTGGTAGAATTTTGAATTAGCCATTTGGTGGTTGCTTCATAAAATTCCCCGTTTTTTACGCTCATAAAATGAAAAATGCCTTTTTGGTGCGATGAAAAGGAAAACTTCCTCCTACAACATTATTCGCCATTCCATAATGCACATGCATGCACCATATGGACAGATTATCACAAACTATACCTTAATTCTACCAATAACATTGGTCATTTAACCCGAAAGCCAGTAAACCTCGAATGAGATAGGTCATTTTGTGAAGGTTTTTTTGAGACATATTCAATATAACAAGTTTGATATTTTTCGTTGAAACCATGTCACATAATATGACACCACGCGAAGGTTTCGCATTGTTTCGATCGTTTTTGAATTTTTTATGACTCTTTTAAACTATCGACAAACTTTGTCGAACGACGGGTATGAAGATTCTTAGCTCGGAGCTGAGCCTCTCTAAAATTTCACTGGATCTCTGATGAAATAGCATATTGTGAACCTAAAAATGATTTTTGTAAAAAATCAGGCCCATCAGATCATGTACCTGTAATTCATATCTGACCCATTTCCTACCGTTTCGGCAGGAATTTGTCTTTTTCACCTGGAGTGGGCGGAAAGGTTTGAGATCTCCCCGTTGGGACATTGTCCATTTAATGTGGTCTAGTATTTTTGAAAAATAGGGTGGTAGAATTTTAAATTATCCATTTGGTGGTTGCTTCATAAAATCTCTCGTTTTTTCCGTTCAGAAAATGGAAAATGGCTTTTTGGTGCGACGAAAATAAAAACTTCCTCCTGCAACATTGTTCACCATTCCATGAGGCACATGCATGCACAATATGGACAGATTATCACAAACTATGCCTTGATTCTAGCCATAACATTGGTCATTTGACCCGAAAGCCAGGAAATCTCTAATGAGAAAGGTCATTTTATGAAGGTTTTTTTGAGACATATTCAATATAACAAGTTTGATATTTTTCCTTGCAACCATGTCACATAATATGACACCACGCGAAGGTTTCGCATTGTTTCGATCGTTTTTGCATTTTTTATGACTCTTTAAAACTATCGACAAACCTAGTCGAACGACGGGTATGAAGATTCTTAGCTCGAAGCTGAGCCTCTCTAAAATTTCACTGGATCTCTGATGAAATAGCATATGGTGAATCTAAATATGATTTTTGTAAAAAAATTATGTCCATCCGATCATATATCTATAGTTCATATCTGACCCACTTCCTACCGATTCGGCAGGAATTTGTCTTTTTCACCTAGAGTAGACGGAAAGGTTTGAGATCCCCCCATTGGGATATTGTACATTTAAGGTGGTCTAGTATTTTTGAAAAATGGGGTGGTAGAATTTTGAATTAGCCATTTGGTGGTTGCTTCATAAAATTCCCCGTTTTTTACGCTCGTAAAATGAAAAATGCCTTTTTGGTGCGACGAAAAGGAAAACTTCCTCCTACAAAATTATTCGCCATTCCATAATGCACATGCATAATATGGACAGATTATCACAAACTATACCTTAATTCTTGCCATAACATTGGTCATTTAACCCGAAAGCCAGTAAACCTCGAATGATTTTGTGAAGGTATTTTTGAGACATATTCAATATAACAAGTTTGATATTTTTCCTTGAAACCATGTCACATAATATGACACCACGCGAAGGTTTCGCATTGTTTCGATCGTTTTTGAATTTTTTATGACTATTTTAAACTATCGACAAACTTTGTCGAACGACGGGTATGAAGATTCTTAGCTCGGAGATGAGCCTCTCTAAAATTTCACTGGATCTTTGATTAAATAGCATATTGTGAACCTAAAAATGATTTTTGTAAAAAATCATGCCCATAAGATCATGTACCTGTAGTTCATATCTGACCCATTTCCTACCATTTCGGCAGGAATTTGTCTTTTTCACCTGGAGTGGGCGGAAAGGTTTGAGATCCCCCCGTTGGGACATTGTCCATTTAATGTGGTCTAGTATTTTTGAAAAATAGGGTGGTAGCATTTTAAATTATCCATTTGGTGGTTGCTACATAAAATCTCTCGTTTTTTCCGCTCGGAAAATTGAAAATGGATTTTTGGTGCGACGAACAGAAAAACTTCCTCCTGCAACATTGTTCACCATTCCATGAGGCACATGCATGCACAATATGGGCAGATTATCACAAACTATGCCTTTATTCTAGCCATAACATTGGTCATTTGACCCGAAAGCCAGGAAACCTCGAATGAGATAGGTCATTTTATGAAGGTTTTTTAGAGACATATTCAATATAACAAGTTTGATATTTTTCCATGCAACCATGTCACATAATATGACACCACGCGAAGGTTTCGCATTGTTTGGATCGTTTTTGAATTTTTTATGACTCTTTAAAACTATCGACAAACTTTGTCGAACGACGGGTATGAAGATTCTTAGCTCGAAGCTGAGCTTCTCTAAAATTTCACTAGATCTCTGATGAAATAGCATATTGTGAATCTAAATATGATTTTTATAAAAAATTATGCCCATCCGATCATGTAGCTGCAGTTCATATCTGACCCACTTCCTACCGATTTGGCAGGAATTTTTCTTTTTCACCTAGAGTAGACGGAAAGGTTTGAGATCCCCCCATTGGGACATTGTACATTTAAGGTGGTCTAGTATTTTTGAAAAATGGGGTGGTAGAATTTTGAATTAGCCATTTGGTGGTTGCTTCATAAAATTCCCCGTTTTTTACGCTCGTAAAATGAAAAATGCCTTTTTGGTGCGACGAAAAGGAAAACTTCCTCCTGCAACATTATTCGTCATTCCATAATGCACATGCATGCACAATATGGACAGATTATCACAAACTATGCCTTGATTCTAGCCATAACATTGGTCATTTGACCCGAAAGCCAGAAGACCTCGAATGAGATAGGTCATTTTGTGAAGGTTTTTTTGAGACATATTCAATATAACAAGTTTGATATTTTTCCTTGCAACCATGTCACATAATATGACACCACACGAAGGTTTCGCATTGTTTCGATCGTTTTTGAATTTTTTAGCATGTTTAAAACTATGGTCAAAACGGCGAGCATGAAGATTCTTATTCAATATAAATATCTAATTTTTGAGTGTACATCTTATTTTTCTGCAAATTTTGATATATTATTTGTATTTGTCTGAATTAGAATGATTTTTTTATGATTTTCCTAAGAGTAATGTGATAAAAGGCAATACACACGGCAAAGGCCCTTTGCCGTGTGTACTACGGAATACACACGGCAAGGGCCTTTGTCGTATATACTGTAGAATACACACGACAAAGGACCGGCGAGGGCACACGACAAAGAGACCACCGTCTGCGGCCGTTAACTCCTCCCGTTAAATGGACTTGTGGGGTCACGGGTCCCACCTCGTTGCCGTGATAACATCTATGCCGTGTGCCATTGTCAACTTTGCCGAGTGTATTTTCTTTGCCGTGTTTCTTTATGGGTCTTTGCCGTGTATATTTCTTTGCCGTGTTCTTTTTCAAAAATTTGCCGTGTTCACGTACTTTGTCGTGTATTTTCTGAGTTACACACGGCAAAGAGTCTTTGCCGTGTTCCGGTACGTTTGGCATACGGCAAAGACGTGTCTACACGGCAGCGACATTTTTTCCCGCGGTGAATAAACATCGATGCTTAATCAAAATATTCCTAGACAACTCGGTAAGCACCTGCTCTTATTAAACATGAGAGAAGATCAGAAAATTGGCGGCATGCAGCGCTCATTAAATTCCTTTGATACGATACGATTCTGCCTACAAATTCCTTTGGACAGGCTGGTTGTCCTCAGAATATGCCATTTCCCCAATCCCGAGAATGCCCTCGGCTAGCTGCCGCTATAAATTGACGCCCTAGCTAGCTGCGATTAGAATCCCTTGCCCCCCATCTTCTCTCCGCGTGCCCACCGGAGTTGCCTTCCATTCCCATTGCCACCAAGCCCCCGATCTTTCTGTCTTCTTCCTCCTTGGAACGAGTTGATCAGATCTCGTCTAAAGAACCCCCCTGCTCCGATCCACCCAATGTTTACCTAACGGCCGCCGTCCGACGATGAGGCTGCGCGTGCGCTGCCGCGCCCACTCCTTCTCCGTCACCTTCCTCTACTGGTTCTACGACTTGTCATGAACTCCACAACGGCGCCGCATCGATCTACCCACGCCCTCTAGTCGACTTGTCATGCTCTCTTCCCCTCTACTAGTTTCTTGGTTTTTCTTCGGATCGCCTTCTTCCTCCCACCCCCAAAAAACAGACATCTTTTCCGGTCCTTGAACCAAGCATCCGTTCCCATCATGTCGGCGCCATCTTCATCGAGCAAGAGATCCAGCCCGGAAATCAACATCCAGGGCGGCAGCGGCGTCGCCGAGGACGAGCGCAAGCTCAAGAGGAGGCTGACGAACAAGGAGAGCGCGAAGCGGTCCCGCGATCGCAAGCAGCAGGAGCTGATGGACGCCCTCGCCGACGCCACCCACTTCAAGGCACAGAAAACGCGCGCCGAGGCTCAGATCGTCATCTACAAGGCCAACCTCACCAACGCGGAAGCCGAGAACACCGTGCTCCGCGCACAAAACGGCGAGCTCGCCGGAAAGCTGCAGGCCGTCGAGGACGTCCTGGAGTTGTTCCAGATGGACGGTCCGACCGTCGACATCATCCCGGAGATCCCCGTCGACCCGCCGCTCTGCCCGTCCCAGTCGACCTTCGCGCAGCAGCTTGCAGCTGCTACTGCCATGGCCGACGCGTTCCCGTTCTGAGCATTCCAAGAGACCAACATGGAATTGCTGTACTCCTGAATAAGAGAAAGAGTTCTGCTACTAGTGGCTTCTCTGCTTAATGTTTTTAGTCGTGGTTTGATTCATGTTTCTTATGGTTATTCTAGACCTTCATTGTAAGATATTTCGTCATTGTAATCTCGTCTATCATGTCATATGGTGCTCCCAGCCAATGTGTCATAGGAATTTCCTATGGATGGATATCAAGGGGCCTGATTCATGTGCGGGGGAGCATATGTATACATGATTGTAATAGTATCTTGAAATGGAACCAATATATGTTTGCATCCAATTATCTTCTTTGCAAATGACTTGTATATGATCTAATCATGGTTGATTTCTGATTGAATTGTATGACGTAATCGTGATGGATTTTACTGCTGCCTCCATCCCATTATGTAAGGCATGTAAGGATTAATCTGATTGCCGACACACTTATTGCATAACTAGGACACCGTAACTATCGGGATTTGCACCCATCCACACGCAGCATGCCAGGATGCGGGAATCAAATCATAATTACCATCACGTTTCAATAGGAAACTGATCAGGGGCAGCTGGCTCCAAATAACAGATTTTGGAGCATAGATGACGCTCTACGGCTGCATGCATGCGAGGGCAAAAATGGAAGAAATAAAATAAAATAGCTTGGGCGCCTTATATTTTAGGAAAAAATAGAAGGGTTGACACGCCTATGGGATATGGTGGAAGTACTATATGATAATCCTATAGTTGATTGCTGATTGAATATATAGCATCGAATTAGGTCTAGTCAAATACGTCGTAGGCGAAGTATCATGGAAAAACCTCTATTTCGTGAAAATCTCTGCCATCAGATTATGAGTGGACGCTTGGGATGGCACTCTAGCTACTTAAGGACACTTTACCGAAAACAACCACTAAAATAAAAGTAAAATCTACCCAAATAGCTTATTCGTCTCATGGAGTTCACAGAGATGGTGCCGGTCGAGTACTTGTTGTCTTTTGCTTGATTACAAGCAACACTTGTATAGAACATGCCTCTAGTCCTGGTTTGTATGGGGCTTTGGTCCGGGATTGCAATCCGGGACTAACGTTGGCTTTAGTCCCGGTTCTATTACGAACCGGAACTAGATCATTTCCACGTAATCCCGCTGGGCGCGCTGGGCTGGAGGATCTTTAGTCCCGGTTCGTAACATGAACCGGGACTATAGTTGTTCTGCCGCGGCAGCGTTTTGCGGCAACCTGCTTCCGCGGCAGGAGATGGGGTTTTAGAGTTTTTTTTAGTTCAATTATTTTTCATTTTGTGTTTTCATTTCAAACAAGTTTTCATATACATATTATTCTATGCTACTACATGTTGTATATGTTGATGCATATATAATATTATTTCTCTCAAGATTACTTATGCGCTCAAATCAATGTAGAGCTTCGTTGGGAGACCCCAAGAGGAAGGTATGATGAGCACAGCAGCAAGTCTTTCCTCAGAAAGAAACTAAGGTTATCGAAACAGTAGGAGGAAGGAAACGACCCAAAGGTGTTTCTAGCAACTTGGAAACCTGCACAATACAAACTCAAGACTTTGCCCCAACGAACAGTGAGGTTATCAATCTCACCGGTTTGCTGAAAATAAAGGATTAACTGTATAGTGTGGAAGGTAATGGTGGTTTGCAGAAAGTAAACAGTAACAGTGGAAGATGTATCAATGGTAAAGATTGGACCGGAGTCCATAGTTCACTAGAGGTGTGATACATCGTAAACGTATCTATAGTTTTTGATGCTTCATGCTTATTTTATATCTTTTGTCTTATCTTTTGTCTATACTTTGAGGTATTTTTATACACTTTATGGAACTAACCTATTGACAAAATGACACTGTGCCAGTTAGCCTGTTTTCTTCTGTTTTTGGTTCCAGAAAAGTCAGAAAATCAATTTTCTCGAAATTGGATGGGACAAAAGCCAATCTTCCTATTTTCCCTGAAGCAACACGGAACCACGAAGCAGAGGTGGAGGAGGACACCAGGGTGGCCGCACCCCCCAGGTGCGGGCCAGCCCTGGTGGCGCTCACAGGGGGTGTGGGCCCCCTGGCTGCCTCCTCGCCTTGCCTCCTTTGCCTATAAAAGTCTCCCAGGGAGAAAACCCTAGATCATCTGGCGGAAATCCACGAAAACCTCCACATCGTCGCCGCCACCGAAGGGGATATTCGGGGGACAGAAAGTCTTTGTTCTGGCACCCTGCCGAGACGGGGAAGTGCCCCCGGAGCCATCTCCATCGATCTCCACCACCATCTCCATCACCATTGCTGATTCCCATGATGAGGAGGGAGTAGTTCTTCCTCGAGGCTAAGGGCTCTACCGGTAGCTATGTGTTCATCTCTCTCTCTATGCATGATTTTGTTGTGGTCATGAGCTTTGTAATCTAGTAGATCTACCTTGGTACTCAAGTGCTTCAATAGATCTCTGCTCTCCCCATGTGTGTGAAAGTGACAGCGTGGACGCCATGGTGACACTTAGGCTTGAGTCTACATAAATACTCATTGTGCTTTAATAGATCTATGTTTTTCCCCATGTGTGTGAAAGTGACAGCGTGCACGCCATATGTGGCACTTAAGCTAGATTATATATATATATATTTGTTATGAGTTATATTTGGAGTTGGATGTCTCTATGAAATTGTGGTGTTTCTTAGAACCATCTAGCGCCCAAGGTGATAGTGTGGGGTTATCTAGATTGGGGAAGGCCCTACCGTGGATTAGAGTGTCCAACCGGAGAGTAGTTAAGAGTAGTATCATGAAGAGAGGATATTTATATGAGAGAGTGTTCACTAGTGAAAATATGATCCCTATGCCTTGTTTCTAAGCATTGAAACATTGTTTGCATATAGATCTATTGCATGTTTTCTTGCTTACATCTTTTTTCCTTTAATCCTTACCTCACCGTCAAGCTATTTTCACCGTTACCACTTGTATTTCACTATATCTTCGCCAAACTAGTGCACCTATACACCTGACAAGTGTATTGGGTGTATTGGGGACATAATAGACTTCTTGTATCTTGATTGCAGTGTTTCTTGAGAGGGATAACTTTGACCACTTCCTCCCTAAATGCGATAAACCTTTGGTAATCCACTTAAGGGAAACTTGCTGCTAGTGTACAAACCTGTGCACTTGGAGGCCCAACAACTGTCTAAAAGAATAGAAGTGCGTAGACATCAAGCTATTTTCTGGCGCCGTTGCCGGGGAGGTAAGGTATAGGGTACTCAAATCCTCCGGTGTGAGTGCTCAAAGTTATTTCCTTTAGATTCTGCAATTTTGTCTTTTTATTTCTTATTTTCACTAGTTAGGCTTAATGGAAAACAACAAAAAATTTAGAGAGCTTTATAGCGTTTATCTTGAGTTAGGACATGAAGTGTTTGAAGAGAAAATTAAAAAACCTATAGAAATTTATTTGAATGCTAATAGCAACGTTATTAGTATGAATTCTTTGGACACCATTATTGCTAATGATATGGAAAATTCTAAGCTTGGTGAAGCTAGTTTTTATGAGAAAGATCTTTTTAGTTCCCTAGCTTTAGGGAAGAAAATTTGCTCTTATGATACTTTATCCCCCATATGTGGTAATTCTAATGATACTTGTGATATTTTAAATCCACATACTGAAAGTGTCCCTTTTAAAATACCTACTGAAATTGTTGAACGTGTAATGAATAACTGCTATTTTGGAGATGGAACTGTCCATCCTAGTGATCATTTACTCTTTATACATGAATTATGCGAGTTGTTCAAGTGTGCAGGTATTTCAATGGACCAAGTTAAGAGGAAACTATTACCTTTCTCACTTAGGGACAAAGCAAGGGAGTGGTATAAGCTACTAGATGATCCTCATCATTTGGAGTGGATGGAACTTGAATCTCTCTTTTACTCTACATTTTATCCTTCTCATGAAATTCATAAAGATAGGAACTATATTTATAATTTTCATCCTCATGAGGGAGAAAGTATTGCCCAAGCTTTGGGGAGATTGAAGTCACTAATTCTCAAATGTCCCATTGATTAGCTCCCCAGTAATATTATTATCAATAAATTTTATACAAGGCTTTCAAGACATTACAAGGACTATCTAGATACCTGTTCAGAGGGATCCTTCACAAGTAAGAAGGTCAAAGTTAAGTGGGATCCTCTTGAAACAATTCAAAGCAATACTGAAGGTTGGGATAACAACAAAGGTAAAGAACTAGGTATAAACTATGAGTATGATTGCATTAAGTCTTTCACTAAAACTGCTGGTTTTCAAGAGCTTAGTGCTAAATATGGTCTTGATCCTCAAATTCTTGTTAGATATTATAGAGCCTTTTCTTCCCATATTAATGCTCCTAAATAAAAATGGGACATGTATCATGAACCTTTTAAAGACACTTTCATGGAAAATGAAAATGTTATTAATGATTGCAATAAACATGCTCAAACTTCTGAAAGTACTATTTCTTATAAGCATGTTAATTTTTGTGGTATGCATAGACCTTGTGAGAAGAATCAAATAGAAGAAGTGAAAGAACATTTCTTAATCCCTAGTGTTTTGTGTGTTAGATAACAATACCAAGGATCATTTAATGTGCGTTGAAGTGTTGCAGCTCAGAACTCTGCCTTTGGGGGCGGATAATCCGGCCCCACCAGGGGCGGATAATCCGCCCCTCCCTGTGCCCAAGCAAGCGCAAGCCCCAGAAGGGGGGAGCGGAATATTGGCCGGACTTTCCGGCCTGGTCGGATAATCCGCCACTCAAGGGGCCAGCTAATCCGCCCCTCCTGCTCATCGCCAAGGCGCAAGCCCCAGAGAGGGGGCAGAGCTTTGGCCGGACTTTCTGGCCTTGCCGGATAATCCGCCCCTCAGGGGGGCCGGATTATCCGCCCCCCAAGATCTTCTCCAAGTTTCTCCAAGGCGCAAGCCCCAGAGAGGGGGCGGATTTTCCCCCGGAGAATCCGCCCTTGGGGCGGAGTTTTTTCCAGGGGGCGGATAATCCGCCCCAAGCGGGGGGCGGATAATCCGCCCCCAAAGTTGTGCAACGGCCAGATCTGGGGAGGGGGTATTTAAGCCAGCCATCCCCCTCCTGCCAGAACTCTTGATTCATCTCGAAAAAGAACAGATCAGATCTGAAAGCTTCATACAAGAGTGCTCCACCTAGATCCACCCAAAGGCCCCATCCCTTGGGGAATCGAAGGAGGAGAACTCGATCTTCATCATCAGCAATCAAGCGCTTCATCTCCTCTCCATTCATTTGGAGAACCTCCGATCTAGTATTTCTTGCAAATATCTAGATCCTCGTTTTTGTTTATATTGATAAACCTTGTTTTTGTGACAACTTGTTGTCATCCCGGGAGCCCCCAATTCGGTTGTGGGTGTGTGCCCCGATAGTGTTGTAAAAGGCACCGGTTCCCGCCTCGAAGGGATCCAATAGTGGAGAAGGTGGATCAGGCCTCTCGTGGCGAGATCCATCGGAGAATAGGGTGAGGCCTATTGTGGCGTGGTGGTCTTAGAACCTCCCACCCCTCCAACGCAGATGTACTGCCCTTAACAAGGAAGGAACTGCAGTAAAACAAATCCCTGTGTCTCCGCGTGCTCCACTACGGTTTCCTCGCTCCTCTTTTACGTGCTTAGTAGTTAGGGTTACATATAGGGAAATTCTCGTAGTTGCATATCTAGAGAATTTACTTTGTGTCAAGCCTAAAATTGAAAAGGTATTAAAAATTGGTTAGCACCTATTCACCCCCCGTCTAGGTGCCCATACGATCCATTTCAATTGGTATCAGAGCCTCGACTCTTATTTCGGGCTTAACCGCCTAAGAGAAGTATGGGTTCCAAGGGAGATGGGAGTGATGCTCCGGAGGTAGTCACCATGAACGATCTCAAGACGTTGGAAACAACCTTGGTGAGTTCAATGGAGGCTAAGATGGAAGAGATGCGTCAATTGATAATGCGTCTCTCCACATCCGCAGCATCACCTCCATCTAACTCTGAGGATACCACTCCGCAATCCAAGGAAACGGGTAAAACTGTTTCCAAAGATAACGAAGTGGTAGGTGATGATACTAGTAAGAGCTCCTCCTTGAAAAAGGATAGCGGTAAGGATGGATACAATGAGGTTTCTCATGTGTATTCCCCTGATCCGCCTATTCCTCACCCACACATACATAATAGGGGTGATCCACCCAAACTGTCAGCTTCTACTTTCTCTCAATGGCAATTTTTGATGAAATCTCATGTGTGCAGTTCCTCCATAGAGTTGTGGAAGATCATCGAAAATGGTCTTCGCATTGGAAATCCTAACAATCTCTCAAGGAGAGAAGTGGTCGATAGCCAACTCAATGCTACAGCTCTACACATGATACAACTTGGTGTGGGTGATAAAGACATGCCACACATTCAGCATCTTAGCACAGCTAAAGGAGCTTGGGATGCTCTCACCGAGCTCTTCATCGGAAATGAAAGTATGAGAAGGAATAGATATGATGCCTTGAGAAATGAAGCTGAAGGATTTTATATGCTGGATGGAGAAGACCACGAGGACATGTATAGGAGGCTCAAGGCAATAGCTACAACCTTCAGAAACCACGGTGCAGCTCATGTTGATGATGCTTGGATCAAGCGCAAGTATGTCAGTGCTCTTATGCCATTTGAGCCCACATATTTGAAAAGTCTCCAAGGTAGGCATAATTATCACCTCATGTCATCCAATGAGGTAATGCAAGAAATGGCCGCATTCAAAGTGGCTGCCAAGAATGCCGAAGATGCTCGTGCTCGAGCTATGGGGATGCAAAAGGGGGTCAACATGGCTTTGAAGACTAGTGTGATTGATCATGATGAATATGCGGTAGAAGGCCTGGACTGTCCCGAAGATATAAAAAGGATCCACGGACAATACTTGACTCTTTATGCAAGAAACTTTTGGAAAGATCCAGCCAAGGCTAAAGATGAACTAGATCGCAAAAGTGGAGCCTATGGAAGAAAAGAAAATGGTCCCAAGCTGAGAACATGCTTTAATTGTGGTGACCGGCTGCACTTCGTAGCTGAGTGTCCATATCAAAGTAGAGAGGATAATGGAGGAAGACTCATTTTCAAGGACAAATCAAAAGCTCCACGTAAGAAACAGTTTGTAAAGAAAGATGCTCCTTTCAAGAAGCAACAAAAGATTGTTCTAGTAGCTCAAGAAGAATATTCATCGGGGAGTGAAGATGAGGACGAGGACGATAGCTCTCAAGAGGTGGCTGCTATAGCCACCACATCTACATCAACATCACTCTTCGACTCTCCAAACGAGAACATCATCAACAAGAATCCTACTTGTCTCATGGCAAGAAGCTCTGAGGTAACTTCTTCTAACTCTTCCTTTCCCAAGGCTATGATAGACATGGATGATCCTGCTAGTCTTAAGGTTAAAGAAGAGATTATTGCCTTGGATTATTTCTATACTAACTTGCAAGGTGAGCACAAAGTTCGTTTTGAGGCTCTTATGGATCAGCTGGCCCAAAACGAAGCACTCCTCGAAGAAAAGGGCAGAATTGAAAGGGAGGATGCAATGGAAATTGCATCCCTAAAAATGCTCTTGAAGAAGAAGAAGAAGCTCGGGTCTCTCTTGAAGAGAGGCTTGAGTCTATGGAAGAGTCACATGAAGAAATTGTGACTAAACTCGTTAAGGAACGTGACAATGCGGTCACCAAGGCAAAGAAGTTAAAGAAGGAAAGGATTGACTTTGGGGCTGCTCATGATAGACTCTCCGAGGAATTGGAGAAACTTGACAATGCTCACAAGGCGTTGAAAAACGAGTTCTCTATCCTCAATGAGTCACATGATCAGCTTCAAAGTCGATTGGCCGAATATGATACTCCTAGCTCATCCAACTCAACATATAGTAACAAGAAAAATGCTAGTGTGGAAAAAGGAGTGATCAAGGACATCACTACAAAGGACAAAGGTGTGCTTGATGAATTCCTTGACAAGCAAAGGTCAAATCATGGTAAAGAGGGACTTGGGTATGTCACCAAGTCCAAGAAGAAGAAAACCAAGAAGAACAAGACCAAGAATGTGTAATTAAAGACAAGCACTGCTGAGAAGGTTGTCACAAAAGACAAGACTAATAATATTGGTTTTGCAGGGTCTCACAATCCGAATTATGAACTCTTTTGTGATGATTATGGCGATGTTTATGCTTATTATGTTGGTCCTTTTGATGAATATATTGCTTGGTCTATTTGGGTCCCAAAGACCCTTGTTACTAACATGAAAGGACCCATTGAAAAATGGGTACCTAAAACCAAGAAGTAATTTTCTTGCAGGGCTATGCTTCCGGTGGGTCGAAATGGGTGCTGGATAGTGGCTGCACTAGTCATATGACCGGAAGCAAGGAGATCATCACGGAGATGCATCCAAATCTTGATAATATCACAGTCTCCTATGGTGATAAGTCTAAATCTCAGGTATTGGGTCTTGGCAAGGTTGTGGTTGCCCACGATATCTCTCTCGTGGACGTCATGCTTGTTGAGACCCTTGGCTACAATCTTCTTTCTGTTCGTGCCCTTGGCAAGATGGGTTTTGCTGTTTTTATCGATGATGATTTGGTGGTACTCTTATGGAGCAAGTCTCTAAAGGTCGCTTTCGTTGGATACGTCGAAAATGACCTATATGTGGTGGACTTCTCGGGGAAAACCACTTCGGATCCGATGTGTCTATTCGGAAAGGCCGACGTGGGCTGGCTATGGCATCGCCGTTTAGCCCATGTCAACATGAGAACTTTGCAAAGTCTCCAAAAGGGTGGCCACATTCTTGGACTAAAAGACAATGTCTCTTTTGCCAAAGATCGTGTTTGCAGGGCCTGTGTTGAAGGAAAAATGCATGATTCTCCCCACAAGAGGAAGACTATTGTGTCATCGAAGAGGATCTTGGAATTACTCCATGTGGATTTATTTGGTCCTCCTTCTCATGCAAGTCTTGGTGGGAAGAAATATTGCTTGGTCATCGTCGATGATTACTCAAGATATACATGGGTATATTTCTTCAAGCTGAAAAGTGAGACTCAACAAACTGTCATCGACTTTGCCAATGAAGTTCAACGTCAACACAATGTTCCCATCTTGGCAATTAGAAGTGACAACGGCACAGAATTCAAGAACTACACTTTAAACGAGTTTCTTAGCGAAGAGGGGATTAGACACCAATATTCCGCTGCGTACACCCCTCAACAAAATGGTGTAGCCGAGAGGAAGAACCGGACTTTGATGGATATGGCAAGATCTATGCTAGCTGAATTTAAGTCTCCTTATAATTTTTGGGCTGAAGCCATATCCACTGCTTGTCACTCATCAAACCGGCTCTACCTTCGGAAGATCTTGGACAAGACCCCATATGAAATACTTACCGGCAACAAACCCAACATCTCATACTTCAGGGTATTCGGGTGTAAGTGTTTCTTTCTTATTAAAGGTGTCCGTTTATCAAAATTTGAATCCAAGGCTTTAGAAGGTATTTTTGTTGGTTACGGTGCCGAATCCCACACTTATAGAGTCTACAACAAGCTCTGGGATTGTTGTAGAATCTTGTAGTGTGGAGTTCGATGAAAATAACGGCTCCTTTGTAGGGCAAGTTGATGTTTGTGATGCAGATGTTGAAATACCCCAAGATGCCATAAGAAGAATGGGCGTGGGATTTTTCCGCCCCATTGAGGAACCCCTTGTGGCGTATCGGGAAGGACAATGCTCCACATATGTGGAGCCCTCATCTACACAAGATCAACAAGCTCCTACTGTTGGAGACAATCCTGCACCAACACCACAATCTACTGAAGATCATCTGTCCTCTGGACAAGCTGGTAGTCCCAGGCCGGACTATCCGCCCCCTCCAAGGGGCGGACAATCCGCCCCTGGCACTCCAACTCGTACCAGGGGATCCGAAGGAGAAATCAACATCTCTGAAGCTCCCAGGCCGGATTCTCCGGCCCCCAGGGGCGGATTATCCGGCCCTGGTTCTCCAACTCCAGTCAGGCTTTCTCAGGAAGATGGTTCTGGTACTTCACCTCCCAGGCCGGATAGTCCGGCCCCTCCAAGGGGCGGATTATCCGGGCCTGAAGAAAATGTTCAGCAACAATCTTCTGGCAGTACCGGTGACCAAGATCAAGGGCAATGCAGTAATCAAGACAAGGATACAACAATTGAATCCACTCCTCCGAGAAACAATAAGGATATTGAGGCTCGTCGCAAGGCTCGTGCTGATCGCAACCTTGAACTAAGAGGTCACACTCTTGACAAGGTAGTTGGTGATCTACAACGAAGGGTATCCACTCGAAGAGAGCTTGCTAGCTTCTGTGATCATCAAGCTCACATTTCCATGGTTGAACCAAAGAAGGTTTTTGATGCTCTTGAAGACCCCGATTGGGTTGTTGCAATGCATGAAGAATTAAACAACTTCGAACGCAACAAAGTTTGGAAGCTCGTAGAAAAGCCAAAGGATTGCCACAATGTTATCGGCACCAAGTGGATCTTCAAGAACAAACAGGATGAAAATGGCATTGTTGTGAGGAATAAAGCACGACTCGTGGCTCAAGGATTCTCTCAAGTAGAAGGAATTGATTTTGGCGAGACCTACGCTCCTGTAGCTCGCCTTGAGTCCATCCGTATCCTTCTTGCATATGCAGCCCATCATAATTTTAAATTACAACAAATGGATGTTAAGAGCGCTTTCCTTAATGGTCCTCTACATGAGTTAGTATACGTCAAGCAGCCCCCGGGGTTTGAGGACCCCAAATTTCCGAACCATGTCTACAAACTCGATAAGGTGCTCTATGGCCTTAAACAAGCCCCACGTGCGTGGTATGAGCACCTTAAAGAGCTTTTGCTAGACCGTGGATTCGAAGTTGGGCAAATCGATCCCACTCTTTTTACTAAGAAGGTCAATGGGGAGCTTTTTGTATGCCAACTTTATGTAGATGACATTATTTTTGGCTCTACTAACCAAGTTTTTAACGATGAATTTTCAAAGGTTATGACTGACAGGTTTGAGATGTCCATGATGGGTGAGCTCAGGTTTTTTCTTGGATTTGAAATAAAACAACTTAGAGAGGGAACCTTTATTAATCAAGCTAAGTACATCCAAGACATGCTCAAAAGGTTCAAGATGACGGATCTCAATGGCGTTGCTACCTCAATGCAAACAAAGTGTCATCTTGAGCTCAATCCCAAGGGTAAAGATGTGGATCAAAAGGTATACCGATCCATGATCGGCTCTCTCCTTTACCTCTGCGCATCTCGGCCCGATATCGTGTTAAGTGTAGGAGTGTGTGCAAGGTACCAAGCCGCTCCTAAAGAAAGCCACTTAGTGACGGTCAAGCGAATCTTCCGATATTTGGTTCATTCCCCAAATTTTGGGTTATGGTATCCCAAGGGTTCAAGTTTCTCTCTATGTGGTTACACCGATTCAGATTGGGCTGGTGACAAAGATGATAGGAAATCAACCTCTGGTGCATGCCAATTCTTGGGCAGGTCTCTAGTGTGTTGGTCATCAAAGAAACAGAATTGTATCTCACTCTCAACCGCCGAAGCTGAATATGTTGCTGCTGCAAGTGCTTGTACTCAATTGTTATGGATGAGGCAAAATTTAAAGGAATATGGTGTCAATTGTGACACAGTGCCTCTTTTATGCGACAATGAAAGTTCTATCAAAATTGCTTACAATCCCGTGCAGCATACGAGAACAAAACATATAGAGATTCGCAACCACTTTATTCGGGATCATGTTGCTCGTGGAGATATTGCTCTTTCCTTTGTGAGCACGAAGAACCAACTTGCTGATATTTTCACGAAGCCCCTCGATGAAGCAAGATTTTGTTATTTGCGGAATGAGCTAAATATCATAAATTCAAGGAGCTTGGCTTGACTATTCTTGCACACTCACTTGCTCTTATTCATGTATTTGGTTTAGATGCGGGCATAGACATAGGGGGAGTGTGGTCCTAATTTATTGGGCCAACCCTCCCCCCATAATGCCGAAAGCAAGTAAAATCATTTCCCGTAATATCATTTTGTGATATGTGGGTCATCGATGAGCATTGGTTTTGAACTCAAGATACATCTTCGCGGTGTCATGCCATGCGCTCCAACATGGTGGCTTCGGCCACCGCCCTCTTCCTCGAGAAGAGTTGGTTTTTCATGGGTCTCGTTGGATTTTCTTGCATACCTTTTGTTCTTATGGAAAACACACTCAAATTTGGCTTTTGGTTGATTTGATTCTTGCAAATTTGGGTGCGTAGTACCATCTCAGTTTGATTCTCTCAACCCAAGCCTTTCTCTCCCTCCTTGAACCATCTATTCTTGCACACAAGTCCTCTAAAACACCATCGAGGGATTTGCTAGGGTGCTCTGGACTGATTCTGTTTTCCAGAATTTCTGGGGGGGGGGGGGGCGGATTCTCCGCCCTAAGTGGGGGGCGGATTATCCGCCCCGGGCGAAATCAGCCCCTTATAGGCTGGGTCGGGGAGGGCAGACTCAAACAGAGCAGCCAGTCCTCCCCCAACCCTACCTCTGCCCCCCAGCCGCCGCCGGAGCATCCGCCTCTCCCGGAGTCGATTTGACCACCGGATTCTCCGGGCTCTCCCCGGATCTTCTTCACCTCACCTCCGGGTATCTTCTCCTCCGCGATTTTCCTCCAATGAGTGAGGGTAACTCCCTCATCTCTCTCCTTTTGTATGAGATGTATTCTATTTGGTGGAAATCTCGTTGTAGAAGGTTCTTGGTGTTGTTTCTTACATGCTAGAATCAGTAGCCTTGCAATCCTAGTACTCGATCTGTTTTGCCATGGTAGATCTGAGCCAATCCAGAATTTTATTGCGGGGGGCGGATTATCCGCCCCTTCCAGGGCCGGATAATCCGGCCTGGAGAGTTACATTCTGGTCTGTTTTGGTTCTGGTTCTGCTCATGCACAAAGGAGAGGCGGGTGCTCGAACGAAGGTGACCCTCACGTTCCCAAGTTGATGAACAACGGAATGGTGCGACCACTACACCTTGCAAAACTTGCTAGACTTGTTGCGAGTCTTGCGTTTTGCTTGAGAAACGACGTGATAGAAGAATTGAAGGATTGTCGTGAGACAAGAAGGATAGGATGGGCATAGCTCCGGTTTTCCCAAGAATCATGATAAAAGAATATAACCACTTGTGAAAGAAAAGGAGAAGATGATGTATCATGGATAAAGAAAGACACACCATTAAGATTAAAGATTTACTGATACTAGAGAGGATGAAATCTTTATCTCGCCGGAAGAAAGGAGCTAGATTGGAGAGGTTTTGAACCACTATTACAATAGCATCGTATCTTCTCTCGGATTTGAGAAAAAAAGTTCGGAAACAATATTGCCTTCAAACAATAGAGTCCCTTGATAACAACAGAAAGATTTAGTTAGACATCGTCGGATTAGATTCTTGTTGCGCCGGTAAGAACCAAGGATCACGCAATTTAGGTGCACAGATATAACTTCCAGAGATGGATGTGAAGCCAGATCATGGTGGAATCCCGAGAAGCAAAGAATATGGAGGATCTGGAGTTTATTGTAGAGATACTTATTGCTTTCTTTAGCCTTGAGGCTAACGCAATAGATTTGCGGCTGATGGCCTCAACCATAATTGGCTTTACCATAGAAAAAGAATTGATGAAACAAAGAGAGAGATAGTTTCCTTTCATCTTGTTCGGGGATGTCGAGCATCGGTAGAAAGACGAGGAAGAAAAGAGTTTGCGTTTGTTTCCACCAGATAATTGAGGATTTTGCTCCGTGTAGAAAGGGTGAGATCACCAACAAGAGATTATTGATTACTTTCTTCGAAAGAGCACTCCGGAAAACAAGGACGGAAGTAAAAGTATCAAGGGATAAAGGCCACTTCTAACTTCCGTGGAATGAGTGAAATCACATTAATTCACCAATTCAATGTACAAGAGCGAATGACAAGAGTAGTGGTATGGTCGCGACTCCATCCCGCACTCAAAGCATTACTCCGCACATGAATAAGAAAACCATGCAACCCAACTACCGAAACAGACTGAAGGTATTGACAGTAACTCATGGAACTTCGTTAGAAAACAAGGATAGATGCAAACGATTCGCCGGATTCAAGATAGATAAGGGTGATGATGTTGTCGTCATGTCGGAAGTACCAAGCCACCGGAAAGATATAAAGGAAGATCACGGAGACAACTGCAAAATTTCACAGATATAGAAAAAGATAGCACCAACTTGAACGAAAGGAAACAAGATCTGGAAGGTCTTCATGGCCTCCGGTGGATTGAGCATAGACGATAGAGCGAGGGGGTTTCAAGAGATTACTTAACGAGACTGAGGTGAAAGAACTCCATGTTCTTCTTGAAATGATTGAGAGAGATTTAGCAGCCTTGAGGAAATCTTCAGCGGAACGACGATGATAACTTGCCAACAAGGAACAACTCCGGATTGGTTGAAGATGGAGGATGGAATTAACAATGGACTTGCTGATTCCAGAGTTGAAGTAATGTATTTAGCAGAAGGACGTGGTCGAGATATGTGACTTCAAAAAGTCAGAATTCTCACTTTGAGACTTTGCACACAGGCAGTGCTCACGAAGCTCGAGAGAAAGAGACACAGATGATCTTCCATGTCCTTCCATTGATATCGAATAGGCAAGCATATTATCAACATATACCACCATGGATTAACAGGATATTCCCAGAATATCAAGTTCAAGAGGCGGAAGAAACGAACAAATGCTCGAAACACTTTCTGAGCCCAACGCTCTTTGAAAGATCAACGTTACGAGTAAGGATTCCTGTGGAAGAAGATGCGCTGGCAGAATAGGTTATCTGGTCCTTCGGAAGAGAACAGGAAATGCCACCTGGTTCACATTGTCGATCGGATCACCGGTTACAAAGATAAAGAGATCTTGGATAAGAACCGATGATAGCTCATACCTTAAGCAAAGCTATCAGAGACGAAAAGATGCAATTCCCTCGTCTCAAAGAGAATTTTGCAGATATGGAGTTCAAAAAGATGTGCAGCATGATGGATAGATGATAGACCGCCGTAGTGCCTTGGAAAACTCCGGATTACCAAAGATGCTTGAATGTGCATAGATATGATCGCGGTGTACTCAAAATCACAGGAGATAACCGTCACCATTTGGAGGATAGTGGTGATTTCATTTTCCATATTCCACTCCTGATAAGTGTCATATAGCTATGCCGAGAACCAAATTACAATCACCAGCGTCGGATCGACACGTGTTATGTAATTAGCCCAAGAGAATTGGAGATGAAATAAAACTCCAGGATTAAGCGCCGGTGACAAAAGAATGAGTTAGCATGGACATGCTGATAAAAGGGAGATAGATAATGTTTCACACACGACTGGAAAGGAGTGTGGAAACACAAATGTATGAACGAAATTTTTTCCGCATTTTTCGGCATTAAAATACCAATAGATGTGCAAAATCGCTTATCAGGTAGAGATTAGCAACAGATGCTTACACAGAATGTGGAGTTGCTAGAAGGAAGGACACCCTTAAGAAGATGGCACCGGTTAACAAGGAGTCGGATAGATCGCGCCGGTTTTCAAAAGCCTGTCAGTATGGAATGTACCAACAGTTGATAACCAAAGGCAGATAAAGAAAACATGTTGGATGCAACAGATAGACAAGGAATTACACACACACACACACTTTCTATGGTACTACGGAAACCCAGAACACGTGAATCCTAGTTTGAATTTAAGAAGAGGATAGAAAACGTTACACTTCCTTAGCAGAAAAGGGTGGGTGGGTGGGTAAGAAGAAAAGTGGAAGCAGTCCTACTCTCGCGTTTTGTTTTTCCCTAGTATACATAGCTACCAAAATATTTGCTAGACTGACAACGACCATTTGGCTGAGACCCTGAAGGGCGGGATGGCTCTGATACCAATTGTAACTACCTCGGTGAATTACGCTCCTAGTTACAAGCCTGGATGAGCGGAAATGGTTAAAATAGTATGGTGGGGCCCAAGTACCACTCACAGGTAGACCTTTCGGCCGTCCTAACCATTTCCAAACATCGGGACAAGAACGGGCGGCGTAATCTGCAGGCGAAGGGATCAACTACATACACAAATGAGTATGTATGCACGCCACCATACAACAGTCCTCAGAGCCATTCCATCTAAAAGAAATAGAAATATTGCAACGCCATACGACAAGATCCAAATGTCCTAGATAGATATAATAGTTTAGGATATCTCCTCATATATCAAACATCAGAGTATCAGGCGGAAGCGGCAAACAAGATCCGAGTACGGATAAGAAGCAAATCGGCATAAGATGCCCCATAAACAAACACATCCCGCCCACAGATCACACGGATACCCGTTCCCGGAATCTCTACACCGAATGATCGTTTTCCACATCGTCCGTCTCCTCCACCCAGTATCCATCTTGTGAGTGTACCTGTTCATCTGAATCAAATAATTTATCGTGTGATACCCTAGGGGTACTCAGCAAGTCTTTATGCCTCTAAAGGGGACACAACCTGGGGTGACGCAATTGCGGCAAAAGATAATACCTAGCAATTCTATAGATACTCGCTAACCATCCGCCTAACCAAATATAGACGGATGTCCGTGAATTAATGACAACAATTATAACAGTAATATTAACAGATCCATCCTCCTCCTCGCTTACCAACGAGGAAGCGAACGAACAACCCCCATCCGTTGGCAGTTTTATTAACCATTCCATGAGTGTTGCACTATTTACTAGTCAATTACTTAGTCACATTAAAGCGGTACTTTAGTTATGCTTGTCTATGATCGAGAAACTGTGCTCCAAGTCGTCCATAACCGCGGACACGGCTTTCAGAAAGTTTTACCCTGCAGGGGTGCACAAATAGCAACACACACTCGATCAACCTCGGAAAAACCAAATCAAAACCCAACGAGGCATTCACGACAAAGCAATCACAGGATTCAGAAATATTTCAGGGGGCCACCCCATTAAGCTACCCGCAACGAAGTTAGCTGACTCCGAGACGGACTCAAGGTTTGCGTCAATGGCTCTAAACGACTAGGAACCCGAAAATGTGACTGGGCTTGTCGATACCGCGAAAACACTCCGCTTCCCTAAACAGTACAGGTGCAGTACCTCGCACAATTTAAATAAAGCAGTAAAGCATGGCATAAGTACAAGATAGTAAATAAAACCTCAAACTAGTTTGCGGCCCCAAGAAATAAGATTGAATCAAGCTCTGGCTCAGGGGGGTCCCATAATCCTCCCAGATGTGGATAGCGCGAATATTCAAGGAACATGAATCAAGTACTCGGGGTCCTACGGGACACAAGTGAGCATGAAAAACCAAATAGCAGATATTGCTCATCGGTGCCACTTTCATTAGTTATCCCATTACTACTCAGGTTAAGTTGTTTAGGTACCTCGTTATTCATCAGACACTCACATACCCTACACATGCTGTTCTACGACTCGCATGGCTCAAACAACTCCTGTAGTAATGGCTCATGGGATGGAGGAACAAGCTTCGGTGGGGTTTAAAAGTAAAGGCTATGCAATACTTGTGATTCAATTTAATGCAATCGCAACTCAATGATGCAAGAATAAGATAGAGGCAATAGGTACTATATGTATGCAAACATGTGGTAGTGCTTGCCTGGCATCTCAGTTGAAGCGAGAGAAGGATCTGGGTAGTGCTCCTGGGTTTCTTGGTATATCCCCTGCTCAGCGTCTATTCGAAGAAGAACCAAACAAACAAGGGCCAACATAAATAAAGTGCACAAGCATAAGAATAAAATGCGACAAGCAAACAATCATGCCTTGATGAATGATGCACAATTTGCATGGCAATAAAGTAGCATGGCATGGGTGATATGAGAAAACAAGAAGTAAACATTTTATTGAGTTTTGGCCACATTTTATACTTCAACAAGTTGCTGTTTACATTATATTTATATGATGCATGCTGTAATTCAGAACATGGAATGCATAAACAGAAAGGTCTCGTCGAGCTGATCATTTTAGACATATCATTTGTTAAATTTGGAGTTATAAATCAAAAGTTATTAATTAATTAAGGCAAAAGGGCATTTTGTTGTAATTTAACTCAACTTGAAATTTAAAGTGTTCAAAATATATTTTGGATAGCATATTTGAATTCCACACATTTTTCTGATTTGAAAACATATATTATTTGCAATATTTGGAATTATGAATTTAAATTTATTTTAAAGTCAAAATTATTAAAAAGGGGTCAAAGTCAAAGGTTTGACTATTTTAAATCAATTCTGAAAATATTTGATTACAGATTTGAATTGACATTCAAAAACAAAACATATTTCTTATAAGTTTTGAATTCAAATTCCAAACCATTTGAAAGTTATGATCAGTTTATATTTAAACAGATTTGAAATTGGAATTTGAATTTGAAATAATTTGAAAAGATTTGAATTAAACAGAGAACAGAAGAAACTTTTTAAACTCGGAGGGAGCTAGCCACTGTCACAGACGAGTGGGGCCAACGCTGACTCAGCAGCTCACTGACGCAACGGTGGGGTTGGGAACTTTTGTCACCGCGGAGTGGGCTAGCCGGTGCGGATGACAGGTGGGACCGGCGTCCAGCGGGTCACAGCGCGCGCGGCCAACGCGTGCTGGACACGTGGGCGATCCCAGACGCGCGGGGGGGGACTGGTCCGTGCCGGAAACATCTGCCAAGGGGTTCCTTGCGAAAAGAGCACCGAGGCTGACGTGTGGCCCACTTGGGACCGCGGGTGGTGGCGGGAAAACTTCCTGGGCTTTTCTGCAAAACAACGGCGGCTGGTCTGACGAGTCGCACGTCCTCGACAGAGAACGGCGAGCTGGGGGGGTTTTGCGGCGGCGATAGAGACTAAACGGCGGCGCATCTAGCTGTGCCACAAAAAGGAAAAGTGAAGAGGGGTCTACGGCCTACGACTTCCGTTCAGGCGGCATCACCGGAGGAGGACTACAACGCACGGGGCATGGCGAGAAACAGAGGGGGCAGAAGCTGCAGCAGCTGCTGCTGTTGCCAGAGCGCGGCGCGCGGCGGCGCACGCGGAGTGCTCGACGGAAGGTGGCGGCGCTACGGTGCACGAGAGAGAAGGGGACCATGTCTGGGGCGTAGAGAGGCTGACCAGGAGCTCGTCGGTGTAGGCGAAGGATCTTGGGGCGGTCGCGATCTGGCGCGTAGCTGGCTGGCCGGAGCTCCTGGTGCGCACGGACACGGCGGCGGCGAGGCTTCTCCGGCGAGGTCCAGCGGGTTCCGACGCTTCAGGGCAAAGAAGAGGAAGCAGGGGACGCTCCTGGTGCTCCTGGTTCGGCTTGGCGCGCTCCAGATCGAAGGAGAGCAGAGGGGGCCGAGGCTAGGGTTTTGGGGGCATGGTGGTGTGGTTGCAAGCTTGGGGAGGAAGAAGGGATGAAGAGAAGGACCTGGCTTCGCCCAGATGGGATCTGAGAGGAGTAATGGGGTGGTTGAGGTGATAAGGGGGAGAGAGGAGAGGCACATGGGATGGAGGTGGCTTGCATAAAGTGAGGAGGAGGGATCGGGCTAGGTCTCTCCCTCCTTCTTGTCCTGTAGTAGAGAGGAAGAGAGGGACCAGGGGAGGAGGGGAGCTCAGGGTGGGGCAGGCTAGGGCTGGTGGGTCCAGCAAGGTAGGGAGAGGGTGAGGGTAACTGGGGTTAGTTTGGAGGGGGCTCGGGTTAGGGTTTAACTTAGGTGTGAGCACCTTGGAGAAAGGAATAAAGAGAGAGGGTGGTTTTAGGGTTTTTTATAGGATCCACATGACCATGCATGGAGGGGGGGTGAAAAGAGATGAAGGTGAGGAAAGGAGAGGGAGATGTAGTGTGGTTGTTAACAAGACCAACTAGATCAAGCAAAAGAGGGGTAAAGGAAAAAGGAAGATGATCCACTCAAAATTCAAATAAAATTCAAAGAGGACAAAAGATGGTTATGGTTGCATGGCCCATGCAAAATATTTAATGCTAGGTTTCATCTTGTCAAAACAAAATAAATATCCATAGCATTCATACATATGCATTCCAAAAATATGGAATAAGCCAAGCTAAAAGAAGTGAGAGGATGCCCCATGTGGGGTAGATGGAGATGACCATATTGAATAAAATGGGGCATGCTAGTGTGTATGTGCCACTAGGCATTTAGTAAGCCCAATAATATCCCAACATGATAATAACCCCAAAACAACCCATATGGAAGCTAGGAAAAGGGTCCCACTCACAAGGCATGCAAAGGTGGCCATGTGGCTCTCATAAACCAATAATGTGGAAACAATATGGTGCATGTATGAGAGCATGTGGAGATAGAATTGGATCCATCCCAACCCACATGAGCTAGAGGTAAAACCAAATAAGTTGCAATGCTCATATATGGTGGAACGGTGGAATGATGGGGTGATGACAAGAGAAAGGTGATGGAGTTGAATAAAAGATATGCCCCCAACTCAACCTGGGCATCAAGCATATATCAAGAATCAAATACAATATATCAAGATCCAAGTACAATTACTAATGCATATGAGAGAAGAACCAAATGAAAAGGGCTTTTATATGATGCTCAAATGCAAGGTGGCATGATGACATGAGCATGATATAATTATGATGCAACAATTATATATATGAAGTAGCATTTATATAGACTAGGCTAGTAGCATTGCAATTGTTAGACAATTGGGATGCTACATTGACTGAGGCGCAATCCAAGGCTCGGCTCCTTGAGGCATTGGATGTGACCAACAAGATGGGGCTTCACCACCTCATGACCATTCAGTGCGATTATGACTCTTCTGTGGTGCGCCAGTTCTTTTCCACACTTGTGATCTGCGGTGATGAGCGCCGCACTATGAAGTGGATGACCGGGACTACCATGCTTCAGTCAGACTTTCGCACTTTTGGGCAGGTTCTTGGGTATGCTTTCCATGTCCGTGACACTCCCGCTGGTCACCGCATCATTACTCCCTTGAAGCCATCCAAGGACACTGCACTGGCTCCCTGTCTTTCTCCTGATGGTGTTGCTGGTACTTTCGCTGGTCTCTCTCCCTTGTATGCCTCTCTTGTTGGCATGTTTCGGGACTGCATCGCGCCTAGTGGTGGCAACAATGACAAGATCCGTGGCCACCTTGTTCCTCTCCTTGCGTTTGCTCACGAGTGTGCCACCAACTCTGGATCAACCACTGGTTACAAACTGGATGTCATGGACTATATTTTTCATGAGATGACGGATGCTATGATCAACCGGCTCTCCATTCCTTATGCTCCGTTCATTATGATGCTTGTCAAGCATATGTTACCCCATGAAGAGTTTGGCCCTGCTTTGGATGGTGTTCATAAGCCCAAGCAAATCTACAACAAGGCTCAGAAGACTCATCACCCCTCCACTACCCCGGAGTCCTTCATGCGTGATGCTCGGGCTAGTGGTCGTCGTTCCACGGTGTCCCCAATGGCACGTGAGGTCAAGCAGCTTAATTGGTTCCAGCGGAACATTCTTTGCATGGGTATTGACATTCACAAGGGCCAATATGAGGCGTACCGCAGGGATCATGAGAGGGATCACACGCAGCAGCTTATCCTCCACCATGTCTCAGGTGTCACTGGCAATCCACCTCCTCCCACTGCTCCGGATCCGTACGCTCAGTGGAACACTTCAGGGATCAACTATGGCGAGCTCGAGAGTTGTCTCTTTCCTCCTCCACCGAGGGCACCCACTCCTCCAGCTGATGACGATGATGATGAGTATGATGAAGAGGAAGGGGACGGGAATGACTACGACGAGGATGAGGAGGAGTGATCTCCAGGGACGTTAGCATCGCTCTTCTTCCTTTTTGGTGTTTCGATGCCAAAGGGGGAGAAGTAGTTCTATTAGGTCTCGTGGATTTGCAAGGGTCGGGCACAAGCTCTTCGATTTTAGTCGTTTTTATTTGCTTGCTTGTGCCTTTTCTAGCGTGAACTTGTTTGCTATTTGTGGTTGTTTGTGTAAGACTATGTCGTACTCCACAGTTTGGTACTATGTTTGGTATTCATGGATTTCAAGATTTATCTATCATGGACCCCATGGAATTCTGGAATTATGGAGCATATTTGATGACATATGGATTCATGGGATTATCTATGTATGCCGTGGCTATATATTCCGGTGGTATGACATTTTTTCCAAACCTTAAAGTAGTGTTCTACCTAGTGTGTGTATTTGTATTCAAATGCAAATCTTAAATATGCACACATCTAGGGGGAGCGTCTTTCATTATCTAAGGTGGCACTTGCCGGTTTCATTGCAAATCCTAGTATTGTCATCTAACACCAAAAAGGGGGAGATTGAAAGAACATTTCTTAATCCCTAGTGTTTTGTGTGTTAGATAACAATACCAAGGATCATTTAATGTGCGTTGAAGTGTTGCAGCTCAGAACTCTGCCTTTGGGGGCGGATAATCCGGCCCCACCAGGGGCGGATAATCCGCCCCTCCCTCTGCCCAAGCAAGCGCAAGCCCCAGAAGGGGGGACGGAATATTGGCCGGACTTTCCAGCCTGGTCGGATAATCCGCCCCTCAGGGGGCCAGATAATCCGCCCCTCCTGCTCATCGCCAAGGCGCAAGCCCCAGAGAGGGGGCGGAGCTTTGGCCGGACTTTCCGGCCTTGCCGGATAATCCGCCCCTCAGGGGGCCGGATTATCCGCCCCCCAAGATCTTATCCAAGTTTCTCCAAGGCGCAAGCCCCAGAGAGGGGGCGGAGTTTCCCCCGGAGAATCCACCCTTGGGGCGGAGTTTTACCAGGGGGCGGATAATCCGCCCCAAGTGGGGGGTGGATAATCCGCCCCCAAAGTTGTGCAACGGCCAGATCTGGGGAGGGGGTATTTAAGCCAGCCATCCCCCTCCTGCCAGAACTCTTGATTCATCTCGAAAAAGAATAGATCAGATCTGAAAGCTTCATACAAGAGTGCTCCACCTAGATCCACCCAAAGGCCCCATCCCTTGGGGAATCGAAGGAGGAGAACTCGATCTTCATCATCAGCAATCAAGCGCTTCATCTCCTCTCCATTCATTTGGAGAACCTCCGATCTAGTATTTCTTGCAAATATCTAGATCCTCGTTTTTGTTTATATTGATAAACCTTGTTTTTGTGACAGCTTGTTGTCATCCCGGGAGCCCCCAATTCGGTTGTGGGTGTGTGCCCCGATAGTGTTGTAAAAGGCACCGGTTCCCGCCTCGAAGGGATCCAATAGTGGAGAAGGTGGATCAGGCCTCTCGTGGCGAGATCCATCGGAGAATAGGGTGAGGCCTATTGTGGCGTGGTGGTCTTAGAACCGCCCACCCCTCCAACGCAGATGTACTTCCCTTAACAAGGAAGGAACTGCGGTAAAATAAATCCCTGTGTCTCCGCGTGCTCCACTACGGTTTCCTCGCTCCTCTTTTACGTGCTTAGTAGTTAGGGTTACATATAGGGAAATTCTCGTAGTTGCATATCTAGAGAATTTACTTTGTGTCAAGCCTAAAATTGAAAAAGTATTAAAAATTGGTTAGCACCTATTCACCCCCCTCTAGGTGCCCATACGATCCATTTCAAGAAGAATATTGTATCACCCACTAGAATGAAAAGTCCAGAACGTGGTATAAATCTCTAAATGATCCGGTTAAAAAAAATTGTGCCCTCTACCCTTTTATTTGTGAACTCTTCTATGAAGTGGGTCATTTCAATTTTCAATGCTCAGGCCATAATAATAACCTTTCTAATCCAATGAGTACTGCAAGCTTCTATTGTGATAAAACGATCACTGATAATCAACATGATGAACTTACATTGTTTTTGGGGTGTGAAGAGTTATCAAGAAAAACTTCTTTGGTAGACATGAGTGCTTTTGGTATGAATTGCGTCCTGCATGGGTGCCATATTTATTGTGTTGATAATTTCCACGTGAATACTTACATACAAAATCTTATAAAAGATGATATTTCACCAAAATATGACAAGAATGATATGAGTCTTGTTCTTATTAATGAAAAGGAGGAATCCTCCGAAGTTTCTTCTATTGTCTCTAACAATAAACCAGGGTATGTGGAGAAGCTTCCTTTCAAGCCTCTCCCTCCTAAAGAGGAGAAGAACAAGAAGAGGATTAGAAGGAGAGAGGAAACATTATCTTCCCCTAAGCATGTTGCTCCTATCATAGTTTGTGCTGATGAGTCTGAAGTAGATGATGTTCCTATGCATGTTACCTATATTAGTGATCATGATTGGGAAAAGCACACTACTTTTGATATTGAAAATCTTTTTGGCACCAATTATGAAAATGATAATATTAATAATTGTTGTGCTATTAGTGCTATCCATGTTCCTTTCAATGATGATACGTTTACAAATGAACACATTTGGGAAGATAGCTATTCCATTGCTTATGATGATATTATACCTCAAATGTATGATGATTGCAATGATGAATATGATATTTTCAGTCCACCTACTATTGAGGAGAAATTTAATTATTATTACAATATGCCTCCTATATTTGATAATTATGGTGATGAGAATAATAATGATAGCTATTTTGTTGAATTCGCTCTAACTACAATTAATAAGAATGCCTTTGCTTATATGGAGAGTATAATCATTTTATGCATGTGGCTCATGATAAGAATGTTTTATGTGATAGTTATATTGTTAATTTTATTCATGTTGCTACTGAAATTTATTACGAGAGAGGGAAACATGGTCTTCTCAACAATATTAAGTTTCCCCTCTTTATGTTGAAAATCTTGAAGTTGCACTTGTTTTCTTTTCCTATGCTTGTTGCTTTGTGCTTTCATGACTTGTTTCTTTACAAGATTCCTATGCATAGGAAGTGGGTTAGACTTAAATGTGTTTTAAATTTTCTTCTTGATACTCTCTTTTACTTCAATTCAAATTTCTTATGTGAGCATCTTCTCAAACTATCAAGCCTAACTTAAAGGCGGTAAAGAAAAGTACTTGTTGGGAGATAACCCAAGATTTTTCTCGAGTCTTGGAAGTTATTACTTCAGTAATGACTTCTCCTTATCATTTTTGTTTGCTTTTTGTTCCAAGAATGACCTCTAATAAGAGGGAAGTAAGATTTGGGGAGTTGCTGTCCCGAAACAGATTTCTGTCCTCCACCATAAATTTTTTTGAAGAGTCTCTGAAAGTCGGATTGAGCAGATAATTTACGAATAAATCCCCCAGTATGTTATCTAACTTTCATTAGTTCAACACGTTTTGATTTGAGAAACATAAGGTCTTCGAAAAAATCGGTTTCTACCTGCTGGTGTGTTTTGACAGATTTCTGCCATTATTTGCATTTGCTTCTTATTGATTCCTTTTTGGGTTCTTTTTGGGAAATTGAGCTTTTTAAGGAAATTGCTACAGTAGCTTGTGTCTTTAATGAAAGTTTTGCTATTTTGAAACTAAACCCAAAGGTTTATTTTCTTTTGAATGCACTAATGTTGCTAATGAATATTGTGTGAAGTTTTGTATGAAGAAAAAATTTCAGGTGTAAGGAAAGAATGATGTAATGAGATGAAGAATGGACAAAAGCTCAAGCTTGGGGATGCCACCCCGTGTCACCCCAAGAATATTCAAGACGTACAAGCATCAAAGCTTGGGGATGCCCAAGGCATCCCCTTCTTCATCAATAAAAATCCCAGGTCTTTCTAGACACTTCGTTTTTATTGTTTCATGCACAGTTGTGTTGTTCTTAGAGCGCCTTAGTTTTTGTTTTTGGTTTTTGGTTGCTCATTTTTCTTGAATAAGTTGTTTTGATCACAACACACTTCTTTTGGAGAGATACACACTCTGTTTTCATTGCCTGGAACACTCTAGTTTTCATTCTTATCGTCTTGTGAGTTTTCTCTTTTGCTAGCACTGTGTTTAGCCTTAGTTTTATTGTGATTTCAGCTTAGAACTTTTTAGTTCTTCTTTGTGGATTTGTGATACATGCTCACTAATCTTTATTGATTATTATCTTTGTGAGTTGTTTCAAATAATTCGATTGGTGTTGGAAAAAGAGTAGAAAGTTCCATGCTTATAGTGGTACAAAGGGAAGCTTGTTTTGACTGTGGCTTGGACTTTATCATATCATTCTAGATGTTGCTTCGACCTTATGCTTAGTGATTATTGCTGTAGCATGATTTGTTCCAAACAATTGAGATTGCTTAATGTTCCTTGAAAGAATTATGCTTTTTTTAGCATGCAAAAGCATAGTATTGTGGTATTCTCCTTTGATGCTTTGTTTGGGTTGACTTGGCACATGCTCACTCAATGTTATGACTATGAACAAGTCACCATAGCCTCTATGATCATTTAGTCCATGACTTGTAGTACCACTTTATGCTTTGATTAGTAATATTTTGTCGCTCTGCATGATTATGGCCATTATAGCTCTCTTAGTTGGTTGCTCCCAGTCTTTTGCTAGCTTCCACTTGTATGACTAAGATCTACTCATGCTTCCAACTCCCAAGAAACCAAGTTATTCCAAAGTTTCCACTATAAATTCCTATGCATGGTGTGTTACACCATTCCAAAGTGTCCACTATAGGAATTTATAGTGGAAACTTTGGAATAACTTGGTTTCTTGGGAGTTGGATGCATGAGTAGAGCTTACTCATACAAGTGTAGGCTAGAAAAAGACTGGGAGCGACCAACTAAGAGAGCAATAATGGCCATAATCATGCAGAACGACAAAACATTACTAATCAAAGCATAAAGTGGTACTACAAGCCAAAAACTAAATGATCATAGAGGCTAAGGTGACTGGTTCATAGTCATAACATGGTGTGAGCATGTGCCAAGTCAACCCAAACAAAGCATCAAAGGAGAATACCACAATACTATGCTTTTGCATGCTAAAACAACGCATGATTCCTTCAAGGCACATTAACCAATCCTAATTGTTTTTAACAAGTCATGCTACAACAATAATCACTGAGCATAAGGTCAAAACAACATCTAGCATGACATGATAAAGTCTAAGTCGCAGTCAAAGCAAGCTCCTCTTGTACTACGAAGCAAGAACTTCCTACTCCTTTCCAACACCAATCAACTTATTTGAAACAAAACAGCGAAAACGGGGGTCCAACTACTGTATTCAAGCAAACTAAGAAAACAAAAACCAAAAACGAAAACTAAGAAGCTCCAAGAACAACACAACAGTGCATGAAACAATAAAAACGAAGCGTCTACAAAGACCTGAGCTTTTATTGATGAAGAAGGGGATGCCTTGGGCATCCCCAAGCTTTGACGCTTGTACCTCTTGAATATTTCTTGGGGTGACACGGGGTGGCATCCCCAAGCTTGAGCTTTTGTCAATTCTTCATCTCATTATATCATTCTTCCTCTACACCTGCAAATTTTCCTTCATACAAAACTTCACACAATCTTCATTAGCAACATTAGTGCATTCAAAAGATAATAGAACTTTGGAGTTTAGTTTTAAAAAATAAAAACTTTCACTAAAGACACAAGCTACTGTAGCAATTCCCTCAAAAAGCTCAATTTCCCAAAAAGAACCCAAAAAGGAATCAATAAGAAGCAAATGCAAATAATGGCAGAAATCTGTCTAAGCAGACCAACAGATAGAAACCGATTTTTTTGAAGACCTTCTGTTGCTCAAATCAAAAAGTGTTGAACTAATGAAAGTTAGCTAACAACCTGGGGGATTTATTTATAAAATTACAGCTCAATCCGACTTACAGAGGTAATAACTTCCAAGACTCAAGGAAACTATTGGGTTATCTCCCAAGAAGTACTTTTCTTTAACGCCTTTAAGTTAGGCACAAGAATCAAGAATGAAGTATTTTCAAATGAAGAAACATTAACATCAAACCTTGCTTTCAAAGGAGGAGAAAAAAGCAACTTCTCTCTCCTCATAGGAAAGTGTTCAATACCTTTCTTGAATGGAAATTGATATTTAATGGTGCCTTCTTTCATATCAATGATGGCACCAACAGTTCTAAGAAAAGCTCTTCCCAAAGTAATAGGACAGGAAGCATTGTATTCAGCATCCAAAACATAGAAATCGATAGGGACATAAGCATTGTTAACCATAATAAGAACACCATTAACACTCCCCATGAGTTTCTTTTTAGCATTATCATTAAGTGGGACATTCAAATAACAATATTCCAAAGGTGGCAAATCAAGCATTTCATAAATCTTTCTATGCATAATAGAGACACTAGAACCAAGGTCACATGGAGCTTTGAGATGAAAGTCATTCACTTGTATATTAATGATGGGTTCCCAACTATCTTCTACTTTCCTAAGAATAGAGGCTTTGTGTTTCAACTTTTCTTCCTTAATTTTAATAAGAGCATCAGTAATGTGTTTGGTGAAAGATACATTCAAATCATTAGCATCAGGACTTCTAGCAAGCTTTTGTAGGAACATAATCACTTTAGAAATATTGCAACCATCAAGATCAAAATCAAACTTAGCATCACTGGTAGTAGACTCACTGGGTTTAGGCATTGTGGTAGGAGGAATAGGACTTCTTATGGTTTGGTGGCATCCACATTGGTGGTGGTGATAGTGCACACACTATTGTTTCTAGCAATTTCAGCTTCTCTTTCCCACTTAGCATGTAGTTGAGCTAACAGTCTAATATTTTCATCAATAGTAACTTGTATGGCATGAGTAGCAACAAAGGTACTTTCTAAGGTTTCAGGTTTAGCAGCCATTTTATTAATCAAAGAGGACTGTGCTTCAGACAAAGGGGAAATATTTTTTTCATCACAAGATTCAACAAAGAAGGCTTAATTTCATAAAAGGTAGCATCAGGAGCAGGTGGAGCAACAGGAGTACTTAGGAAACAATTTCGGTGTCTAGTGAAATAAATTCATGCGCTCTGTAAATCTTTTCGACAAGAAACTATTTGTTCCAAATGGTGTCGGTGTCTCTTAAGTGTGTCACCCTACGGTTCACGAATAATGCGGACATTATTGAGACCCCTCTCGGATCAATAATCAGAAGCGGGACCTAGAGATCCATACTGACTCTCACACATTCAACGATGACTTCTTGTGATCGTGAGAACCTTTTACGCTAGAATCTTAATCCCTTTGTCTCGCGATATATTACATGTCCGAGATTCGATCATCAGTATCTTCATACCTAGTTTGATCTCGTTACCGACATGTACTCTTTTCTCGTTCCCGTGATATAACATTCTAGTCATCAAATCACTTGCTTGCAAGCTAACCAATGTGATATCACCGAGAGGGCCCAGAGTATATCTATCCCTCATCGGGATGGACAAATTCCACTCTTGATACATGGGCCTCTACATAACACCTTAGTAGCATTGAACCCATCTTTATAGTCACCTTATTATGGTGTGACGCTTGATGTTATCAAGATACTCTTCTAGTGTTAGTGATTGACATGATCTCATGGTTTAAGGATTAGGATTACTTCGTATGATGTTATAGCAATATAAACACAATGACTTTGATCGTAATGCTATACTTCGGATGAATGTTTATCACACCATTGTAACAATGTTGTGACCTCATTATTAACAACATCCAATGTTCATGAGCAGGAAACCTTGATCATCTAATTGATCAACGAACTAGTTTATAAGAGAGGCATGACTAGGAACTTTACGTTTGTTTATTAAAGACACATGCATTAACATTTCCGTATTAATACAATTATAGCATGCAAAATAAACATCTATCATATACTTGGAATATACATAATAACAACTTTATTATTGCCTCTCAGGGCATATTCCCTTCATAGATGAGCATGTTATTTCCACTGATTTTATTATTTTTAAAATGCCAGATGATGAAAAATTATCTATAATATTTGGAAGACCTTTTGTTAGTAATGCAGGAGCATCAGTTGATTGTGCTGAGGGAAAAATAGTTTTCAATGTTTATAATGCTGAAATTATCCGGTATTTTCCAAAGAAGCTAGAAGTAGGAGAAAGGTATATTCCACCGACAAAATGAGTTCAAGTGGTAAGCGCCCTTCATAAGGGGCAACCCAAGGTACGAAATCGAGAATAGAGAGATGGTTAAAATATTCAACCACTCTTAATAAAATGCTTGATGGAATTCAACCCATCACATGAATAAAATAGTTAAGAATAAAATGTTCATCGTATTTCTACAACTTTTTCACAGACATCCATGCGGAAGCGCGCCCATAAAATATGAAGATGTCAAAACGTAGTAGAAATATCAATCGAATAAACGTAGATTAAATGTAAAAAATAAGTTTGAGTTTTATCTGCAAAAACTGGTCTAAACATATTGTTCAGATTAAAAAGTGTATCTTTGAAAATTTTGGGCGAAAAAGCATGTTCCCGAAGGTTTAGCGACAACTATACGACGAGAAATTTTGTTCTACCCGTATAGTTGCGGCCGTATAGTTATCGACCCCTTTTTTACGATTGTATCTCGGATACCAAAGGTTTAACGACCAACTATACGGCAGGAAGATTTTTTTGGCCGTATAGTTTTGGTCGTATAGTTATCGACCCCTTTTCACGAATTGTATCTCGGGGTACCGAAGGTTTAACGACCAACTATACGGTGAGAACTTTTGTTCCTCCCTTATAGTTCCGGCCGTATAGTTCGGATCTGGCGAAAAGAAACCCTAAATTTTGCCGCCTACGCAACTATACAGTGGGAACTTTATAACCCGCCCGTATAGTTCCCGCCGTATAGTTCATGCGACCACTTAAACACGCCGGCAGAGGTAGGGTTCTTCCTCCTCACTTTTTCTCGCATCCTCTCTCTCCAAACTCCTCAAAATCCACCTAGAATTCTTGATTCTTCGTGGATTTCGTTCGTTTGAGTTGGGGAATCAATAGATCAGTATGTTTCTCCCCCTATGCATGCTTTATTTTCAAAATTCCATGGTTGAAACTCTCACATTGATCTAGTGGATGAACTCAAGCTTTTTTATTTTTTCCTTTTAATTTCTCAAGTTAGGATTAAACTTTTCCACGTAGAATCGTTCGTATATCATGAAGAAACTATATACCTAAAGTTTTATGTTGAAATTTTTCAGTACATCAAGATGAACAAGCTTGGTGGGCTTTTCCGCAAGAACAAGCGCCAACGTGGTGAGGGCTCGGGACTCCGGGCTGAGCTCGACAACAAGTATGCCATGGTTTCATCAAGGTGGGTGATGCCCACATGTTGGGCCGATGATGCATTCCTCATCGCAGCAGGGTTGAGGTCGGATTTCGACCACATGTGTGCGATTGCAGGGTTATCGCTTCTCGCCTATGCAAGCCACTACACCTACGCTAAGATGACCTGGGAGTTCCTAGACTCCTTCTATGATGACTACAGGGAGAAAGGTAATGCGTGCACTGTGAGCTTCACCATAAACCAACAGCCTTATCAAATTTCTTTCCAAGAATTTTGTGATGCTTTTGGGTTCCCTCACGATGGGGAACCAACTATTACAGATTTGTATGGCGTCTCAAGCGGCGAAACTTGGAAGGTTATTTATATTAACGGCGGCAGGGACTTCTACCAGAATAAGATGTCCACCATTCAGAACCCGACGATCCGCTACTTCGCCTTGTTTCTCGCCAACACTCTATTGGGAAGAGGAGATACTGGTTCCATGGCCAATGCAGACATGACCATGATCACCAAGGCACTCTTCCCCGATCCACCGCAGAGTCCCAATCCTGCAGCTCTACTCATCCAACACCTCCGCCACCAGAGCAACAAAACAAGAGGTGACATTCGCATTGGTGGATTGGTAACCCACCTTTTCCTATCCCGTGAAATTCCACTACCTGTTATGCAACCTGTTGACGACTCATACTTATGGACGTCAAATATATAACTGCTTGTGGGTTCCTCGGTGTCCACTGAGATAACAAAAAGCTCCGAGCATATCGGTTTGGTTATCCTAATGCCTCACAGGATGAGCAAGTGCCCATGCCTTATCCACAACTTTCTCAGTTATTGGGAAGGACAACTGGATCCTCACCCAAGACCAAGTGATAGAGATCATGGATGAGCTCCGGCCTGACTCCAAAGAAGAGGAAGAAGGAGAAGGAGAGCAGCAGGAAGAGCAGGAGCAACACAATCCTGCTTGGGAAGGACAGCAGCAGTAAAGGGAAGAACCGTGGGACCCATGGACCAACCAGTAGCAACAGCAACAAGGGTTCAACGGCGTCCCTTATCAAGAATTTTTGCGGCTCAACTAGCGTGTTGGGGAGATCGACCATACTCTTCAGGGAGTGAATGAGGATGTTATTTCCCTCACTAACAACTTCAGCCACTTCATGACCAACTTCCCCAACTACTACTAGCAGTACCCGTACCTGCCGGTGAATGACGGCAACAACTAAGCTTGGCAACAGCCTAAGCTTGGGGGAGGTTTGAAAACCTCCAAACTTTGCGTTCATATTTTGATTTCTTATTTTGATTTATTTTTCTTCTTTAAAAATTGCATGTTTAATTTAAGTTTTGCATTCCTAAATCAAAAACACACAAAAATTAGTTGCAACTTCTATTGCAAATTTGTTTCTTTGTCTCTCGTGTAGATTGCTCAAATTCCGGTGACTTGGCAATAGGGAAGTATAATGGGGTTCAACTCAAATACAATGAAGCAAGTAAGAGGAGGTATCACATTCCTTTGATCACCTCTTCTGCAATTTTAAATTGACCCTACAACTATTATTCAAATATGTCAAAAAAATTTATCAATGCACTGCACTACAAAAACAATTAATATTATTTCTACTCTCTTAAAATATATTCATATATTTTTGTATTATCGACGCCATTTTTTCCTATATACATGATGAACCTTTATAGTGTTTTATTTTTATTTAACCCATAACATAGGGCAATTAAAAATAGAGGTCACATGTAGGCTGCTGTTGACTGAATTCCTCGATCTTTGCAAAATTTCTTAGACGTCCTTTTGTATGAAACTGGAGGAATTGTTACCTAAACAGTTCCCTCTAGCTATTCTTATTTTCAGATATTGATTATGTACTAAACAAAACACAAGAGATTGAAACAAGTTTGATAAACATATGAAGCTCCATAATGGCCTTTAAAACCAAGGTCTCTGTGTACACCGTACCCATTCATGGTCATTTATGGCTCTCGTCACAATATAGCAAAAAAATAGAAGACGACTAACGTAATAGACTCCAAAGAGATTATGGATCGCTAAACACCCCGTTAAATACAAATAACTACCAAACATGGAAAGATGAGTCGTAAGATCCACTAACTCCATAGTGTTACAATAGCCATACAACGAAGGGGAGCTACGATCCAACTTATTTCTACAACATCATTAGGACAATCGGGATAACCATCACAAACAACATGTATAGCTAACAAGGGGTATTGTAAATACAAAAAGACGAGAACACATTCTCCACAAAGTATTTTGGTAGCCATGCAGAGCAGACATAAAGTCATGAGACCTTATTAGTTGCAAGTTCATCTTAAACGTTGGGTTGCATCACATAGAATATAACCTAATAATAAATGAACTAAAATACACCCCAAAGGTTAATCGGGGGCTCATTTGCCCTCATTTTCATTTGTCTGATCGGCTATTGAAGATCAAGAGAGCTAGCGAAGATTAGAAATGCATGTCCATGTGCCTTATTTTATGAGAGAAAATTACTTAAACTTGCACATCTATCTATCTGTTTCATCCTAATAGGAAGACACTAGGCAAAAAATACAGAGATGAACTAAAACTTCCAAAAAAACAAAATACCAGTTGTCAATATGGTGATCATATTTTCATTAGTAATATAACAATTATTCCATCTAGGTAACTGCCCTAAGGATATCAAAATTGTGAGATCTACATATCCGTACTTGAACATATCACATTCGTCAGATGACCAAAATTATGCATGAAAATAAATGGCATCCATCAAAGCTTCATAATTCGACCTACAATACTAATTATTCATGAAAACAAATGTCAAGGCCAGTGTATCTACAATACTAATTATAAAAAAAACATATCTCATTTGGTTGATCTTCAAAACTCTACCTGAAACTATCATAATCTGTTAGATCATCCAAACATACTACTTTTGCTTCTATAAAATCGCATATGTTAGATCTTTTTAAATTTGCCTAAACATCTAAAAAATGCTAAATCTTTAATTAGAGCTATCTAACCATATCATTCCTCAACAAACCGCATGTGTTAAATCTACATAGCTTTATTTCCGAAAACAATTGTAACAGCTATTTTTCTTTCTTAGAAATACAATCATGTTTCAAAATGTTAAAATTAAACATTTATGAATAGATCCATGTCCAAGACATCGGGTATTTCACAACGAAGGAACTAAACAAGATGAAAATGTTTATACCATAAAAAAATACAGTGATGCCCTCGCATTTGGGCCACCATGGTAGTTTATTTATAATAATGAAATAAAAAAAATCATCTTTTACGTTGGTGTGCTTGATGCCATGCAAGAGGTGAATCCCACCTGATTCCTTTCATTAATTCGGCCTAATCCTCTGCCGAATATGCCCTTGTCTGCCGCTATAAATAGACGTTCTCAGCAGGGATCAGAAACCTTCCCCATCATCTTCTCCCCGTGCCCCCCGCCCGGAGTTGCCTTCCATTCCCATTGCCACCAAGCCCCCGATCTTTCTTTCTTCTTCCTCCTTGGAACGATCGACTTGGTCAGATCTAGTCTAGAGTACCCCCGCTCCCCTCCCATGTTTGCCTGACGGCCGCCGTCCGACGATGAGGCTGCGCGTGCGCTGCCGCTCCCACTCCTTCTCCGTCACCTTCCTCTACTGGTTCTACGACTTGTCATGAACTTCTCGCCCCTTCTCAAGAACTCCATCCCCCTACTTCATTAGATCTCTCTCTCTTTTCCCCTCTACTAGTTTCTTGGTTTTTCTTCGGATCGTCTTCTTCCTCCCACCCCCCAAAAAACAGATATCTTTTCTGGTCCTTCCACCAAGCATCCGTTCCGATCATGTCGACGCCATCGCGCAAGAGATCCAGCCCGGAAATCAACATCCAGGGCGGCAGCGGCGTCTCCGAGGACGAGCGCAAGATCAAGAGGAGGCTGACGAACATGGAGAGCGCGAAGCGGTCCCGCGATCGCAAGCAGCAGGAGCTGATGGACGCCCTCGCCGACGCCACCCACTTCAAGGCGGAGAAAGAGCGCGCCCAGGATCAGATCGCCGCCTACAAGGCCGACCTCACCAAGGCGAAAGCCGAGAACGCCGTGCTCCGCGCACAACACGGCGAGCTCGCCGGGAAGCTGCAGGCCGTCGAGGACGTCCTGGAGTTGTTCCAGGTGGCCGGTCCGGTGGCCGTCGACATCATCCCGAAGATCCCCGACGACCCGCCGCTCTGCCCGTCCCAGTCGACCTTCGCGCAGCAGCTTGCAGCTGCTACTGCCATGGCCGACGCGTTCCCGTTCTGAGCCTGCCGGAGTATTCCAAAGAGACCAACATGGAATCGCTGCCTCCTGAATAAGAGAATAGTACCGCTACTATTGGCTTTTCTGCTTAATGTTTAGTTATGTTTTTATTCATGTTTCTTTTAGTACTCCTAGACCATCATTGTAAGATATTTCGTCATGGTGCTCCTACCCAATTAATTTGATGAGGTCTGATTTATGTGCGGGGGAGCATCGTATGGTGGATGATTGTACATATATGAAACCTATTTATGTTTGCATCAATTTATGTATCATCTTCGCGAATGAATTGTACGATCTTATCATGGTTGATTTGTGATTGAATTGTATGGGGGGTAATCCTGGTTCATTGGTGATTGATTTCTACCCCCGCTCCATCCTATAGAATTACTTCAAAATATAAGATATTTTAGTTTTGTGAAGCAAATGTATCTAGACTATTTTTAGTATATAGGTTTATTCATGTTTAGAGTGAATCTAGACACTAAAAAAAAGTTTAGATACAATTTTTTCACAAACCTAAAATATCTTATATTTTGAAACAAAGGAAGTATGTAATAAGTTATAAGACGTAAGGATTTTTGCACGAAATGTGTTATCTGATTGCCCACACACATGTGTCATAATTATTAACGTAATTATAGGGATTTGCACATGTGTCCACCTGCGATCAATTCTCGGTCGTGCGTGCTGAAAATGGGATAGGGTCGACAAATCCAGAAAATTGGAGCCGTGCGTGCTGTATATATTGGGATGCGGGAATAATGATGGTGGGTAGCTGGCTCCAAATCCGATATTTTGCGTACCATAACTGAAGCTACGTACGGCTGCATGCATGTGAGGGCAATAACGGAAGAAAGAGGGGAAAATGGCTTACACGCACGGTTTTGGCTCATAAGATTGCCCATTATGAATAATGCATTTTGAAATGTAATTCGAATCACATTTTCACATGTGTATCTAGATTTTCTTCCAGGATTCGACATTTCAAAATATTATTTTAGACGCTGGATGGACCTGCACTTATATATATGAGCCAAAGTGCATTTCCCACTAGTGCAGAACGGCCCATGCGTCCCGGTTGGTAAGAGCCATTAGTCCCGGTTGCCCAACCGGGACGGGGCAATCGGGACTAAAGCTCTAACCATTAGTCCCGGTTGCCCCACCAACCGGGACAAATGGGTGCACGCGTGGCAGCAGCAAAGTGCGAGGGGGGGTGGAGCATTAGTCACGAACCGGGACTAATAACCTGCTGCCGCGGCAGAGATTTGGCTCATTTCTCTGCCGCGACAGAGAATTCATTTTTGCACATTTTGTTGCCGCGGCAGCATTTTCGCCACTTTTTGTGCCGCGGCAGAGAATTCATTTAGGTTGTTTTATTGTTTATTTAGTGTTTTGCACTTATCAATGAAGGAACCTTGTATTACACAAGATCATCATGACAATACACGGATCGAGTTCATGCACTACATACAAAAGTATTCCCCTTGTCTATACACGGATCGAGTTGCTATTTTTACAATCCCTATTGTCTATACACAGCAGAATAGTATTTCTCTTTCGGGTCTAGGACTTCTGCATCCAAGAATCCCGCCAATTCCTCCTGAATTGCTCGTACGCGATCCTTTGGCAGAAGACCGTCCCGTAGACGTTCGATCTGATTTAAAAAAGGAGTCAGTCTATATGAATGAAACTAAACACAATTTGTTTGAAAATAAAACTATAGAAATTGTTTACATACGTGGAGTTGCTCTAAATTTCTGCCCTTCTCATCGCACGTCTGCCGGATGAACTCGCATACATAGTATCCACATAGATTGTTACCTGGTCCCTGCGTCAGGCACTTCACAAGAACATAGTTCAATCAAAATAATAATCAAGCATGATAATAACTGTATCAAAACTAGAATCAAAGAGATGCGCGGATATAGCTAGTGGTGCTTACATCTAGTGGTTGAAATGTAAGCTCCTCTTTCCAAACACCCCTAGCCTTCTTGGTGAACCGTTTCCAAGCGCTGCCCGGCGAAGAAAACGAATAAAAGAAGTTATTAAGTACTTGATATCATAAAATTCACGAACGTTGCCGATATAGTGTCGTAATGATTAGAATTACCGCTGGAGAAGTATCTGCATGTCCTTCCACGTCTCAAGGGGTTTATGTTTCGAGTCCATGACTAGTACACGCCCTTTGTCAAGTTGAATGATTAACAGAATATAGTGGAAGCTGCGAATGCATAACTAATCAATTATATACTTAACATCGAGTAAGCGAAATAGAAAGTGTATACAAGACAATAACACTCACTCGAAGTTGTAAGGAAAAAGTATTTCCCTTTTGGTTTCTTGAAACCTTAACGCGTGTACTATATTATCCTCCGTATCCTGGGGGCTTATTTTGAGATTAGCTTCATGAACCCAATATGGGTCAATGAAGCCAATATCATAGATTTGTCCTCTGCTGCATTCGAGAATCTTCATTCTGCATATTACAGTATGATTATATATATGCAATAAACAAAGTGAGATAGCTGGAGACTAAGTTAATTACAGAATTAGTACTTACAGACAATAGGCACTGATGAGCGATTTGTCCAAGGCGTCTTGATTGAATAATTGAAATAGCTCAACAAATTCAATGGATATCATGTCATCACTTTCTTTCCCATGATGCTTTTTTGTAACCCTCAGCACTATCCAGTTAGCCCCGGCACTTGTGGCGTGCATGTACCAGTTATGCAATCTTCGCATTTTTGTTGAAAGATTATTTACCTCCTCAGGTTTGACGAGAGGTTTGCCGTACTGGTATTTGTATGCTACTTCACTCACGGGGAAGAACTCTAACTGGGATAAGTACTGGGCAATACTCATACCTTGAGCAGCGGCAGCTTCTCCGTATTGTGCAACTACCTCTGGATCATACTGCTCTTCGGCCCCATATTTGCTCGACCCCACATTGGTTTGAGAAATCACCTTGAGAGGGGCGCAAGACTGTTTTGCTTGTTCTCCGAGCTGGGCAACAGATTTCCCGCTTGCATCAGTACTGCTCTTCGAGGCTTGTTGTGCCGCATGTGACTTGAGAATAGAACGCTCATAGTCTGATGACAGCTTTGGCTCGGGTTGATGAAGAGTCTTTAGCATTTTCAACACTTTGGCTTTTTCTTCTTTGGTGCTGGGGAACTCTGGCTCTTTCGGCCGCCTCAGCTTAGCGAAAAACGCTGCCGTTTCCGCATCAACGATCGCCGCAGTCTCCTCTTCAGTACAGTCATAAGCTCTCTTGGGAGGAACCGTTGGTACTTTTGGAAGAGGCTCTTGTTTACGTTTCGGCGATCGCTTACGACGCACAGTAGCGGTACGCTTACGCTTTTTATCCTGAGGCGCCGGCGATGGCTCCCGCGGCGATGGCTGCACCGGAGACGGGTGAGGCGACGGAGCCGGGTGAGGCGACGAAGACGGCTGCCGCGGCGGCGACGACCTCGCTGGAGACGGGTGAGACGGCGGCGAAGATGGCCTTGGCGTGTGATTTCGAAGCACGATACAATCCTTCGGCCATAGAATGGTGATGTTTTTTGCGTCACCCAGCACAGTCACATCCCCTTCACCAGCAGGGTAGTGAAGATCCAAAACCTCAAAGGTGGGCATGATTTCATCCACGCCGACAACAGCGTAGCCCTCTGGAACCGGACGACTGTGGTAAGTTGGTGTGGGTCCAATTGGTAAGGCATAGCCGACCGCCACCTTCATTGATATGTTCACAACTTTGACATGTAGCTCGCAGTGTGTCATCTCTGTGATATCATCCACTGGGTAGCCAACAGGAGCCATCGTCGGTGCATCATCGGCATCGCCATTGTCATCACCCGGGACCTCGGTGGAAGCCACACTGCTTTTTCGATTATTCGATAGGCCGGTAGCATCGAATGCAGTGTGCTGCTGAGATGGGGCGCCGGTAGTACTTTGCTCTTTAAGTGCGTTAATTTCATCTTGTTGTTGCTTTAATCGTTCTTCAATTAAACGCATTCGCTCTTTCTGACTTTCTGCTTCAACTGCCGCCCTGTCCTTACTCCTCTGACGGCTTCTATCAGGATATTTCTTCCTCTCTTCGGGAAACCCAATCCTCCATGACTGGGAGCCTATTGTGCCTCGTGTTCGTCCATCATGTTCCTTATTTCCAAGGGCGAGTGTGAGCTCATCATTCTCTCTATCGGGAATGAAGTCCCCATCTTTAACAGCCTTTACTGCTTTTCTCATCCTCTCGATTGGCAAGGGGTCTTCTTTATGTCGTATGGTATATATACACCTCCCTTCCGAGTCCAACGTGCCCCCATGCCCGTAAAACCAATTCCTTGCACGTTCTACCCAATCGTCTGTCTCTGGGGTGATATTTTTATCACGCAGTTCCTGCTCAAGTTTCTCCCACTTAGGAATGCCAGCCCTGTAGCCACCTTGCCCCATAGTATGGTGATACTTCTTGTTAGCAGCATTCAGCTTATTCGTTTCAGACATTTTCTTAGCTTTTTCTGATTTCTTGTATTCCACAAACTCATCCCAGAATGGTTTTATCTTCTCAAACCGAATATTCTTGAAATCGGGAGTCTTCTTTTTCACGACATAGTCAAGGTGCAATCTTTTCTTCCAGTTGGTGAAACACTGGGCCATCTTCTTCAAAGCCCACTCCCTGACCTTAGCCTCCATGGCTCTCCCATGTTGTAAGGCGTCCTCAACTGGATCCTCCGCATTTGGATCCAGCTCTATCTTCGGTAGTTTGAAATTAACCATGAGCCTCTTCCACAGTAAATCTTTGGCGTGGTTAGGGACAAATAAACATGTTCCCTCTTCATCCGCATTAGCAGGCCTATTCCAATTTCTAATGGTGATCAGGATTAAGTCCCTAACGATTACTCCGCATTGTGCCACAAATTTGGTTGCGACAACTTCGGGAGCCGTCGGTCTGCCGTCTTCAGCGACATCTTCGATCCTGAACCTCTCATGGTCTTCCAACTTTTTGGTTGGGCCTCGTCTGCTCTTTTCAGTAGATTCCTTCGATCCGGAGGGCTAAAAGAAGAAAGATCGTCGTTACTATTTCTATATAGATAGCAGATGATTAATTAATGAATTGATTTATATTACATGCACCTTGCCGGAGCGGTCGTCTTCTCGATTACACAAGGCATCGCCTTCTCCCTCGCGGAAGGCAACACCTTCAACCTCAAACAAGTTGTCTACTCCGGTAAAAAGAGGATCACCCTCACCGGAGTTGTTCAGAAACGTTGATACGTCTAAATTATCTTCCCCACGGATCACACCTTGGATCAACTCTTCCTTTTCTTCGTCTCTGACGTGTGGATCCATATTTTCTGCATAGGTGGAAAAACGAATAAGTCAAAGCGGCTAAAGGAGAAAGTTAAGGAGAAACCCTGATATATACATACACAATAATAAAAATGAAGAGAAACCCTAAACCTAGCTACAAAAAGGAAACCGTGTAGTAGATAGGTAACTCTAGCTAAAATCAACGGTTATCAATATTCCGGAGTTCCGAGGGGTGTAACCTAGTTCGGAGAAACCTCCGATGCATATGAGAGGGGAACCCACATGCACCTAAGGGGTATTAATGATTCCTTATCTAACCACAGTGACTGGCAATGTGAATCGGGTCTGGGGCTACCCACATTGACTGACCAGTGGGGCCGAAGACCAATAATACCAAACTAATTAATAAACCTAATAATACCTAACTAATAATAAACCTAATAATCGAAACACCGAAAAGAAAGGGAAACAATCAACACATGGCATCGATGCAATGCTCAAGCAAGTACGATGATATGACAAGTTAATTTGCATTGGAATGTAACCCTAAGACATGCTCGACGATTTAATCGGGGTTCCGACGGGTGAAAACCCTAACTCGGGGAAACTCCGGAACATATGAGAGGGGTGCATTTGTTCTTCTAATTATACTTGTCATTTAAATTGTTGAACAATGCATGATTATAGGATAAATAGATAGGTTTCATTTTTCTGAACAATTTGATATATTATTTGTATTTTTCTGACTTATAAATAAAAAGATATTGAATTTACAAGTTTATATCAATTTCTGGAATTATTAAATCATTTAAAATTGAATTACTGTGTCAATATGACATCAGCAAAGGGTTGGGTTTTTTTTTACCAAGACAGAACCTAGCCACTGTCACTGAGTGCTGGGCCCTATGCCACATCAGCAAGCCACCGTGGTGGTCAAAGGTCAGCGGGCCCGTGGGCCACGTCAGCGTGACGCCGGGGTGACATCATCTCGGCGGCCACCGTCGGGTGCTCACCGGGGACGGCGCTGTGGCGGCTACAACAAGCAAGCGGGCAAACGGAGGGCACTGGGAGGTGCAGAGGCTCACCGCGCGTTAGAGAGAGGCGGCGCCGCTCCTTTTTGGTCACCGGAGCGTCGCCTCCGTCGAGCTCGAGCGGCGGCGGCGTCGAGTTATAACCAAACAACTAAATCATCTAACAACGAAATCATCTAACAACTAAATAATCATCTACACATACACCTAAAATAATCATCAACTAAATCATCTACATCATCTAAATACACCTAAATCATCTACATCATCTAAATACACCTATATCATCTAACAACTAAATCATCTAACAAATAAATCATCTAACAACTAATACACCTAAAATAATCATCACCTAAATCAACTAAAAAACTAAAAAAGAGGAGCCTCGGGTACGTGCGGTACCGGCGGCGACGGTGGGTGCGGGCGACACTATGGCGATCGGGGAGGAGAGGGAGAGGCGGCGCGGTGGCGCGACGCTGGTACCGAGGCGGCGGCGCTGGTACGTGGAGGATGGAGGCGCCGGTGCTGGCCGGTACGGAGGACGGAGGCGGCGCTGGTACGGAGGACGGAGGCAGTGCGCGGCGATGGACGGAGATGAAGGGTGGAGGCGGCGGTGCTGACGGCGACACCGGGCGCGCAAGGATGGGGCAGCCTGCCGGCGTCCAGGGGATCGGGGCGGCGGCGTCTCTATGCGGCGCGTCGGGTTGCAGAGAATGGAGAAGGGGAAGAAGAAGAAGAGGCGTGCGCAGTTATAAAGGAAGGACCTTTAGTCCCGGTTGGTGGCTCCAACCGGGACTAAAGGGGTATACGTCCCGGTTGGAGCCACCAACCGGGACGTATACTCCACTTTTTTTTTCCAATTTTCAGCAACTAGAGGGGCGCGCGCAAGGGGGATTTAGTCCCGGTTGGTGGCTCCAACCGGGACATATTCCCCTGTTTTCAAAAAAATTCAGGTTTTCTCTCTTTTCCCGCCTTATTTTTTATTTTGGGGTTTAAATTTGTATTGTTTTTTAAATGATAATTAATTTGGAATTTAGAAAAACTTTAAACATAAAAAGTGTTTGGATTTGAATAAATAATTCAAAACCATTTTCTGTTTTAAAAAATAATTAATGTAACCATTTAAAATATGAACCATTTACAATTAAAAATGAATTAACTTTTATTTTTTTAATATCAATTTGGAATTTAGAAAAACTTTAAACATAAAAAGTGTTTGGATTTGAATAAATAATTCAAAACCATTTTCTGTTTTAAAAAATAATTAATGTAACCATTTAAAATATGAACCATTTACAATTAAAAATGAATTAACTTATATTTTTTTAATATCAATTTGGAATTTAGAAAAACTTTAAACATAAAAAGTGTTTGGATTTGAATAAATAATTCAAAACCATTTTCTGTTTTAAAAAACAATTAATGTAACCATTTAAAATATGAACCATTTACAATTAAAAATGAATTAACTTATATTTTTTTAATATCAATTTGGAATTTAGAAAAACTTTAAACATAAGAAGTGTATGGATTTGAATAAATAATCCAAAACCAATTTCTATTTTTAAAAAATAATTAATGTAACCATTTAAAATTAATTAACTTATATTTTTGAATATTAATTTGGAATTTAGAAAAACTTTAAACATAAAAAGTGTTTGGATTTGAATAAACAATTCAAAACCATTTTCTGTTTTAAAAAACAATTAATGTAACCATTTAAAATATGAACCATTTACAATTAAAAATGAATTAACTTATATTTTTTGATATCAATTTGGAATTTAGAAAAACTTTAAACATAAGAAGTGTATGGATTTGAATAAATAATTCAAAAACATATTCTATTTTTAAAAAATAATTAATATAACCTTTTAAAATGAATTAACTTATATTTTTGAATATTAATTTTGAATTTAGAAAAATTTTAAACATAAAAAGTGTTTGGATTTAAATAAATAATTCAAAAACATTTGTCCTTTTTACCAGGGATGGACGAAAAGGTTTGAGATGTACCGGTTGGGATATAGTCCATGTAAGGTGGTCTAGTATTTTAGGAAAATAGGACGGTAGCATTCTGAAACGGCATTTTGGTGGTTACTTCACAAAACGACCCATTTTTTGCGCTCGGAAAATGGAAAAGGGCTTTTCCGTGCGACAAAAAGGAAAACTTCCTCCTGCAACATTGTTCTCCATACCAATGTCCACACACATGCATAATATGGGCACAACATCACAAACTATGCCGTGATTCAGCACATAACATCGGTCATTTGGACCGAAAGCCATGAAACCTCGAACATGATAGGTCATTTTGTGAAGGTTTTTTCGAAACATGATCAATATACCAAGTCTGGTATTTTTCCTTTCAACTATGTAACATAATATGACACCACGCGAAGGATTTTCATTGTTCGGATTTTTTTTGAATTTATTATGCCCGTTTTGAATTATTTGAATTTCTAACTATGGTCGAACCGGTGTGCATGAAGATAGGGGACGGGCATCGTTAGAACTTGCATTGGATCTCTGAAGAAACCACATATTGCGAGTCTAAAAATGATTTTTTCTAAAAATCACGGGCGGTAGATCATGTACCTGTAGTACAAACCGGACCCACTTCCTGCCGATTCGGCAGACATTTGTCCTTTTTACCAGGGATGGACGAAAAGGTTTGAGATGTACCGGTTGGGATATAGTCCATGTAAGGTGGTCTAGTATTTTAGGAAAATAGGACGGTAGCATTCTGAAATGGCATTTTGGTGGTTACTTCACAAAACGACCCGTTTTTTGCGCTCGGAAAATGGAAAAGGGCTTTTCCATGCGACAAAAAGGAAAACTTCCTCCTGCAACATTGTTCTCCATACCAATGTCCACACACATGCATAATATGGGCACAACATCACAAACTATGCCGTGATTCAGCACATAACATCGGTCATTTGGACCGAAAGCCATGAAACCTCGAACATGATAGGTCATTTTGTGAAGGTTTTTTCGAAACATGATCAATATACCAAGTCTGGTATTTTTCCTTTCAACTATGTAACATAATATGACACCACGCGAAGGATTTTCATTGTTCGGATTTTTTTTGAATTTATTATGCCCGTTTTGAATTATTTGAATTTCTAACTATGGTCGAACCGGTGTGCATGAAGATAGGGGACGGGCATCGTTAGAACTTGCATTGGATCTCTGAAGAAACCACATATTGCGAGTCTAAAAATGATTTTTTCTAAAAATCACGGGCGGTAGATCATGTACCTGTAGTACAAACCGGACCCACTTCCTGCCGATTCGGCAGACATTTGTCCTTTTTACCAGGGATGGACGAAAAGGTTTGAGATGTACCGGTTGGGATATAGTCCATGTAAGGTGGTCTAGTATTTTAGGAAAATAGGACGGTAGCATTCTGAAACGGCATTTTGGTGGTTACTTCACAAAACGACCCGTTTTTTGCGCTCGGAAAATGGAAAAGGGCTTTTCCGTGCGACAAAAAGGAAAACTTCCTCCTGCAACATTGTTCTCCATACCAATGTCCACACACATGCATAATATGGGCACAACATCACAAACTATGCCGTGATTCAGCACATAACATCGGTCATTTGGACCGAAAGCCATGAAACCTCGAACATGATAGGTCATTTTGTGAAGGTTTTTTCGAAACATGATCAATATACCAAGTCTGGTATTTTTCCTTTCAACTATGTAACATAATATGACACCACGCGAAGGATTTTCATTGTTCGGATTTTTTTTGAATTTATTATGCCCGTTTTGAATTATTTGAATTTCTAACTATGGTCGAACCGGTGTGCATGAAGATAGGGGACGGGCATCGTTAGAACTTGCATTGGATCTCTGAAGAAACCACATATTGCGAGTCTAAAAACGATTTTTTCAAAAAATCACGGGCGATAGATCATGTACCTGTAGTACAAACCGGACCCACTTCCTACCGATTCGGCAGACATTTGTCCTTTTTACCAGGGATGGACGAAAAGGTTTGAGATGTACCGGTTGGGATATAGTCCATGTAAGGTGGTCTAGTATTTTAGGAAAATAGGACGGTAGCATTCTGAAACGGCATTTTGGTGGTTACTTCACAAAACGACCCGTTTTTTGCGCTCGGAAAATGGAAAAGGGCTTTTCCGTGCGACAAAAAGGAAAACTTCCTCCTGCAACATTGTTCTCCATACCAATGTCCACACACATGCATAATATGGGCACAACATCACAAACTATGCCGTGATTCAGCACATAACATCGGTCATTTGGACCGAAAGCCATGAAACCTCGAACATGATAGGTCATTTTGTGAAGGTTTTTTCGAAACATGATCATTGTTCGGCACACATTTAGTCCCGGATGTAGTCACAAACCGGGACTAAAAACATTTAGTCCCGGATCATTGTTCGGCACACATTTAGGACGGTAGCATTCTGAAACGGCATTTTGGTGGTTACTTCACAAAACGACCCGTTTTTTGCGCTCGGAAAATGGAAAAGGGCTTTTCCGTGCGACAAAAAGGAAAACTTCCTCCTGCAACATTGTTCTACATACCAATGTCCACACACACATGATCATTGTTCGGCACACATTTAGTCCCGGATGTAGTCACAAACCGGGACTAAAGGGATTGCGGCAGAGTGGGCCAGACAACACTAATAATAGGGGTGAGTGTCGACATTATGTCGTGCGGCTTGTACCTTGTCCCGGATGGTGTCACCAACCGGGACTAAAGATGAACCTTTAGTCCCGGTTGGAGACACCAACCGGGACTAAAGATGAGTCAGCACTAATAATAGGGGTGAGTGTCGACATTATGTCGTGAGTGTCGACATTATGCCGAGCTGCTTGTACTATAAATATGCATCCTTGTGAGTCCAGTCCTCCAGCCAGTTTGAGGCATCTCCAAGATGGTTTTAGAGAGCAGGGACACCACTACGGCCAGTTTCAGGGAGATGCCGACGGAGCCCAGTCCTCCGGCATCTCCGAGAAACTGGTCATAGAGGCACTCCCTAATATGTGAAATTAGTTAGCTCCGAGGCGTATTGATCTAGTTAGTGAAGTTACAAGCTGCAAGATGGTTTTCGAGAGCAGGGACACCACTGCGGCCAGTTTCAGGGAGATGCCGACGGAGCCCAGTCCTCCGGCATCTCCGAGAAACTGGTCATAGAGGTACTCCCTAATATGTGAAATTAGTTAGCTCCGAGGCGTATTGATCTAGTTAGTGAAGTTACAAGCTGCAAGATGGTTTTCGAGAGCAGGGACACCACTGCGGCCAGTTTCAGGGAGATGCCGACGGAGCCCAGTCCTCCGGCATCTCCGAGAAACTGGTCATAGAGGCACTCCCTAATATGTGAAATTAGTTAGCTCCGAGGCGTATTGATCTAGTTAGTGAAGTTACAAGCTGCAAGATGGTTTTCGAGAGCAGGGACACCACTGCGGCCAGTTTCAGGGAGATGCCGACGGAGCCCAGTCCTCCGGCATCTCCGAGAAACTGGTCATAGAGGCACTCCCGGTCCAGCCACAAAATGGGACTAACACTCAAGACATTTATTAATATTAAAAACTGAGACTACAAAACCGGGACTAAAGGCCACAAACCGCGAAAGATATCCTTCGGTCAAGCCACAAACCGCGAAAGACATGAACTAGAGTTACATAATATGAGCATGAACTTCTTGGCATATGTCATTCCTTATGACCGCTTCAGACGTAACCATGGAGCATCTTCTTTACTTAACGGAATGCTTGGGTCAGTTTTCACTGTGAAGGGCGGAATTTCATCAAACTTATTATAATCTTCTGACATGTCTGTCTTGCCCTCGATTCCCACGATGTTTCTTTTCCCTGAAAGAACTATGTGACGCTTTGGATCATCATATGATGTATTCGTTTGCATATTTTTTCTTTTTTTCGGTCTGGAGGACATGTCCTTCACATAGAAAACCTGAGACACATCATTGGCTAGGACGAATGGTTCATCTCTATAACCAAGATTGTTGAGATCCACTGTTGTCATTCCGTACAACTGGTCTATCTTTACCCCTTCCCCATTCAGGTTGACCCATTTGCAGCGAAACAAAGGGACCTTAAAAGAGACTCCATAGTCTAGTTCCCATATCTCCTCTATGTAACCATAATATGTGTCCTTTTGTCCATTCTCGTCTATTGCATCAAAGCGGACACCACTATTTTGGTTGGTGCTCTTTTTATCTTGGGCGATCGTGTAGAATGTATTCCCATTTATTTCGTACCCTTGGAAATTCAATACAGTAGAAGATGGTGACGCGGCCAACAAGTATAGCTGATCTCCAACAGTGGTGTCATTCAAGAGATGTGTCCGCATCCAACCACCGACAGACTTCATGTGTTCATCTGTAATCCATGATTCAGGCTTCCCCGGGTTTTGGAGCGTACAATATTTTTGTGTTCCTCCATATACGGAGCTGCCAAGGTGGAATTATGTAGAACTGTGTAGTGTGCTTTAGTGAAAGAATCCCCGTCCCTACATATCAGTGCTTTCTTTCCCAGCGTGCCTTTTCCACTTAGTCTTCCCTCATGCCGCGAGTCAGAAACACCAATCGGCTTAAGGTCAGGAATAAAGTCAACACAAAACTCAATGACCTCCTCTGTTCCATATCCCTTGGAGATGCTTCCTTCTGGTCTAGCACGGTTATGAACATATTTCTTTAAGACTCCCATAAACCTCTCAAAGGGGAACATATTGTGCAGAAATACCGGACCGAGAATGGCAATCTCTTCCACTAGATGAACCAGGAGATGCGTCATAATATTGAAGAAGGATGGTGGGAACACCAATTCAAAACTAACAAGACATTGTACCACATCCTTCTGTAACCTTGGCAGAATATCTGGATTGATTACCTTCTGAGATATTGCATTGAGGAATGCACACAGCTTCACAATGGGTACTCGAACATTTTCTGGTAGAAGCCCCCTCAATGCAATCGGAAGCAACTGCGTCATAATCACGTGACAGTCATGAGACTTCAGGTTTTGGAACTTTTTCTCTGCCATATTTATTATCCCCTTTATATTAGATGAGAAGCCCGACGGCACCTTGATACTGTAAAGGACTTCAAAAAAGATTTCCTTCTCTGCTTTGGTAAGAGCATAGCTGGCACGACTTAAGTGACGCCCTTTATCCGTCTTGTTATCTGTATGCATGTTCTTTGGGTCTTTCATAATTTGTTGGTCCTCCCGTGCTTCAGGTGTATCTTTTGTCTTCCCATACACGCCTAGGAATCCTAGCAGGTTCACGCAGAGATTCTTCGTCACGTGCATCACGTCGATTGAAGAGCGGACACGCAGGACTTTCCAATATGGCAGCTCCCAAAATATAGATTTCTTCTTCCACATGGGTGCGTGTCCTGTAGCGACGTCGTTCGGAACTGATTGACCGCCGGGACCCTTTCCAAAGATTACTTCTATGTCCTTGACCATACCAAATACATCATCACCAGCAGGGAGTTCAGGATTCTTCCGGTGATCTGCCTCACCTTTGAAATGCTTGCCTTTCTTTCTTACGGGATGATTGGTCGGAAGAAATCGTCGATTCGCTAGGTACACAACCTTCTTGCATTTATGCAAATATGTACCTTCGGTCTTATCTAAACAGTGGGTACATGCCTTATATCCTTTGTTTGTCTGTCCTGAAAGGTTACTAAGAGCAGGCCAATCATTGATGGTTACGAATAACAACCCTCGTAGATTAAATGGCTCCTGTTTGTTCTCATCCCACGCACGTACACCTGGTTTGCCCCACAACTGTAAGAGTTCTTCAACTAATGGCCTAAGGTACACATCAATGTCGTTGCCCGGTTGCTTCGGGCCTTGGATGAGCACTGGCATCATAATGAACTTACGCTTCATGCACAACCAAGGAGGCAGGTTGTAGATACATAGAGTCACGGGCCAGGTGCTGTGACTGCAGCTCTGCTCCCCAAAAGGATTCATGCCATCCGTACTTAGACCAAACCATAAGTTCCTTGCGTCACCTGCAAAGTCTGGGAAGTCTCTCTCGATTTTTCTCCACTGTGACCCATCAGCAGGGTGTCTCAACTCCCCGTCTTTCTTACAGTCTTCTTTGTGCCATCGCAACAACCTGGCATGCTCTTTGTTTCTGAACATGCGTTTCAACCTTGGTATTATAGGAGCATACCACATAACCTTAGCAGGAACCCTCTTCCGGAGGGGCTCTCCCTCAACATCACCAGGGTCATCTCGTCTGATCTTATACCGCAACGCGTTGCATACCGGGCATTTATCTAAATTCTCATACTCCTTACCGCGGTAGAGGATGCAGTCATTAATGCATGCATGTATCTTTTGCACATCTAATCCCAGAGGACAGAGAGTCTTCTTTGCTTCGTAGGTACTATCGGGAAGTTCGTTATGTTTTGGAAACTTCGGCTTCATTATTTTCAGCATCTTTTCAAATGAGGAGTCAGTTAGACCACACTCTGCCTTCCATCGCAACAATTCCAGTGTCGTACCGAGCTTTGTGCTGCCATCTTCACAATTTGGGTACAACAATTTCTTGTGATCTTCTAACATGCCCTCTAACTTCAACTTCTCATTTTCTGTTTCACAGTCTCGCTTTGCATCAGAAATGACCCTACCAAGTTCATCAGCCGGCTCATCTGATGCCCGTTCTTCACCTTTTTCCTCTCCATTGTCTTCCATTGCAGTATCACTGTATTCAGGAAACATATGATGATAGTTGTTATCATCATCTTCTTCTTCACCATCTTCCATCATAACCCCTCTTTCCCCGTGCTTGGTCCAGCAATTATAGTTGGGCATGAAACCTTTCATAATCAGGTGGCCGCGAATGATTTTCGAGGAAGAGTACTCCTTGTTGTTCCGACATTGAACACATGGACAACGTATAAATCCATTCTCTTTGTTTGCCGTAGCCACATCGATAAATTTATCCACGCCTTTGATATACCCGGCTACCCGCCGGTCACCGTACATCCATTCCCGACCGTTCATCTGCATCATATAAGTAAGTTTATCAAAAAACAGGACATCATAAATAGTGAAATAACCAATTCACACCGACACATGAATTGTATCAATGACCTAGAAAAGATAAGATTGCTAACCTCGATCGAGGGAAATAAGCTCAAGCGCGTCTCGGACACCTTCTATATTTTTGTTCTATGAGAAATTCAACGGGATTTTTCACTCAAACATTTCAACAAACACCTTCCATGCATGCATGAGAAAAAACTAGCACACACCCTCACAGCTTACACCATTCGAAAAAACAGAGTGGAGGCAGAGGAGGGGGCTGGGGCGTTGCATTTATAGAGGGCAGGGGTCTTTAGTCCCGGTTGGAGCCAGCAACCGGGACTAAAGGTGCGTGCCAGGCCACGTGGCTGTGGCCAAACCTTTAGTCCCGGTTGGTGGCTCCAACCGGGACGCATGTCCCCTTACCAACCGGGACCCATGCCCCCTGGCCCCGTGCCCGCTCCAACCGGGACGCGTGCCAGCATTAGTCCCGGTTGCTGGCGCAACCGGGACTAATGCTCCCAGGGGTGGCGAACGGATGGCCCTTTTTCCTCTAGTGTCCGCATACGGCATACACACCTTATATTTTGGGGAAAATGAGAAGGGTTTACAGGGCCTGACATAACAGGATGGAGGAAGTACTATCTGGTAATCCTAGTTGATTGGTGATTTGGCATCAAATTATGTTAGTAAGTATGTTTGTACGTGTAGTATCCACTAAAAACCAATGTAAGGTAATCCTAGTCATTGTAATCTCGTTTATCATGTCATGGTGCTCCTACCCAATGTGTCAGGGAATTTCATGTGGATGGATACCAATGTATGATTGATGTGCGGGGGAGCATACATATGTATAATTGTAATACTATCTTGAAATGGAACATTATCTTCTTTGCAAATGACTTGTATAATCAAATCGTGGTTGATTTCTGATTGAATTGTATGATCGTAATCGTAATGGATTTTTACTACCTCCATCCCATTATGTAAGGCATGTAAGGATTTCTTCACAAAAATGTGTAATCTAATTGCCGACACATTTATTGCATAACTAGGAGCGTAACTATCGAGATGGTGCCGTCGAGTACTTGTTGTCGTTTGCTTGATTACAAGCAAAGCTTCAACCCTCCATCACACATGACCCCCCCCACCCCCCCACACACACACCTGTTTGTTCCAGTCCTTATCGGTTTCAATATTCCAACTTGATGGCAAACACACAAAGGCGGCGTCACAACTCAGCTGTCGACAAACAACGGCGATGAACCTCCTATATCGTGATTACAGTTTTCCGTCCTTCGTTCTATCTCTAGCTAGCATGCGGAGTGCTCGCCCTCCAAACAAGGCCCTTCCCCTGTCCTCCATCCCAACTGACGGGCATGTTCCCTGAAACTGATCTTTTTGTCATTTCTAATGAATTTGGTGATTGACATTGTAACTGAATACGGGTGTGTGGATGATTAACATAGTGAAATTTTATCACTATGCTGGCTTGACCTACAGGGATCAATTGGACATATCGGTCTGTCTATATGCTTGTTGATTCCTATGTTGCTACTGGTGACTTCTACTTCTTGCTTGGTTTATTTTGTGGAACATGATCTAATTTTGTTTCTACACTCTATCGTTCATATTTCAATAACACCCTAGGCACAAGAATTCCAGGACAGGTTCCTAGAATTATACTTCGAATTTCATAGAAAGGGTTTTACCTTAGGGTAAAACCTACATTTTAACCATTAAATTGTTTTTTTGTTGGCAGATTCAACATAAGATAAGCATATGGAATGAGTTGAACATAATAAGAAGATCAAAAAATGGATTTTAGATAGGTTTAGTTTAGGTCATTTCCTTTTTAGTTCGTACTAGGGTTTTCTTCTCCTATGTTGTAATTTTTCTTTTTAATTTGACTTGTAACAAATGTTGTAATCATGTTGACATGAATAAAGATTCAATTCAGATTCACTTTGTGTTATGATGAACTTATTTCAATTCATTATTACTTTGTAATCTGAACTCAAGTTTGACTAAGTCAAACATCCATTTTAAGTTCAAATTCTTGTATTTAAGTTCGGTGTTCTTTAGTATTTATCTTTATGTATGTGTATGAGTTATTACAACTCATTAGATTGATTTTAGGTTTAAATAAATCAATTTATGCAATTCAAGATCATACTTGAAATTTCATCACTCTTTGTAAATTAGTGATTCACATTGTTTTCAGTTGCTTACGCATTTCGATAGTAGTGCGGATGGAAAGTGATTCACGTTGTGATTCAACTATTGAGCTTGGAAGGCATAGGTTCCTGATCTATGTTTCTTTGTAAACACTAACAAGGTGACAATGCTTGTGTGATCAACCATGCTAGAGGAAAAAATAACTTGTTTATTTTGTCATACTGAAAGTAAAGATGGACTCTAGAAACATATCAGTTTTGTTTTGTTCCATGTCTTTCCAACATGACTGAACCATGTCTTTCCATTATGTCAGTGTCGTTTCATTCCATGCATCTTATCAATTTATGAATGAAGGATGTAAAATACTCTAGCAAACAAGTAATGTATAGTTGTTTCTCGTAGACATTCATAGATCACATCACCCAGCCGATTACACCACCCAGTCAAAAAACATGCTTGAAGCACCAAATTATTTATAACAAAAACCAAAACTCAGGTACACTGAAAGGACATTTACTGTCATAATCACTTTTGGTGTTCGTTAACAACAAGTAGATCATTTTACAGTTTGTCACTGTCCACAGGTTGTTATAATGCTAAGTGGAAAGTACCCTCACACGTTGGAAAGATTCCTACAAGTTTGACATGGTTCTGGAAATTCCAGACCGGAGTCTCCGGTCTGGCTGGACCGGAGTCTCCGGTGTGGACCGGAGTTTCCGCAGGCGTCCCCGGTGGAGGCATCAGGATCCTGGCTGGTACAATCTGTGAGGGGGTCCAGAGCCAGGTCCGGAGACTACCCCGGAGTCTTCGGTGTGGGCCTTAGACCGGAGTCTCAGGTGCTGCTGGACCGGAGTCTCCGACCCACTTGGCTCGTGACTGGGCCTGGTCAATCACTAGGCTGGTCCGGAGGCTGGACCGGTGATGGACCGGAATCTCCGGTGTAGACCGGAGTCTCCGGTGTGCAGGCCAGAGTCTCCGGTCTGACTTTTCTCCAACGGTCAAAAAACGGTTCGTGGAGGGGGTTGCTTATAAATAGGGACCCATATCCCCTTCCTCTAGCTGCTCGACCCACTCAAGAACACTACCTCCATTAGAGCCACCAAATCAACAAGATCTCTTCATCCAACCATCCAAATTCATTGATCTTTGGAGAATCGAAGGAGGAGGCCTTGATCTATAGCTTCACCAAGAGAGATCTTCATTTCCCTCTCATTCACTTGAGGGCCCCCATGCTCTAGTGTTTCTTTGGAAACCCTAGCTTTGATTTGGTTCTTACAAGCCTGTCTTTGATTGTTTTGGCAGCTTGCTTGTATTTGGGAGCCTCCAATTAAGTTGTGGATGTGTGCCCCGAACTCGTTGTAAAGGTGTCGGCTTCCACCTCGAAGGTTGCCGATATAGTGGAAGGTGAATCGAACCCCTTGGGGTGAGGTTCATCGGAGGATAAGGGAGACCTCTCATGCCATTGGTGGTTTGAAACTACCCCCTCTCCAAACGTAGACGTACTTCCTCTCAAAAGGAAGGAACTATGGGAAACAAATCCTTGTGTCTCCGCGTCCACCACTTTGGTTACTTCTATCCTTTACCGCACTTTACTTACTTGTTCTTTCTTAGTGTTGTGCTAGTTGTTGCTTGTTTGACATATAAGTAAATTCAGCTTAGTTGCATAATCTAGAGAATTTACTTTTTGTCAAACCCTAATTTGAAAAAGAAGAAAATTTGAAAGTAGCACCTATTCACCCCCCCTCTAGGTGCCCATATGATCCTTTCATTTGGTATCAGAGCCTCGGCCGTTTATTCGGGCTTTACCGCCTAAGAGTATATGGATAGCAAACAAGGGGAAGTGCATGGTGAGACTACCGCCTCGGTGACCATGGAGGATCTCAATAACTTGGAAACAAGATTGAGCTCTACCATGGCCAACGAGATCAAACAATGGCACAAGTTACTTGAGCAACTTGTTAAACATAAAGGTGGCTCATCATCCCCTTCTCCTCAAGAGGAACTTCCACCATTACCCAAGGAGAATGCCCCGAAATCACCCACGGGTAAGGAGGTGGGGGATAATCAAGAAAATATTAATTCCTCCACAAAAAGGGTTGCTGAGAAGGGAGAGCACCATGACTATAATGGATGGTACACTCCCAACCCTCCAATTCCTCACCCTCATGTAAACAATAGAGGAGACCCACCAAAGCTTGAAGCATCTACTACTTCTGCTCAATGGCAATCTCTAATGAAAACTCATGCGCGCAGCTCTTGCATTGAACTATGGAACATCATTGAACAAGGACTCTATATTGGGGATCCAAACAACTTGACAAGAAGAGAAGTTGTCAATAGTAAACTCAATGCCACCTCCTTGCACATGATTCAACAAGGATTGGGTACAAAGAATTACCCACACATTGAGCACCTCAACACCGCCAAGGAAGCTTGGGATGCTCTCACAGTGTTGTTTGTTGGGAATGAGACATTGAGAAGGAACTGATATGATGCACTAAGCAATGAAGCCAAAGGCTTCTACATGAAGGAAGGTGAAGATCATAAAGACATGTACCGTAGGCTCAAGACCACCACCACCGCTTTTAGGAATGTGGGTGCCTCACATGTGGATGATGCTTGGATAAAAAGGAAATATGTGAGTGCACTCATGCCTTTTGAGCCCATCGACTTGAAGAGCCTACAAGGAAGACACAACTACCACCTCATGAACTCCAATGAAGTTATGCAAGAGATGGCCTCTTTCAAGGTTGCCGCCAAGAATGCCAAAGATGCCCGTGCTCGAGCCCTTGGAATGAGCAATGTTTTCAACCTTGCATTGAAGGCCAAAGTTGTGGAACATGGGGATGAAGATGATAGTGATGAAGGCCTCTCCATGAGCCACCCCGATGATGTCAAGATTTCTCATGGTCAATATATGGCTTTCTATGCAAAGAACTTTTGGAAGAGCCCCGCCAAGGCCAAGATGGAAATGCAAAGAAGAAGCAAACCAAATGGAAGGAGAGAAAATGTCACTAAATTGAGAACTTGCTTCAATTGTGGTGACCGCTATCACTTTGTGGCGGGTTTTCCATATGAGAAGAGAGAAGATCATGGGGTAAACTTGTGCCAAAGACAACTTCCAAAGCTCCTTACAAGAAACCCTTCATCAAGAAGAATCCAATCAATAAGAAGAAGGGAAAAATTGTATTGATCACTCATCAAGAATTCTCTTCCGACAATGAAGATGATGAAGATGAGGAAGAGGAAACATCAAGTGGTGTGGCTGCTCTAGCCACTACGTCTACTCCTACATTCTCACTCTTCGATTCTCCAAATGAGAATACTCCCAACAAGAACGTCACTTGCCTTATGGCAAGAGGAACGGAGGTATCCTCATCATCTCACTCCGCACCCTTATCTAATGATGAAATTGATGATGATATGTCTCTTGAAGTAAAAAGGTAATTAATTGCTTTTTGTGAGTTTGTGACTAACTTACAAGGGGAGGCGAAGATACATTTTCGGAACATCTTAGATCAACTTTCCCACACACAAGAGCTTCTAGATGTAAGATATAAACTTGGGAATGAACACATGATTGAGATAGAAGCCCTAAATAATGCTCTAGAAGAAGAACAAGAGACTAGGATGTCTCTTGAACTAAAACTTGAAGGGCTTGATGAGGCCAATGACATAATTGTTAATAGACTCATCAAGGAACGTGATCATGCTATTGCTAAATATAAAAGGGCTAAAAAGGACAAGATTGAGTTTGGTGTGGTTCATGAAAAACTTGCCGAGAACTTTAGTTTACTTAACAAGGCTCACAAGGCAGTGGAAAGTGAACTCTTGTCACTCACAAAGTCCTATGAAATGCTTCAAACTCAATTGACCAATATTCCTTCACCTAGTAATTTCATTCCTTCTAGTAGTACAACTATTCTTGAAGAAAATGCTAGGTTGAAGGGGAGGCTAGCCAAGGCCACATTTCCAAAAGGTAACAAGTCCATTGATGACCTTTTGAGTAAGCAAAGGTCAAATGGTGAGAAAGGAGGCATTGGTTTTGTCTCCAAAGATAAGAAGAAGAACAACAAGAAGAAGAAGGCCAAGCCTGCACAAGAGAAAAACAAGACCATTGTGGATAGTAAGACCACAAGTGGTAAAACTATGTCTCATGATGATTTTGCGGGAATTGCAAACCCTCACTATGTTCTAATGCGTGATTATTATGGTGATGTGTATGCTCAATATGTTTGCCCATATGATGGTCTATTTGGGTCCCCGAGATCCTTGTTGCTAACAAAAGAGGACCCATTGAAAAATGGGTACCTAAAAATTAGATTGATCTTTTGTAGACATATGCTTCCCGAGGGTCAAAATGGGTGCTTGATAGTGGTTGCACAAGTCATATGACCGGAATCTCTTATATTGTCAAGGAATTAAGGCCAAATGATGATCAAATATTAGTGACATATGCCGACAAGTCAAAATCTAAGGTAATGGGTTTTGGCAAGGTTGTGGTTGCCTACGATATTACACTCGTAGAGTTCATGCTTGTTGAGACCCTTGGTTACAATTTACTTTCAGTTCGTGCTCTTGGAAAGATGGGTTTTGCCGTGATTATTGATGATGATATTGTGGTCCTCATGTGGAGCAAGTCTCTCAAGGTCGCTTTTGTTGGGTACGTCGAAAATGACTTGTATGTGGTGGACTTTTCGGGGCAAGACACTACAAGTGTGATGTGCTTATTCGGAAATGCCGATGTGGGTTGGCTATGGCATCGCCGAATAGCCCATGTCAATATGAGAACTTTGCGAAGTCTCCACAAGGAGGGCCATATTGTTGGACTAAAAGAAAATGTTTCCTTTGCCAGAGATCGTGTTTGCAGGGCTTGTGTACTAGGAAAGATGCATGATGCTCCCCACAAGCCAAAGAACCGCATCAATTCAACAAATATCTTGGAGCTCCTTCATGTGGATCTCTTTGGTCCTGCATCTCATGCAAGTCTTGGTGGGAAGAAATATTGTTTGGTGATTGTTGATGACTATTCAAGATACTCATGGGTTTAGTTCTTCAAGTTGAAAAGTGAGACCCAAAAGACCTTCGTTGACTTCATCAACTTGGTTCAACGTCAATACAATGTTCCCGTGTTGATAATAAGAAGCGACAATGGCACCGAGTTCAATAACTACACCTTGAATGATTTCCTTAGTGATGAGGTGATAAAACACCAATATTCCACTCCATATACCCCTCAACAAAATAGTGTTGCCGAGAGGAAGAACTGGACTCTTATTGAGATGGCTAGGACCATGTTGGTGGAGTTTAAATCTCCATACGACTTTTGGGTCGAAGCCATCTCCACTGCTTGACATGCATCAAACCGGCTCTACCTCCGCAAAGAAATCAACAAGACTCCATATGAAATACTTACCGATAACAAGCCCAACATATCTTACTTCCGGGTGTTCGGTTGTAAGTGTTTCTATCTCATAAAAGGTGTTCATTTGTCCAAATTCGAGTCTAAAGCATTAGAGGGTATTTTTGTTGGCTATGGTCTCGAATCTCACACTTATAGAATCTATGATAAGCTCTCCGTAGCCGTCATAGAATCTTGTAGTGTGACATTCGAAGAATATGATGGTCCCCAAGGGGACAGTGTTGATGCTTGTGATGCAGATGATGAAATGCCTCAGGATGCCATAGGAAGAATGGGTGTGGGATATATCCGCCCCATTGACGAACCCCGTGTGGAGGATCGAGAAGAACTATGCTCTACTCAAGTGGAGCCCTCATCTTCACAATAACAACATGTTCCATCTACCGAGGTGAACAATGACCAAAGACAAAGACAAGCTGTGGACCCTCAACATGTTGATCAAGGTGACATCTCTAGTGAGGAGGAGCTTGATTCATTATCCAGGATGTCAAGTGGTGCCAAGTCAATTACTCAGGGAAGATCCATACAAACTTCCTTGAGGAAAGCTCAAATCAATGCTAGAAGAGTGTCTGATTAATACCAAGGTCAATCTTTGCCTCTTAATGAAGAAAATGATTCATGTGATGATCAAGGTCAAGTTGATGGTCAAGACGAGGACCAAAATGATGAAGAGGGTCCTCCAAGAAACAACAAGGAGATCAACACTCGTCGCGAAGCTAGAACGGATAGGATGTTGGAATTAAGAGACCACTCTCTAGAAAATGTGGTTGCTGACCTAAGGAGAGGCATTTCCACAAGAGCATAATTGAAGAGGTTTAGTGAACACCAAGCACACATCTCCATGATTGAACCAAAGAAAGTATGAGAAGCTCTTTAAGATTCGGATTGGTTGGAAGCAATGAACAAAGAGCTCAACAACTTTTAGAGGAAAAAAGTATGGAATTTAGTTGAGAAGCCAAAGGATTGCCGCAATGTTATAGGCACCAAGTGGATATCCAAGAACAAGAAATATGAGCATGGAATTATAGTAAGGAACAAGGCAAGATTGTTGCACAAGGGTTCTCTCAAATTGAAGGCATTGATTATGGGAGACGTATGCACCCGTGCCTCTCCTTGAGTCCATATGTATCCTTCTTGCTTATGCGGCACATCATAACTTTAAGTTGCAAAAAATGGATGTAGAAAGTACATTTCTTAATGGTCCCTTAAATGTGTTGCTATATGTAAAGCAACCCCCGGGATTTTAGGATCCCAAATTCCCAAACCATGTCTACAAACTTGACAAGGTGCTCTATGGGCTCAAACAAGCCCCACGCATGTGGTATGAGCACCTTAGAGAGTTGTTGTTTTACCGTGGGTTTGAGGATGGGAAAATCGATCCCACTCTTTTTACTAAGAAGGTTGATGGGGAGCTTTTTGTATGCCAAATATATGTTGATGATATTATCTTTGGCTCATCTAACAAAGCTTTTAATGATGAATTCTCAAAGCTTATGACTAGTAGGTTCCGGATGTCTATGATGGGGGAGTAGAGGGTATTTCTTGGCTTTGAGATCAAGCAAGTTAGAGGAGGGATATTCTTCAACCAAGCCAAGTGTACTCAAGATATGCTCAAAAGATTTAATATTGAAGATTTAAATGGAGCTCCTAGTCCCATGGCTACTAAGACTCAGCTAGAACAAAATCCAAATCGTAAAGATGTGGATCAAAAGGTATACCGGTCTATGATTGGTTCTTTGATTTACCTTTGTGCATCTAGACCCGATATTGTGTTGAGTGCAAGTGTGTGTGCAAGATATCAAGCGGCTCCTAAAGAAAGCCACTTGATGGTGGTCAAGAGAATCTTTCAGTATTTAGTTCATACCCCACATTATGGTCTTTGGTATCCTCGAGGGACAACAATTGCTCTTTGTGGATACAAGGACTCGGATTGGGCTGGTGATAAGGATGATAGAAAATCAACATTCGGGGCTTGCCAATTCCTTGGTAGGTCCTTGGTATGTTGGTCTTCTAAGAAGAAAAATTGTATATCTCTCTCCATGGCCGAAGCCGAGTATGTGGCAGCTGCTAGTGCTTGCACTCAATTGCTATGGATGAGGCAAACTTTAAAGGAATATGGTGTCCATTGTGACAAAGTGCCTCTTCTATGTGACAATGAAAATGCTATCAAGATTGCCTACAACCCGGTGGATCACACAAGGACAAAGCATATTGAGATTTGCCATCACTTCATTAGAGATCATGTTGCTTGAGGTGACATTGATTTATCTTATGTGTCAACCAAAGACCAACTTCCCGACATCTTTACAAAGCCACTTGATGAAGAAAGGTTTTGCTATTTGAGGAATGAACTAAATATCATATATTCAAGGAGCTTGACTTGAGCACCTTGCATACTCACCTATGTCTTAATCCTTATTTGGTTTAGGTGTAGGCATGGATATAGGGGGGGTGCGGTCCTAATTGATTGGACTATCCCTCCCCCCATTATGCCCAAAGCAATCAAAATCATTTCTCTTAATATCATTTTGTGATATGTGAGCTTAAATGATGAGTTTCGATAATGGACACAAGATATATCTTCGTGGTTCCAAGCCGAGTATACTCAAATATGGTGGCCTAGGCCACCGCTCTCTCACATTCGAGAGGTTGGTGCTTACTCGTGTTTGTCATTTGTTGGTCCTTGTCTTTTTGGAGATTTCTTGAACATTTTTGTGAATTTCTATGGCTCTTATTGATTCTTCACAGATTGATATCTTAACCCAAGCCTATAGCCTATCTTAAAACTCTCTATCTCTCATATATGTCCCCAAACACCTAAACCTGGAGTTTTTGGTCGAGGAGGACCGGAGTCTCCGGTGCACATACACCGGAGACTCCTGTGTAGACCGGAGTCTCCGGTCCAGACGATTTCTGCCACTTAAAGGGAGGGGACTAGGTGACCTGAAATAGCAGTATCATTCTTCCACCCTTGTTCCCCTCCTTCCAACCCGTTGCCCCTCCTCCAAAACTCCTCCCCGGAGGTCATGAAGCCCCCGAGATCCACCGTGCCACCGGCCAACCTTATCCTCTCCTCCATTGGGTCATTCCCACCAGAGGAATCGACCCCATGGACAGATCTGGTACCTCTCCTCCTTTTTTTTTTCTCCTAGGGTTCATCTCTAGATGTGTTTTTTGAGGATTGGAGCTGATTTGTCCATTGGAATCACTTGTATGCGTGCACTCTAGTACTTTAGCCTTGTTGCATTGCCTGATCTATTAGTTTCACCCCTACCAGCACCCTCCTAGCTCATGCCCGAGCCTGCCGACCGGAGATTCCGGCCCCTGGGCTGGAGACTCCGGTCCACAGAACCGGAGACTCCGGTATGAGCTGTGGAGACTCTGGTGTGGGGTGACTCAAAACGGTTCAGTAATGCATCAAAGCTCTTGTACTGCATCTTTGGGACATATATACTCATCTCCATGCTATCTCCCTCACTGCTGTTTAGAGGTGATGGTTCTCGTCGTCCTCGTCTAACCAAGGCCAAGTCAAGAAGGGCCAATCCTCGCTATGATGAATCCCGAGGTCAGTTTATCGTGCCCCTTCCAATCGCAGACAATAGGCCCATGATGCATCTTATATGAGGAGGGAGCAAGAAAGGACTGAGCAAGAGAACCGCACCAAAAAGGCCAAATATGACAATCTTCAGTCTTTGGCCCTAATGTCAAAGGAGGAGTTCCGTGAGCTGAGGAAGACTGACTTCTATTCCCTGCCACATACCAGCGATGACTCTCGTTACTGGAGGAAGGAGCAGGCTGTGTTCATGAAGGATGTGTATGGTGTGCTCACGAAATCACCTGTGTGTCCTCAGAAGTTCATGAGTGTTGAGCAGATGAGGCTCAGCCCCTATTTCAATGATGCTCTGTGGATCTGTGAGAAGTTGGGGCTGTTCAACTTGATGGATCTCCATGAAGATTACAACATCACTCTCGTGCAACAGTTCTACGCCACTGTAGTGTTTGGATCTGACCAAGACAAGACCATGACTTGGATTACTGGCACCACCCGCTGCTCAGCTACTCTCTATGACTTTGCCAATGTCATTTCCGAGACCTTCCACGGTGTATCCACTCCTGTTGGGATGCGCATGCACTTAGCATCACTTGGTGAGAACAAGATGAAGCTCGCACCTTTGTATGGCATCGAGGGTGTTGTAGGGAGGTCCAAGGGACTCAAGCCTCTCTACAACTTGATGTTGAGGATATTTTGTCATACCATCTCACCAAGTGCTGGGAATGACGATGCTATTAGGTGTGGTCTTGTCAACCTACTCTATCATACCCACCGGATCTACAATGCTGGCCAAGAGACATATGCTGATCCTATTGATGTGATGGACATTTTTTGGGGAGATGTTCCATGCCATTCTCTTCAAGAAGTCTCCTCCATATGCACCATTAGTTATGAGGCTCATCAACTCCAAGGAGCATGGTTCACCTCTTATCATGGCTCCCAATCTCACTGAGAACACCCTGGTTTCACTACAGGAGAAGGGGCGCATGGGGCCTCCTCCTAGGCGTTGCTATGGCAATGATGATGAGGAGATGGATAAGACTGAAAGGGACTCCTCTCCTCCTAGAGCTTGGAGGAAGAATGCCTCCAATGCCCCTATGACTCCTATGACCCGCGACTATATACATGACAAGGTCAAGAAGGCCACTTTATGGGAGAAGACCCTATGTTGCATGAATGTAGACATCCATAAGCAACAATATGCCTCCTACAAAAGCAAACGACGCATTGATAAGCTCCTCAAGGAAATTAAGGAACATGGTGAAGGGGATGATGAGGAAGGAGAGGGCGAGTACAATGATGAGCATGGTGCTCAGCACTCCACAGAGTCATATCACACTCTCTCGTTTGGGGCATGGAATGCCCAACAGGATAGCCTGATGGACTGGAAGACTTTGGCAGATGTCACATCTAGATACGGGTACCAGGGTACCTCCTCTTCTCGCCCTCACGGCAAAGGGCTTGCAGTCCCTGAGGATGATGATGATGACTATGATGAGGGTGGTGAGGATCACGATGAGGATGAGGATGACGAGGATGATGAGGACTACTGAGTTGTTGGGGCGCTATCTTAGGTCTTTTTCCTTTTTGGTGTTTTGATGCCAAAGGGTCAGAAGACATTTTCATCGATTTGCATGGGCTTAGGCTTTGGATTCGCTGTTCTTTGCCTTTATTTTCCATATTTGAACTTCTATGTGTTATTTGACACTTATGTGTGTGACTATGTGCTTGTGCACCTATTATTGTAACTCATGTGAGAATTATGTGCTTTATCTGTGATACCATCTATCTTGCATAATTTACTTGTTTACCATAATGCACTTAGTCAGCGGGAGCTTCATACAAATTATTTCATGCAAAATCACTTATTGTCATCGAACACCAAAAAGGGGGAGATTGAAAGGACATTTACTGTCATAATCACTTTTGGTGTTCATTAATAACAATTAGATCATTTTACAGTTTGTCATTGTCCATAGGTTGTTATAATGCTAAGTGAAAAGTACCCTCACACTTTGGAAAGATTCCTGCAAGTTTGACATGGTTCTAGAAATTCCAGACCGGAGTCTCCAGTCTGGCTGGACCGGAGTCTCCGGTGTGGACCGGAGTTTCCGCAGGCGTCCCCGGTGGAGGCATCAGGATCCTAGCTAGGACAATCTGTGAGGGGGTCTGGAGTCAAGTCCGGAGACTACCCCGGAGTCTCCGGTGTGGGCCTTTGTGGCATCCCGCAAAACCACTACTAGAAAATCGCGTTGTTTTTGTGCATTGCATCATCATGACCGCATGCTCATGTCATCATGCCACCTTGCATTTGAGCATTGTCGTCATCTTGCATTTGCTTGCATAAAACTATTTGCAGAAAAACCTATTTGTGTTTTCTAAACGCCCCATCTTTATTCAAACGCAAAACCCCGGGTCTCCGGATTATTTTGTTTGTCTGCTATTGGTTTGCAGAAGCCGTGTTTAAAACAAATAAAATATCAAAGTATTTTTAGTGGGGCAGTCGAACGGGCCGAATCGACCCGAACGACCACCCCAGAAATTAAATCGGTCCCCCATAATTCCTAAACCTACCCAACCTATCCTACCCAACCCCTCTCCACCTCACTCCAACCAACCCCCTCTCGCCACCTCACCCCAACTCCCTCCCTCACCCAATCCCCATCTGCCACCTAATCCTCCCCAACCACACCACTCTCTCCCAGCACACACCCATCACACGCACACACAACACACCACACACGCCACCCTCCCACACCCGATCCCCACCCCGATCCCGCGCGCAGCCCCACCACGGTCCCGCACTCTCTCCCCCACGCGCCCGCGTTTCCCCTTCTTCCTCCCTCGCTCTCCTCCCTCCTCCTTGCTTGCCTCGCCTCCCTGCACGCTCTGCTCGCTGCCGCCGCCCTCCGGCCACGCCTCGCGCTCGTCCTCACCTCCCACCGCCCCGCAGCCTCCTCCCCCAGGCTCCTCCCCGGCCCGCTCAGACCTCCCTCTCCTCCCACCCAGGCTCCTCCCCGCCCTCGCCCAAGCTTCTCCCTCGCCGGCGCTCCCTCCCTCAGCCCGCGCGCCCCGCCTCCCCTTCTCCGCTCGCGCCGACCCCGCCTCTTCCCCTCCTCGCCGGCGACCGCGCCCCCGCCCCCTCGCCTGCGCCGCCCCGCCGCCGCTCCTCCCTCTGCCGGCGCGGCTCCGCCCTCCGCCGCCGCGCAGCCTCGCGGCTCCGTCTCCACCACCGCGTCGCCGCCAGGACCGGCCGGTGCCGCCTCGCTCCGCCGGCCTCCTCCAGCCTCCGGACACCCTCGCCTCGCCTCCTCCCGCGCGCGACGCCCCGGCGAGCTTCCCACCTCCGTCCGCCGCCACCGTGGCCCCTCCCCCGTCCGCCCCTGCGTCCTCGCCGTCGCCGGCAGGCTCTGTCCCGAGCTCTGCCTCCGGCCGCGCCGCCGCGGTACCCTCCTCCCCGCCGCCGTTCAAGCCCGCCGAGCCGCCGTCAGTCGCCAGCGCCAGCCTCCGCGCCCCTGTCCTCGTCGGCCCCGACGACCTCTTCCCGGCCCTTCCGGCGCCCTCCTCCAGCCAAGCTCGACATCGCCGGCCCAGGCACCGCCGCTCTTGTGCCGTCCTGTCCGCTCTGCGAGGCCCGGCGCGTCCTCCTGCAATCAGCGAGTGCTTGTGAGGCCTCGTGTGACCAAGTTCGGCATGTCTAAGTGAAGTGCAGGTGTTGCCGTATGAGTGTTCTACTCAAAACCCTTCGCCTTTCGGTGTGTTGTATCGTCAAGAGAGTCATGCGTGATACCAAGCCCTTCAATAACCATCAAGACAGTGGCGCGTCGAGATCCCCCTCGAAACACCAAGTTCTCCTTTCCGGCGTCGGACCCGAAAACCCAACCTCGACACGCCAAGTTCACCGAGACCCCGTACCCGAAGACCCCAGTTGCGAAAAGCACTTCTTCCCGGATCTGATGCCGAGCACCCGGACGCCCAAGTCGTCGACACGGATACGCCAAGTTCGTCCTCGAGAACGCCAAGTTCTTCATCCCGAGCGCCAAGACCGACCTATTTCGCGGGCCCGACAAGACCCTCGCAATGGCAAGATCGACCCTGTGGGACCCGACAAGATCGGCACGACGACAAGAACGACAGCGACCAGGAGAGTCCGATGCGCCCCGACGCCAACCAAGTACTTCTTCCCGGATGCGCCAAGACCTACCCTCGTTATCCGAGAACAATCCCGGAGTCCGAGAACGTTCCGTCGAACCCTGAACCCTGCCGGACCCCGGACCCCCGGAACCAAGATCTGCCGAACCCTAATGTGTGAACCCCTTTCCGAGAACCCTATTTTTATAATTGGTCAACTATATGAATTGTTGCATATTTAATTGTTCATCTCTCATGCATCTTGTGTGGTTTGGGGGCCTTATGCCGATTCACCTTATAATTAAATATGGGGCCCATATGCAGGCAAATCTAGTCTTATATTGGCCTCATTTAATTTTGTGTAGCAAACCGGTGATATAATTTTGTCTTGTTAAGACAACATTTAAATTGCGGGGTAGCTAAACAACATGAACCACCTAATTAAATGTCGGGACCCCGGTTCCGCTTAATATGACCTAATTGCATCGCACTTCTGTCATGTCATACATCATACATGCATCATGCCGATCTTCTGCCGTTGTATTAAATATTGCATCCGGTGTTTCTTCTAGTGTCTTGCTTCTTCGCGGATAAGGCCGTTGAGTTGATGTGCGCTTCGCCCCGATCTTCGGTTGAACCTTCGGCAATGTTTTTCAGGCGAGCATCTCCCCCTTTCTACCTATCTTACTTTTCTAGTATTTATTCCCTCCTGTTGATCTATTGCTATTTGTGTTGCGATGCTCTAGTTTCGTACCCGTGATATCCCTCGCAGCCTTATATTGCCTTGGACACATCCTATTACCTGTTGTTTGGTAGATAGCTGGACTTGCGCGTCGTAGTCGCTTGCTCAAGTGTTGTCGCGTGTCGTCAAGTACCACAATTGTTGGAGAATTGCCGCATGTTTAAGGTTGGAGATGAACATGGCTTTAATTATTGTTCACTTTAATTACTGTTTAACAACTAAAATTGAAGTAAGTAAGCAGAGGCATCGGTGGGTGATAGATAATATCTGGTTTCCGACCGCCCACTTGTGTCCCGTAGGACCCCGAGTTCTTGACACCTGTTCCGAGATCGAGCGCGCTAACCACAGGTGGGGAGATATGGGCCCCCCATTGATTATTACCTGATTTCAAAGTATTATACTGGGGGCCACAAACTAGTTTGAGGTTTTATTTACTATCCTGTACTTATGCCATGCTTTACTGCTTTATTTACGATTGTGCAAGGAGCACACTGTACTGTTTAGGAAGCGGAGTGTTTTCGCGGTATCGACAGTCCCAGTTTTGGGATTTGCTGTAGTTTACAGCCACTGTCGCAAACCCTGAGTCCGTCTCGGAGACCGGCAAACTTCGTTGCGGGTGTACTTAGTGGGGTGGCCCCCCGTGCTTGCTTTGGGTCTGGGAACGTCATGACTTAGGCCCCGCCGACATACCGATGGGTGTATGTTAACCGATCTGGCAAAAAGGGTCGAAGTGCCTGTGGATACTTTGGTGCACCCCTGCAGGGTTAAATCTTTTCGAGAAGCCGTGTCCGCGGTTATGGACGACTTGGAGCACAGTGCTTGATCATAGACAACTATAACTAAAGTTTACTGTTATAAATTGACTTGTATCCGATTTGACTAGTAATCAGCTTCACTACAACGGAATGGCTAAATAAAAGTACCAACAACTGCTGGGTTTTGGGGTTATCTCATGCTAATTGTATCTGATTAGTAAGTGCTGCAACTACAACGGAATGATTAACTAAAACGGCCCACTGCTTATTTGATCAGGACGACTATCTTTACCTGACTAGTAATTGCTGCAACGATAACTGAATAAGTAAAACTGCCAACTGTGTGAGTTCCTCGGTCGACTTCCTCGATTGGTCTCGAAGGGGGAAACGCCAGGATGGGTTTGTTTGATGGTAGCATCAGGTTGGATCCGAATAGGTCTTTCTTACCCCTCTCTGATAGCCGCCAGTTGTATCGAGTCTCTATAGGTTGTTTAGCGCATGCTGCCGCTGCCGCTTCAGCCCACCATACCTATGTAGGCGAGGACCGCCGAATTCTAGCCTCGCCGTGTACTGGCCTCAGTACTGACGCTCCTCTTTTTCCTTTGCCCTTTGTCGGCACCCCTTTTTGTTTAAGAAGGTTTTGATATGCGACGTCGTTAGCAGGGTTACCCTTCCGGCTTGGCCTGGGCAGGGTTATGGACGCCATTGGTTATTCTTCAGGGCTCTTAGCCCCATTTGCATCTTGTCCGTAGACGGACGCTGTGTCATGTTCAAGGTGATTTGGATCTTTGTATATTATATCTGTATTCTTGACTCATTGAGTCGTTGTTATATATATCTGTTCTGTGGGTCCCATCGAGGACTGTTGTGTAATGTTATTACTTCGTTTTCCACCGGCACGAAAGTGCCTGGTGGGCACCTTTGAATCGTTCCTATGCGGGTTTGGCGGGTTTCGCTAAAACTTGCATAGGGCCGATTCTGAGGGTGTTACAGAGTGGTATCAGAGCCCAGCAGTTGCGATACCCCACAAGTACAGCCTGTAGGATAACCTTGCTAACGGCCGAAGTAGAGTGTCAAAACTATTTTTGCAAAATCGGTTGGATAGTTCCGATTAGGTCTGATTTTACTCCTTAACCCTCTGATGTTCTCCTGTTACCTCTACGTGTTTTGAATCCGCTCTCGTCTCTTTCTTCGAGTCCAGGAATTCTCGGGGTTGGGTTTCCGTCGTACCTTCAGGGTTTCGCTTCCTTCTTTGATAACGGTGTTGCTACATCTGGTCTTCATGCTATCCGGGGAATCCTTCGTCTGTGGTACCTCCCCTTTGTTCCTTCTCGTGCCTTCCGGTGTTTTCCGACGCGACGACATCCTCTACGCCAGATCCGATGCAGAGTCCGCATCACTCCTTTGTTCCGAACCTCGCTTGTCGAGATCTTCAGTCTGAATCCTGAGGGTTGGTTGCATAATCTGTCTATTCATGTACATAGTAATGCTTTGAGTGCGGGATGGAGTCGCGACCATACCACTACTCTGATCATTCGCTTATGTACATTGAATGGTGGATCGATGCAATTTACTCCTTCCGCTGAAGTTAGAGGTGGCCTTACCTTTCACTAAGTCCGTTGTTTATCCGGAGTGTTCTCTTGACGAACGTGAACAAGAACCTTGTTAGTGGTGTCGCGAAGATCTACACGAAGCCAGAAGATGCAGATCACCGACCTTCCTTCCGGTACCATGAGGCGGATCTCGAGGGCGAGATCCATTGTTAGTGGTGTCGAATTGTGGCATCCCGAAAACCACTACTAGAAATTCGCGTTGTTTTTGTGCATTGCATCATCATGACCGCATGCTCATGTCATCATGCCACCTTGCATTTGAGCATTGTCGTCATCTTGCATTTGCTTGCATAAAACTATTTGCAGAAAAACCTGTTTGTGTTTTCTAAACGCCCCATCTTTATTCAAACGCAAAACACCCGGGTCTCCGGATTATTTTGTTTGTCTGCTATTGGTTTGCAGAAGCCGTGTTTAAAACAAATAAAATATCAAAGTATTTTTAGTGGGGCAGTCGAACGGGCCGAATCGACCCGAACGACCACCCCAGAAATTAAATCGGTCCCCCATAATTCCTAAACCTACCCAACCTATCCTACCCAACCCCTCTCCACCTCACTCCAACCAACCCCCTCTCGCCACCTCACCCCAACTCCCTCCCTCACCCAATCCCCATCTGCCACCTAATCCTCCCCAACCACACCACTCTCTCCCAGCACACACCCATCACACGCACACACAGCACACCACACACGCCACCCTCCCCACACCCGATCCCCACCCCGATCCCGCGCGCAGCCCCACCCCGGTCCCGCACTCTCTCTCCCACGCGCCCGCGTTTCCCCTTCTTCCTCCCTCGCTCTCCTCCCTCCTCCTTGCTTGCCTCGCCTCCCTGCGCGCTCTGCTCGCTGCCGCCGCCCTCCGGCCACGCCTCGCGCTCGTCCTCACCTCCCACCGCCCCGCAGCCTCCTCCCCCAGGCTCCTCCCCGGCCCGCTCAGACCTCCCTCTCCTCCCCCCCAGGCTCCTCCCCGCCTTCGACCGGAGTCTCCAGTGCTGTTGGACCGGAGTCTCCGACCCACTTGGCTCATGACTCGGCCTGGTCAATCAGTAGGCTGGTCCGGAGGCTGGACCGGAGATGGACCGAATTCCTGTGTAGACCATAGTCTCCTGTGTGCAGGCCAGAGTCTCCGGTCTGACTTTTCTCCAACAGTCAGAAAACGGTTCGTGGAGGGGGCTGCTTATAAATGGGACCCTTATCCCCGTCCTCCAGCTGCTCGACCCACTCAAGAACACTACATCCATTAGAGCCACCAAATCAACAAGATCTCTTCATCCAACCATCCAAAGTCATTGATCGTTGCAGAATCAAAGGAGGAGGCCTTGATCCACAGCTTCACCAAGAGAGATCTTCATTTCCCCCTCATTCACTTGAGGGCCCCCATGCTCTAGTGTTTCTTTGGAAACCCTAGCTTTGATTTGGTTCTTACAAGCTTGTCTTTGATTGTTTTGCCAGCTTGCTTGTATTTGGGAGCCTCACAAGAAAACATGCATAAAACAAGAAAACGCTATGTTTTCGGTCATGACTCTCAAAAATGTATTCGGTTTTACTGGCCATGCAAATCTTCATTGAATCCCAAAATGGCAATAGCACATGAAAACGTCCATAAAACGCGAAAACGATGAGTTTTTGCTCATAACTCTCAAACGCGTATCGGGTGTTAAGACTCTTGTAAATTTCCCTGGAATCCCAAAAATGTGGCCAATAGCTTATGAAAACGTCCATAAATCGTGAAAACGACGAGTTTCTGGTCATAACTCTCAAACAAGTATCGGGTGTTACGAGTCATGTAAATCACCCCGGAACCCCAAAACTGTGGGCAATACCTCATGAAAAGGGCCATAAAACATGAAAACGACGAGTTTTTTTGCTCATAACTCTCAAACGTGTATCGGGTGTTACACGTCGTGTAAATCGCCCTGGAAAACCAAAACGGTGGGTAATAGCTGATGAAAATGTCCATAAATCGCAAAAAACGACGAGTTTTTTGTCATAACTCTCAAACATGTATCCGGTTTTACTAGCCTCGCAAATCCCTATTGAACCCTAAAACTGTGGGAAATAGTTATTGAAAATATCCATAAACACGAAAACAATGATATTTGGTCATATCTCTCAAACAAGTATCTGGTTTTAGGGGTAGTGCAAATCGCCATGTAACATCAAAATTTTGGGCAATAGCTCATGTATATGTCCATAAAACGCGAAAACATCGATTTTTTGTCATAACTCTCAAACGTTTATCTGGTGTTACGAGTCATGTAAATTACCCTAGAACCCCAAAACCGTGGGAAAAAGCACATGAAAACGGCCATAGAACGCGAAAACGATGTGTTTTTGCTCATAACTCTCAAACGCGTATCGGGTATTACGAGTCCTGTAAATAGCTCGGGAATCCCAAAACTGTGGGTAATAGCTCATGAAAGCGTCCATAAATTGTGAAAACGACGAGTTTTTGGTCATAACTCACAAACATGTATCGGGTGTTACGAGTCGTGTAAATCGCCCTGGAACCCCAAAACTGTGGGCAATTGCTCATGAAAAGGGCCATAAAACATGAAAACAACGAGTTTTTTGCCTATAACTCTCAAACGTGTATCGGGTGTTACAAGTCGTGTAAATCGCCCAGGAAAACCAAAACGGTGGGTAATAGCTCATGAAAACGTGCATAAATCGCAAAAACGACGAGTTTTTGTTCATAACTCTCAAACATGTATCTCGTTTTACTGTTCCCGCAAATCCCTATTGAACCCCAAAACTAGGGGCAATAGCTATTGAAATCGTCCATAAGCACGAAAACAACGATTTTTGGTCATATCTCTCAAACATGTATCGGGTCTTATGGGTAGTGCAAATCGCCCTGTAACATCAAAATTTTGGGCAATAGCTTATGAATATGTCCATAAAATGTGAAAACATCGATTTCTTGGTCATAACTCTCAAACTTTTATCTGGTGTTACGAGTCGTGTAAATCATCCTAGAACCCCAAAACTGTGGGCAATAGCACATGAAAATAGCCATAGATCAGGAAAACGATGAGTTTTTGCTCATAACTATCTAACGCGTATAAGGTGTTACGAGTCCTGTAAATCACTCGGGAATCCCAAAACTATGGCCAATAGCTCATGAAAACGTCCATAAATCGTGAAAATGACGAGGTTATAGTCATATCTCTCAAACATGTATCGGTTTTACTGGACACACAAATCCCTATTGATCCCCAATACTATGGGCAATAACTATTGAAAACGTCTATAAACGCGAAAGCAATGATTTTTAGTCATATCTCTCAAAAATATACTAGGTCTTATGGGTAGTGAAAATCGCCATGTAACACGAAAACTATGGGCAATAGCTCATGAAAACGGCCATAAAATGCTAAAACATCGATTTTTTGGTCATTACTCTGAAAAGTGTACATGGTGTTATAAGTCGTGTAAATCACCCTAGGATCCCCAAACTGTGGGCAATAGCACATGAAAAAGGCCATAAAACGCGAAAACGACGAGTTTTTGCTCATAACTCTCAAACGCGTATCGGGTGTTATGAGTCCTGTAAATCGCCCTGGAATCCCAAAAGTGTGGCCAATAGCTCATGAAAACGACCATAAATCGTGAAAATGACGAGTTTTTGGTCATATCCCTCAAAACATATATCCAATTTTACTGGCCATGTAAATCCCCATTGAACCCCAAAACTATGGGCAATAGCTCATGAAAACATTTGTAAATGCGAAAACAATGATTTTTATTCATATATCTCAAACATGTATCATGTCTAATGGGCCGTGCAAATCACCCTGGAATATCAAAACTATGGGCAATAGCTCATGAAAACAGCCATAAAAGGCGAAAACGTCGAGTTTTTGGTCATAACTCTCAAACATGTATCCGGTTTTTGTTGGCCATGCAAATCCCCATTAACCTCAAAACTGTGGGCAATAGATATTGAAAACGTCCATAAACACGAAAACAATGATTTTTAGTCACATCTCTCAAACATGTATCTGGTCTTAGGGGTAGTGCAAATCGCCCTTTAACATCAAAATTTTGGGCAATAGCTCATTATGTCCATAAAACGCGAAAACATCGATTTTTTGTCATAACTCTCAAACGTTTATCTGGTGTTACGAGTCGTGTAATTCACCCTAGAACCCCAAAATTGTGGGCAATAGCACATGAAAACGGCCATAGAACGCGAAAATGACGTGTTTTTTCTCATAACTCTCAAACCCGTATCAGGTGTTACGACTCCTGTAAATTTCCCTGGAATCCAAAAACTGCGGCCAATAGCTCATGACAACGTCCATAAATCGTGAAAACGACGAGTTTTTGGTCATAACTCTCAAACATATATCAGGTGTTACGAGTCGTGTAAATCGCCGTGGAACCTCAAAACTGTGGGCAATAGCTCATGAAAAGGGCCATAAAACATGAAAACGACGAGTTTTTGGCTCATAACTCTCAAATTTTTATCGGGTGTTACAAGTCGTGTAAATCACCCTGGAGAACCAAACGGTGGGTAATAGCTGATGAAAACGTCCATAAATCGCAAAAACGACGAATTTTTGGTCATAACTCTCAAACATGTATCCAATTTTACTAGCCTCACAAATCCGTATTGAACCCTAAAACTGTGGGAAATAGTTATTGAAAATGTCCATAAACACGAAAAAAATTATTTTTGGTCATATCTCTCAAACATGTATCTGGTCTTAGGGCTAGTGCAGATCGCCCTGTAACATCAAAATTTTTGGGCAATAGCTCATGAATATGTCCATAAAATGCGAAAACATCGATTTTTTGTCATAACTCTCAAACGTTTATCCGGTGTTACGAGTCGTGTAAATTACCCTAGAACCCCAAAACTGTGGGCAATAGCACATGAAAACGGCCATAGAACGCGAAAACGACGTGTTTTTGCTCATAACTCTCAAACGCGTATCGGGTGTTACGAGTCCTGTAAATCGCTCGGCAATCCCAAAACTGTGGCGAATAGCTCATGAAAACATCCATAAATTGTGAAAACGACGAGTTTTTGGTCATAACTCACAAACATGTATCGGGTGTTACAAGTTGTGTAAATAGCCCTAGAACCCCAAAACTGTGGGCAATAGCTCATGAAAAGGGCCATAAAACATGAAAAGAACGATTTTTTTGCTCATAACTCTCAAACGTGTATCGGGTGTTACAAGTCATGTAAATCGCCCTGGAAAACCAAAACGGTGGGTAATATCTCATGAAAACGTCCATATATCGCAAAAACGACGACTTTTTGTTCATAACTCTCAAACATGTATCTGGTTTTACTGGCCTCGCAAATCCTTATTAAACCCCAAAACTGTGGGCAATAGCTATTGAAATCGTCCATAAACACGAAAACAACGATTTTTGGTCATATCTCTCAAACATGTATCAGGTCTTATGGGTAGTGAAAATCGCCCTGTAATACCAAAACTATGGGCAATAGCTCATGAAAACGGCCATAAAACGCTAAAACATCGATTTTTTGGTCATTACTCTGAAAAGTGTATCTGGTGTTACGAGTCGTGTAAATCACCCCAGGACCCCCAAACTATGGACAATACCACATGAAAACGGCCATAAAACGCGAAAACAATGAGTTTTTGCTCATAACTCTCAAACGCGTATCTGTTGTTACGACTCGTGTAAATTTCCCTGGAATCCCCAAAATGTGGCCAATAGCTCATGAAAACGTCCATAACTCATGAACGACGAGTTTTTGGTCATAACTCTCAAACATGTATAAGGTGTTACGAGTCTTGTAAATCGCCCTGGAACCCTAAAACTGTGGGCAATAGCTCATGAAAACGGCCACAAAACGCGAAAACGACGAGTTTTTTGCTCATAACTCTCAAACATGTATCGGGTGTTACAAGTTGTGTAAATCGCCCTGGAAAACCAAAACGGTGGGTAATTGCTCATGATAACGTCCATAAATCGCAAAAAACGACGAGTTTTTGGTCATAACTCTCAAACGCGTATCAGGTGTTACGAGTTCAGTAAATCGCCCTGAAATCCCAAAATTGTGGCCAATAGCTCATGAAAATGACCATAAATCGTGAAAATGACGAGTTTTAGGTCATAACTCCCAAACATGTATCCGGTTTTACTGGCCATGCAAATCCCCATTAAACCCCTAACCTATGGGCAATAGCTCATGAAAATGTCCATAAATGCGAAAACAATGATTTTTATTCATATCTATCAAACATGTATCATGTCTTATGGGCCGTGAAAATCACCCTGGAATATCAAAACTATGGGCAATGGCTCATGAAAACAGCCATAAAAGGCGAAAACGTCGAGGTTTTGGTCATAACTCTCAAACATGTATCTGGTTTTTGTTGGCCATGCAAATCCCCATTGAACCCCAAAACTGTGGGCAATAGCTAGTGAAAACGTCCATAAACACGAAAACAATGATTTTTGGTCATATCTCTCAAACATGTATCTGGTCTTAGGGGTAGTGCAAATCGCCCTGTAACATCAAAATTTTGGGCAATAGCTCATGAATATGTCCATAAAACGCGAAAACATAGATTTTTTTGTCATAACTCTCAAACGTTTATCTGGTGTTACGAGTCGTGTAATTCACCCTAGAACCCCAAAATTGTGGGCAATAGCACATGAAAACGGCCATAGAACGTGAAAACAACGTGTTTTTGCTCATAACTCTCAAACGCGTATCAGGTGTTATGACTCCTGTAAATTTTCCTGGAATCCCAAAAATATGGCCAATAGCTCATGAAAGCGTCCATAAATCATGAAAACGACGAGTTTTTGGTCATAACTCTCAAACATGTATCGGGTGTTACGAGTCGTGTAAATCGACCTGGAACCCCAAAACTGTGGGCAATAGCTCATGAAAAGGGCCATAAAACATCAAAATAACGAGTTTTTTGCTCATAACTCTGAAACGTGTATCGGGTGTTACAAGTCGTGTAAATCGCCCTGGAAAACCAAAACGGTGGGTAATAGCTGATGAAAACGTCCATAAATCACAAAAAGCGACGAGTTTTTAGTCATAACTCTCAAACATGTATCCGATTTTACTAGCCTCGCAAATCCCTATTGAACCCTAAAAATGTGGGAAATAGTTATTGAAAATGTCCATAAACACGAAAACAATGATTTTTGGTCATATCTCTCAAACATGTATCTGGTCTTAGGGGTAGTGCAAATCGCCCTGTAACATCAAAATTTTGGGCAATAGCTCATGAATATGTCCATAAAACGCGAAAACATCGATTTTTTGTCATAACTCTCAAACGTTTATCTGGTGTTACGAGTCGTGTAAATCACCCTAGCACCCCAAAACTGTGGGTAATAGCACATGAAAATGGCCATAGATCGCGAAAACGACGAGTTTTTGCTCATAAATATCTAACGCATATCGGGTGTTACGAGTCTTGTAAATTGCTCGGGAATCCCAAAACTATGGCCAATAGCTCATGAAAATGTCCATAAATCATGAGAACGACGAGTTTCTAGTCATATCTCTCAAACATGTATCGATTTTACTGGCCACACAAAACCCTATTGATCCCTAGTACTGTGGGCAATAGCTATTGAAAACGTCCATAAACGCGAAAGCAATGATTTTTAGTCATATCTCTCAAAAATATATCACGTCTTATGGGTAGTGAAAATCGCCCTGTAATACCAAAACTATGGGCAATAGCTCATAAAAACGGCCATAAAACGCTAAAACATCGATTTTTTGATCATTACTCTGAAAAGTGTATCTGGTGTTACGAGTCGTGTAAATCACCCAGGACCCCCGAACTGTGGACAAATGCACATAAAAACGGTCATAAAACGCGAAAACAACGAGTTTTTGCTCAAAACTCTCAAACGCGTATCTGGTGTTACGACTCCTGTAAATTTCCCTGGAATCCCCAAAATGTGGCCAATAGCTCATGAAAACGTCCATAACTCGTGAACGACGAGTTTATGGTCATAACTCTCAAACATGTATCGGGTGTTACGAGTCGTGTAAATCGCCCTGGAACACTAAAACTATGGGCAATAGCTCATGAAAACGGCCACAAAATGCGAAAACGATGAAGTTTTTGCTCATAACTCTCAAACATGTATCGGGTGTTACAAGTCGTGTAAATCGCCCTAAAAAACCAAAACGATGGGTAATAGTTCATGAAAACGTCCATAAATCACAAAAAAAAGAGTTTCTCGTCATTCGTCTCAAACATGTATCCGGTTTTACTGGCCTCGCAAATCCCTATTGAACCCTAAAACTGTGGGCAATAGCTATTGAAAATATCCATAAACATGAAAACAATGATTTTTGGTCATATCTCTAAACATGTATCTGGTCTTAGGGGTAGTGCAAATCGCCCTGTAACATCAAAATTTTGGGCAATAGCTCATGAATATGTCTATAAAACGTGAAAACATCGATTTTTTTTGTCATAACTCTCAACCGTTTATCTGGTGTTACGAGTCATGTAAATTACCCTAGAATCCCAAAACTGTGGGCAATAGCACATGAAAACGGCCATAGAACGCGAAAACGACGTGTTTTTGCTCATAACTCTCAAACGCGTATCAGGTGTTACGAGTCATGTAAATACCTCGGGAATCCCAAAATTGTGGCCAATAGCTCATGAAAGCGTCCATAAATTGTGAAAACAACGAGTTTTTTGTCATAACTCACAAACATGTATCGGGTGTTATGAGTCGTGTAAATCGACCTGAAACACCAAAACTGTGGGCAATATCTCATGAAAAGGGCCATAAAACATGAAAACAACGAGTTTTTTGCTCATAAATCTGAAACGTGTATCGGGTGTTACAAGTCGTGTAAATCGCCCTGGAAAACCATAACGGTGGGTAATAGCTGATGAAAACGTCCATAAATCGCAAAAACGATGAATTTTTGGTCATAACTCTCAAACATGTACCCGATTTTACTAGCCTCGCAAATCCCTATTGAACCCTAAAACTGTGGGAAATAGTTATTGAAAATGTCCATAAACACGAAAACAATGATTTTTGGTCATATCTCTCTAACATGTATCTCGTCTTAGGGGTAGTGCAAATCGCCCTGTAACATCAAAATTTTGGGCAATCGCTCATGAATATGTCCATAAAACGCTAAAACATCGATTTATTTGTCATAACTCTCAAACATTTATCTGGAGTTTCGAGTCGTGTAAATTACCCTAGAACCCCAAAACTGTGGGCAATAGCACATGAAAACGACAATAGAACGCGAAAACGACGTGTTTTTGCTCATAACTCCCAAACACGTATCGAGTGTTACGAGTCCTGTAAATCGCCCTGGAATCCCAAAACTGTGGCCAATATCTCATGAAACGACCATAAATCGTGAAAATGACGAGTTTTTGGTCATAACTCTCAAACATGTATCCGATTTTACTGGCCATGCAAATCCACATTGAACCCCTAAACTATCGGAAATAGGTCATGAAAACGTCCATAAATGCGAAAACAATGATTTTTATTCATATCTCTCAAACATGTATCATGTCTTACAGGCCGTGCAAATCACCCTATAACATCAAACTTTTGGGCAATATCTCATGAATATATCCATAAAACGCGAAAACATCGATTTTTTTGTCATAACTCTCAAACGTTTATCTGGTGTTACGAGTCGTGTAAATCACCCTAGAACCCCAAAACTGTGGGAAATAGCACATGAAAGTGGCCACAGATCGCGAAAACGACGAGTTTTTGCTCATAGCTATCTAACGCGTATCGGGTGTTACGAGTCCTGTAAATTGCTCGGGAATCCCTAAACTATGGCCAATAGCTCATGAAAACGTCCATAAATCATGAGAACGACAAGTTTCTAGTCATATCTCTCAAACATGTATCGGTTTTACTGGCCACAAAAATCCCTATTGATCCCTAGTACTGTGGGCAATAGCTATTGAAAACGTCCATAAACGCGAAAGCAATGATTTTTAGTCATATCTCTCAAAATATATCACGTCTCATGGATAGTGAAAATCGCTCTGTAATACCAAAACTGTGGGGAATAGCTCATGAAAACGGCCATAAAATGCTAAAACATCGATTTTTTGGTCATTATTCTGAAAGGTGTATTTGGTGTTACGAGTCGTGTAAATCACCCCAGGACCCCGAAACCGTGGACAATATCACATGAAAACGGTCATAAAACGCGAAAACAACGAGTTTTTGCTCATAACTCTCAAACGCGTATCTGGTGTTTCGACTCCTGTAAATTTCCCTGGAATCCCCAAAATGTGGCCAATAGCTCATGAAAACGTCCATAACTCGTGAAAGACGAGTTTTTGGTCATAACTCTCAAACATGTATCGGGTGTTACGAGTCGTGTAAATCGCCCTGGAACCCAAAAACTGTGGGCAATAGCTCATGAAAACGTCCACAAAACGCGAAAACGAAGAGTTTTTTGCTCATAACTCTCAAACATGTATCGGGTGTTACAAGTCGTGTAAATCGCCCTGGAAAACCAAAACGATGGGTAATAGCTCATGAAAACGTCCATAAATCACAAAAAACGACGAGTTTTTGGTCATAAGTCTCAAACATGTATCCGGTTTTACTGGCCTCGCAAATCCACATTGAACCCCTAAACTATGGGAAATAGGTCATGAAAACGTCCATAAATGCGAAAACAATGATTTTTATTCATATCTCTCAAACATGTATCTGGTCTTAGGGGCCGTGCAAATCGCCCTGGAATATCAAAACTATGGGCAATAGCTCATGAAAACAGCCATAAAAGGCGAAAACTTCGAGTTTTTGGTCATAACTCTCAAACATGTATCCGGTTTCTGTTGGCCATGCAAATCCCCATTGAACCCCAAAACTGTGGGCTAGTCCATAAACACGAAAACAACGATTTTTGGTCATATCTCTCAAACATGTATCGGGTCTTATGGGTAGCGCAAATCGCCCTATAACATCAAACTTTTGGGCAATAGCTCATGAATATATCCATAAAACGCGAAAACATCAATTTTTTGGTCATAACTCTCAAACGTTTATCTGGTGTTACGAGTCGTGTAAATCACCCTAGCACCCCAAAACTGTGGGAAATAGCACATGAAAGTGGCCACAGATCGCGAAAACGACGAGTTTTTGCTCATAGCTATCTAACGCGTATCGGGTGTTACGAGTCCTGTAAATTGCTCGGGAATCCCAAAACTATGGCCAATAGCTCATGAAAACGTCCATAAATCATGAGAACGACAAGTTTCTAGTCATATCTCTTAAACATGTATCGGTTTTACTGGCCACAAAAATCCCTATTGATCCCTAGTACTGTGGGCAATAGCTATTGAAAACGTCCATAATCGCGAAAGCAATGATTTTTAGACATATCTCTCAAAAATATATCACGTCTTATGGATAGTGAAAATCGCCCTGTAATACCAAATCTGTGGGCAATAGCTCATGAAAACGGCCATAAAACGCTAAAACATCGATTTTTTGGTCATTACTCTGAAAAGTGTATCTGGTGTTACGAGTCGTGTAAATCACCCCAGGACCCCCAAACCATGGACAATACCACATGAAAACGGTCATAAAACGCGAAAACAACGAGTTTTTGCTCATAACTCTCAAACGCGTATCTGGTGTTACGACTCCTGTAAATTTCCCTGGAATCCCCAAAATGTGGCCAATAGCTCATGAAAACGTCCATAAATAGTGAAAGACGAGTTTTTGGTCATAACTCTCAAACATGTATCGGGTGTTACGAGTCGTGTAAATAGCCCTGGAACCATAAAACTGTGGGCAATAGCTCATGAAAACGGCCACAAAACGAGAAAACGACGAGTTTTTTGCTCATAACTCTCAAACATGTATCAGGTGTTACAAGTCGTGTAAATCGCCCTGGAAAACCAAAACGATGGGTAATAGCTCATGGAAACGTCCATAAATCACAAAAAACGACGAGTTTTTGGTCATAAGTCTCAAACATGTATCCGGTTTTACTGGCCTCGCAAATCCCTATGGAACCCCAAAAATGTGGGCAATAGCTATTGAAAATGTCCATAAACAGGAAAACAATGATTTTTGGGCATATCTCTCTAACATGTATCTGGTCTTAGGGGTAGTGCAAATCGCCCTGTAACATCAAAATTTTGGGCAATAGCTCATGAATATGTCCATAAAACGCGAAAACATCGATTTTTTTGTCATAACTCTCAAACGTTTATCTGGAGTTTCGAGTCGTGTAAATTACCCTAGAATCCCAAATTTGTGGGCAATAGCACATGAAAACGACAATAGAACGCGAAAACGACGTGTTTTTGCTCATAACTCTCAAACACGTATCGGGTGTTACGAGTCTTGTAAATCGCCCTGGAATCCCAAAACTGTGGCCAATATCTTATGAAAACGACAATAAATTGTGAAAATGACGAGTTTTTGGTCATAACTCTCAAACATGTATCCGATTTTACTGGCCATGCAAATCCACATTGAACCCCTAAACTATGGGAAATAGGTCATGAAAACGTCCATAAATGCGAAAACAATGTGTTTTATTCATATCTCTCAAACATGTATCATGTCTTATGGGCCGTGCAAATCACCCTGGAATATCAAAACTATGGCCAATAGCTCATGAAAACAGCCATAAAAGGCGAAAACTTCGAGTTTTTGGTCATAACTCTCAAACATGTATCCGGTTTCTGTTGGCCATGAAAATCCCCATTGAACCCCAAAACTGTGGGCTATAGCTATTGAAATCATCCATAAACACGAAAACAACGATTTTTGGTCATATCTCTCAAACATGTATCGGGTCTTATGGGTAGCGCAAATCGCCCTATAACATCAAACTTTTGGGCAATAGCTCATGAATATATCCATAAAACGCGAAAACATCGATTTTTTGGTCATAACTCTCAAACGTTTATCTGGTGTTACGAGTCGTGTAAATCACCCTAGCACCCCAAAACTGTGGGAAATAGCACATGAAAGTGGCCACAGATCGCGAAAACGATGAGTTTTTTGCTCATAACTCTGAAACGTGTATCGGGTGTTACAAGTCGTGAAAATCGTCCTGGAAAACCAAAATGGTGGGTAATAGCTGATGAAAACGTCCATAAATCGCAAAAACGACGAGTTTTTGGTCATAACTCTCAAACCTGTATCCGATTTTACTAGCCTCGCAAATCCCTATTGAACCCTAAAACTGTGGGTAATAGTTATTGAAAATGTCCATAAACACGAAAACAATGATTTTCGGTCATATCTCTCTAACATGTATCTGGTCTTAGGGGTAGTGCAAATCGCCCTGTAACATCAAAATTTTGGGCAATAGCTCATGAATATGTCCATAAAACGCGAAAACATCGATTTTTTTGTCATAACTCTCAAACGTTTATCTGGAGATTCGAGTCGTGTAAATTACCCTAGAACCCCAAATTTGTGGGCAATAGCACATGAAAACGACAATAGAACGCGAAAACGACGTGTTTTTGCTCATAACTCTCAAACACGTATCGGGTGTTATGAGTCCTGTAAATCGCCCTGGAATCCCAAAACTGTGGCCAATATCTCATGAAAACGACCATCAATCGTGAAAATAACGAGTTTTTGGTCATAACACTCAAACATGTATCCGATTTTACTGGCCATGCAAATCCACATTGAACCCCTAAACTATGGGAACTAGGTCATAAAAACGTCTATAAATGCGAAAACAATGATTTTTATTCATATCTCTCAAACATGTATCAAGTCTTATGGGCCGTGCAAATCACCCTGGAATATCAAAATTATGGGCAATAGCTCATGAAAACAGCCATAAAAGGCGAAAACTTCGAGTTTTTGGTCATAACTCTCAAACATGTATCCGGTTTCTATTGGCCATGCAAATCCCCATTGAACCCCAAAACTGTGGGCTATAGATATTGAAATCGTCCATAAACACGAAAACAACGATTTTTGGTCATATCTCTCAAACATGTATCGGGTCTTATGGGTAGCGCAAATCGCCCTATAACATCAAACTTTTGGGCAATAGCTCATGAATATATCCATAAAACGCGAAAACATCGATTTTTGGTCATAACTCTCAAACGTTTATCTGGTGTTACGAGTCGTGTAAATCACCCTAGCACCCCAAAACTGTGGGAAATAGCACATGAAAGTGGCCACAGATCGCGAAAACGATGAGTTTTTTGCTCATAACTCTGAAACGTGTATCGGGTGTTACAAGTCGTGAAAATCGTCCTGGAAAACCAAAATGGTGGGTAATAGCTGATGAAAACGTCCATAAATCGCAAAAACGACGAGTTTTTGGTCATAACTCTCAAACCTGTATCCGATTTTACTAGCCTCGCAAATCCCTATTGAACCCTAAAACTGTGGGAAATAGTTATTGAAAATGTCCATAAACACGAAAACAATGATTTTCGGTCATATCTCTCTAACATGTATCTGGTCTTAGGGGTAGTGCAAATCGCCCTGTAACATCAAAATTTTGGGCAATAGCTCATGAATATGTCCATAAAACGCAAAAACATCGATTTTTTTGTCATAACTCTCAAACGTTTATCTGGAGTTTCGAGTCGTGTAAATTACCCTAGAACCCCAAATTTGTGGGCAATAGCACATGAAAACGACAATAGAATGCGAAAACGACGTGTTTTTGCTCATAACTCTCAAACACGTATCGGGTGTTACGAGTCTTGTAAATCGCCCTGGAATCCCAAAACTGTGGCCAATATCTTATGAAAACGACAATAAACTGTGAAAATGACGAGTTTTTGGTCATAACTCTCAAACATGTATCCGATTTTACTGGCCATGCAAATCCACATTGAACCCCTAAACTATGGGAAATAGGTCATGAAAACGTCCATAAATGCGAAAACAATGTGTTTTATTCATATCTCTCAAACATGTATCATGTCTTATGGGCCGTGCAAATCACCCTGGAATATCAAAACTATGGCCAATAGCTCATGAAAACAGCCATAAAAGGCGAAAACTTCGAGTTTTTGGTCATAACTCTCAAACATGTATCCGGTTTCTGTTGGCCATGAAAATCCCCATTGAACCCCAAAACTGTGGGCTATAGCTATTGAAATCATCCATAAACACGAAAACAACGATTTTTGGTCATATCTCTCAAACATGTATCGGGTCTTATGGGTAGCGCAAATCGCCCTATAACATCAAACTTTTGGGCAATAGCTCATGAATATATCCATAAAACGCGAAAACATCGATTTTTTGGTCATAACTCTCAAACGTTTATCTGGTGTTACGAGTCGTGTAAATCACCCTAGCACCCCAAAACTGTGGGAAATAGCACATGAAAGTGGCCACAGATCGCGAAAACGATGAGTTTTTTGCTCATAACTCTGAAACGTGTATCGGGTGTTACAAGTCGTGAAAATCGTCCTGGAAAACCAAAATGGTGGGTAATAGCTGATGAAAACGTCCATAAATCGCAAAAACGACGAGTTTTTGGTCATAACTCTCAAACCTGTATCCGATTTTACTAGCCTCGCAAATCCCTATTGAACCCTAAAACTGTGGGTAATAGTTATTGAAAATGTCCATAAACACGAAAACAATGATTTTCGGTCATATCTCTCTAACATGTATCTGGTCTCAGGGGTAGTGCAAATCGCCCTGTAACATCAAAATTTTGGGCAATAGCTCATGAATATGTCCATAAAACGCGAAAACATTGATTTTTTTGTCATAACTCTCAAACGTTTATCTGGAGATTCGAGTCGTGTAAATTACCCTAGAACCCCAAATTTGTGGGCAATAGCACATGAAAACGACAATAGAACGCGAAAACGACGTGTTTTTGCTCATAACTCTCAAACACGTATCGGGTGTTACGAGTCTTGTAAATCGCCCTGGAATCCCAAAACTGTGGCCAATATCTTATGAAAACGACAATAAATTGTGAAAATGACGAGTTTTTGGTCATAACTCTAAAACATGTATCCGATTTTACTGGCCATGCAAATCCACATTGAACCCCTAAACTATGGGAAATAGGTCATGAAAACGTCCATAAATGCGAAAACAATGTGTTTTATTCATATCTCTCAAACATGTATCATGTCTTATGGGCCGTGCAAATCACCCTGGAATATCAAAACTATGGCCAATAGCTCATGAAAACAGCCATAAAAGGCGAAAACTTCGAGTTTTTGGTCATAACTCTCAAACATGTATCCGGTTTCTGTTGGCCATGAAAATCCCCATTGAACCCCAAAACTGTGGGCTATAGCTATTGAAATCATCCATAAACACGAAAACAACGATTTTTGGTCATATCTCTCAAACATGTATCGGGTCTTATGGGTAGCGCAAATCTCCCTATAACATCAAACTTTTGGGCAATAGCTCATGAATATATCCATAAAACGCGAAAACATCGATTTTTTGGTCATAACTCTCAAACGTTTATCTGGTGTTACGAGTCGTGTAAATCACCCTAGCACCCCAAAACTGTGGGAAATAGCACATGAAAGTGGCCACAGATCGCGAAAACGATGAGTTTTTTGCTCATAACTCTGAAACGTGTATCGGGTGTTACAAGTCGTGAAAATCGTCCTGGAAAACCAAAATGGTGGGTAATAGCTGATGAAAACGTCCATAAATCGCAAAAACGACGAGTTTTTGGTCATAACTCTCAAACCTGTATCCGATTTTACTAGCCTCGCAAATCCCTATTGAACCCTAAAACTGTGGGTAATAGTTATTGAAAATGTCCATAAACACGAAAACAATGATTTTCGGTCATATCTCTCTAACATGTATCTGGTCTTAGGGGTAGTGCAAATCGCCCTGTAACATCAAAATTTTGGGCAATAGCTCATGAATATGTCCATAAAACGCGAAAACATCGATTTTTTTGTCATAACTCTCAAACGTTTATCTGGAGATTCGAGTCGTGTAAATTACCCTTGAACCCCAAATTTGTGGGCAATAGCACATGAAAACGACAATAGAACGCGAAAACGACGTGTTTTTGCTCATAACTCTCAAAAACGTATCGGGTGTTACGAGTCTTGTAAATCGCCCTGGAATCCCAAAACTGTGGCCAATATCTTATGAAAACGACAATAAATTGTGAAAATGACGAGTTTTTGGTCATAACTCTAAAACATGTATCCGATTTTACTGGCCATGCAAATCCACATTGAACCCCTAAACTATGGGAAATAGGTCATGAAAACGTCCATAAATGCGAAAACAATGTGTTTTATTCATATCTCTCAAACATGTATCATGTCTTATGGGCCGTGCAAATCACCCTGGAATATCAAAACTATGGCCAATAGCTCATGAAAACAGCCATAAAAGGCGAAAACTTCGAGTTTTTGGTCATAACTCTCAAACATGTATCCGGTTTCTATTGGCCATGAAAATCCCCATTGAACCCCAAAACTGTGGGCTATAGCTATTGAAATCATCCATAAACACGAAAACAACGATTTTTGGTCATATCTCTCAAACATGTATCGGGTCTTATGGGTAGCGCAAATCTCCCTATAACATCAAACTTTTGGGCAATAGCTCATGAATATATCCATAAAACGCGAAAACATCGATTTTTTGGTCATAACTCTCAAACGTTTATCTGGTGTTACGAGTCGTGTAAATCACCCTAGCACCCCAAAACTGTGGGAAATAGCACATGAAAGTGGCCACAGATCGCGAAAACGATGAGTTTTTTGCTCATAACTCTGAAACGTGTATCGGGTGTTACAAGTCGTGAAAATCGTCCTGGAAAACCAAAATGGTGGGTAATAGCTGATGAAAACGTCCATAAATCGCAAAAACGACGAGTTTTTGGTCATAACTCTCAAACCTGTATCCGATTTTACTAGCCTCGCAAATCCCTATTGAACCCTAAAACTGTGGGTAATAGTTATTGAAAATGTCCATAAACACGAAAACAATGATTTTCGGTCATATCTCTCTAACATGTATCTGGTCTTAGGGGTAGTGCAAATCGCCCTGTAACATCAAAATTTTGGGCAATAGCTCATGAATATGTCCATAAAACGCGAAAACATCGATTTTTTTGTCATAACTCTCAAACGTTTATCTGGAGATTCGAGTCGTGTAAATTACCCTTGAACCCCAAATTTGTGGGCAATAGCACATGAAAACGACAATAGAACGCGAAAACGACGTGTTTTTGCTCATAACTCTCAAAAACGTATCGGGTGTTACGAGTCTTGTAAATCGCCCTGGAATCCCAAAACTGTGGCCAATATCTTATGAAAACGACAATAAATTGTGAAAATGACGAGTTTTTGGTCATAACTCTAAAACATGTATCCGATTTTACTGGCCATGCAAATCCACATTGAACCCCTAAACTATGGGAAATAGGTCATGAAAACGTCCATAAATGCGAAAACAATGTGTTTTATTCATATCTCTCAAACATGTATCATGTCTTATGGGCCGTGCAAATCACCCTGGAATATCAAAACTATGGCCAATAGCTCATGAAAACAGCCATAAAAGGCGAAAACTTCGAGTTTTTGGTCATAACTCTCAAACATGTATCCGGTTTCTATTGGCCATGAAAATCCCCATTGAACCCCAAAACTGTGGGCTATAGCTATTGAAATCATCCATAAACACGAAAACAACGATTTTTGGTCATATCTCTCAAACATGTATCGGGTCTTATGGGTAGCGCAAATCTCCCTATAACATCAAACTTTTGGGCAACAGCTCATGAATATATCCATAAAACGCGAAAACATCGATTTTTTGGTCATAACTCTCAAACGTTTATCTGGTGTTACGAGTCGTGTAAATCACCCTAGCACCCCAAAACTGTGGGAAATAGCACATGAAAGTGGCCACAGATCGCGAAAACGATGAGTTTTTTGCTCATAACTCTGAAACGTGTATCGGGTGTTACAAGTCGTGAAAATCGTCCTGGAAAACCAAAATGGTGGGTAATAGCTGATGAAAACGTCCATAAATCGCAAAAACGACGAGTTTTTGGTCATAACTCTCAAACCTGTATCCGATTTTACTAGCCTCGCAAATCCCTATTGAACCCTAAAACTGTGGGAAATAGTTATTGAAAATGTCCATAAACACGAAAACAATGATTTTCGGTCATATCTCTCTAACATGTATCTGGTCTTAGGGGTAGTGCAAATCGCCCTGTAACATCAAAATTTTGGGCAATAGCTCATGAATATGTCCATAAAACGCGAAAACATCGATTTTTTTGTCATAACTCTCAAACGTTTATCTGGAGTTTCGAGTCGTGTAAATTACCCTAGAACCCCAAATTTGTGGGCAATAACACATGAAAACGACAATAGAACGCGAAAACGACGTGTTTTTGCTCATAACTCTCAAACACGTATCGGGTGTTACGAGTCTTGTAAATCGCCCTGGAATCCCAAAACTGTGGCCAATATCTTATGAAAACGACAATAAATTGTGAAAATGACGAGTTTTTGGTCATAACTCTCAAACATGTATCCGATTTTACTGGCCATGCAAATCCACATTGAACCCCTAAACTATGGGAAATAGGTCATGAAAACGTCCATAAATGCGAAAACAATGTGTTTTATTCATATCTCTCAAACATGTATCATGTCTTATGGGCCGTGCAAATCACCCTGGAATATCAAAACTATGACCAATAGCTCATGAAAACAGCCATAAAAGGCGAAAACTTCGAGTTTTTGGTCATAACTCTCAAACATGTATCCGGTTTCTGTTGGCCATGAAAATCCCCATTGAACCCCAAAACTGTGGGCTATAGCTATTGAAATCATCCATAAACACGAAAACAACGATTTTTGGTCATATCTCTCAAACATGTATCGGGTCTTATGGGTAGCGCAAATCGCCCTATAACATCAAACTTTTGGGCAACAGCTCATGAATATATCCATAAAACGCGAAAACATCGATTTTTTGGTCATAACTCTCAAACGTTTATCTGGTGTTACGAGTCGTGTAAATCACCCTAGCACCCCAAAACTGTGGGAAATAGCACATGAAAGTGGCCACAGATCGCGAAAACGACGAGTTTTTGCTCATAGCTATCTAACGCGTATCGGGTGTTACGAGTCCTGTAAATTGCTCGGGAATCCCAAAACTATGGCCAATAGCTCATGAAAACGTCCATAAATCATGAGAACGACGAGTTTCTAGTCATATCTCTCAAACATGTATCGGTTTTACTGCCCACACAAATCCCTATTGATCCCTAGTACTGTGGGCAATAGCTATTGAAAACGTCCATAAACGCGAAAGCAATGATTTTTAGTCATATCTCTCAAAAATATATAACGTCTTATGGATAGTGAAAATCGCTCTGTAATACCAAAACTGTGGGCAATAGCTCATGAAAACTGCCATAAAACGCTAAATTTTCGATTTTTTGGTCATTACTCTGAAAAGTGTATCTGGTGTTACGAGTTGTGTAAATCACCCCAGGACCCCCAAACCGTGGACAATACCACATGAAAACGGTCATAAAACGCGAAAACAACGAGTTTTTGCTCATAACTCTCAAACGCGTATCTGGTGTTACGGCTCCTGTAAATTTCCCTGGAATCCCCAAAATGTGGCCAATAGCTCATGAAAACGTCCATAACTCGTGAAATACGAGTTATTGGTCATAACTCTCAAACATGTATCGGGTGTTACGAGTCGTGTAAATCGCCCTGGAACCCTAAAACTGTGGGCAATAGCTCATGAAAACGGCCACAAAACGCGAAAAAGACGAGTTTTTTGCTCATAACTCTCAAACATGTATCGGGTGTTACAAGTCGTGTAAATCGCCCTGGAAAACCAAAACGATGGGTAATAGCTCATGAAAACGTCCATAAATCACAAAAAACGACAAGTTTTTGGTCATAAGTCTCAAACATGTATCCGGTTTTACTGGCCTCGCAAATCCCTATGGAACCCCAAAACTGTGGGCAATAGCTATTGAAAATGTCCATAAACATGAAAACAATGATTTTTGGTCATATCTCTCAAACATGTATCTGGTCTTAGGGGTAGTGCAAATCGCCCTGTAACATCAAAATTTTGGGCAATAGCTCATGAATATGTCTATAAAACGTGAAAACATCGATTTTTTTGTCATAACTCTCAACCGTTTATCTGGTGTTACGAGTCGTGTAAATTACCCTCGAATCCCAAAACTGTGGGCAATAGCACATGAAAACGGCCATAGAACGCGAAAACGACGTGTTTTTGCTCATAACTCTCAAACGCGTATCAGGTGTTACGAGTCCTGTAAATAGCTCGGGAATCCCAAAACTGTGGCCAATAGCTCATGAAATCTTCCATAAATTGTGAAAACGACGAGTTTTTTGTCATAACTCACAAACATGTATCGGGTGTTATGAGTCGTGTAAATCGACCTGGAACACCAAAACTGTGGGCAATATCTCATGAAAAGGGCTATAAAACATGAAAACAATGAGTTTTTTGCTCATAACTCTGAAATGTGTATCAGGTGTTACAAGTCGTGTAAATCGCCCTTGAAAACCAAAACGGTGGGTAATAGCTGATGAAAACGTCCATAAATTGCAAAAACGACGAGTTTTTGGTCACAACTCCCAAACATGTATCCGATTTTACTAGCCTCGCAAATCCCTATTGAACCCTAAAACTGTGGGAAATGTCCATAGACACGAAAACAATGATTTTTGGTCATATCTCTCTAAAATGTATCTGGTCTTAGGGGTAGTGCAAATCGCCCTGTAACATCAAAATTTTGGGCAATAGCTCATGACTATGTCCATAAAACGCGAAAACATCGATTTTTTTGTCATAACTCTCAAACGTTTATCTGGAGTTTCGAGTCGTGTAAATTACCCTAGAACCCCAAAACTGTGGGCAATAGCACATGAAAACGACAATAGAACGCGAAAACGACGTGTTTTTGCTCATAACTCTCAAACACGAATCGGGTGTTACGAGTCCTGTATATCGCCCTGGAATAACAAAACTGTGGCCAATATCTCATGAAAACGACCATAAATCGTGAAAATGACGAGTTTTTGGTCATAACTCTCAAACATGTATCCGAATTTACTGGCCATGCAAATCCACATTGAACCGCTAAACTATGGGAAATAGGTCATGAAAATGTCCATAAATGCGAAAACAATGATTTTTATTCATATCTCTCAAACATGTATCATGTCTTATGGGCCGTGCAAATCACCCTGGAATTTCAAAACTATGGCCAATAGCTCATTAAAACAGCCATAAAAGGCGAAAACTTCGAGTTTTTGGTCATAACTCTTAAACATGTATCCGGTTTCTGTTAGCCATGCAAATCCCCATTGAACCCCAAAACTGTGGGCTATAGCTATTGAAATCGTCCATAAACACGAAAACAACGATTTTTGGTCATATCTCTCAAACATGTATCGGGTCTTATGGGTAGCGCAAATCGCCCTATAACATCAAACTTTTGGGCAATAGCTCATGAATATATCCATAAAACGCGAAAACATCGATTTTTTGGTCATAACTCTCAAACGTTTACCTGGTGTTACGAGTCGTGTAAATCACCCTAGCACCCCAAAACTGTGGGAAATAGCACATGGAAGTGGCCACAGATCACGAAAACGACGAGTTTTTGCTCATAGCTATCTAACGCGTATCGGGTGTTACGAGTCCTGTAAATTTCTCGGGAATCCCAAAACTATGGCCAATAGCTCATGAAAACGTCCATAAATCATGAGAACGACAAGTTTCTAGTCATATCTCTCAAACATGTATCGGTTTTACTGGCCACACAAATCCCTATTGATCCCTAGTACTGTGGGCAATAGATATTGAAAACATCCATAAACCCGAAAGCAATAATTTTTAGTCATATCTCTCAAAAATATATAACGTCTTATGGATAGTGAAAATCGCTCTGTAATACCAAAACTGTGGGCAATAGCTCATGAAAACGGCCATAAAACGCTAAAACATCGATTTTTTGGTCATTACTCTGAAAAGCGTATCTGGTGTTACGAGTCGTGTAAATCACCCCAGGACCCCCAAACCGTGGACAATACCACATGAAAACGGTCATAAAACGCGAAAACAACGAGTTTTTGCTCATAACTCTCAAACGCGTATCTGGTGTTACGGCTCGTGTAAATTTCCCTGGAATCCCCAAAATGTGGCCAATAGCTCATGAAAACGTCCATAACTCGTGAAAGACGAGTTTTTGGTCATAACTCTCAAACATGTATCGGGTGTTACGAGTCGTGTAAATCGCCCTGGAACCCTAAAACTATGGGCAATAGCTCATGAAAACGGCCACAAAACGCGAAAACGACGAGTTTTTTGCTCATAACTCTCAAACATATATCGGATGTTACAAGTCGTGTAAATCGCCCTGGAAAACCAAAACGATGGGTAATAGCTCATGAAAACGTCCATAAATCACAAAAAACGACGAGTTTTTGGTCATAAGTCTCAAACATGTATCCGGTTTTACTGGCCTCGCAAATCCCTATGGAACCCCAAAACTGTGGGCAATAGCTATTGAAAATGTCCATAAACATGAAAACAATGATTTTTGGTCATATCTCTCAAACATGTATCTGGTCTTAGGGGTAGTGCAAATCGCCCTGTAACATCAAAATTTTGGGCAATAGCTCATGAATATGTCTATAAAACGAGAAAACATCGATTTTTTTGTCATAACTCTCAACCGTTTATCTGATGTTACGAGTCATGTAAATTACCCTAGAATCCCAAAACTGTGGGCAATAGCACATGAAAACGGCCATAGAACGCGAAAACGACGTGTTTTTGCTCATAACTCTCAAACGCGTACCAGGTGTTACGAGTCCTGTAAATAGCTCGGGAATACCAAAACTGTGGCCAATAGCTCATGAAAGCGTCCATAAATTGTGAAAACAACGAGTTTTTTGTCATAACTCACAAACATGTATCGGGTGTTATAAGTCGTGTAAATCGACCTGGAACACCAAAACTGTGGGCAATATCTCATGAAAAGGGCCATAAATCATGAAAACAACGAGTTTTTTGCTCATAACTCTGAAACGTGTATCGGGTGTTACAAGTCATGTAAATCTCCCTGGAAAACCAAAACGGTGGGTAATAGCTGATGAAAACGTCCATAAATCGCAAAAACGACGAGTTTTTGGTCATAACTCTCAAACATGTATCCGATTTTACTAGCCTCGCAAATCCCTATTGAACCCTAAAACTGTGGGAAATAGTTATTGAAAATGTCCATAAACACGAAAACAATGATTTTTGGTCATATCTCTCTAACATCTATCTGGTCTTAGGGGTAGTGCAAATCGCCCTGTAACATCAAAATTTTGGGCAATAGCTCATGAATATGTCCATAAAATGCGAAAACATCGATTTTTTGTCATAACTCTCAAACGTTTATCTGGAGTTTCGATTCGTGTAAATTACCCTAGAACCCCAAAACTGTGGGCAATAGCACATGAAAACGACAATAGAACGCGAAAACGACGTGTTTTTGCTCATAACTCTCAAACACGTATCGGGTGTTACGAGTCCTGTAAATCGCCCTGGAATCCCAAAACTGTGGCCAATATCTCATGAAAACGACCATCAATTGTGAAAATGACGAGTTTTTGGTCATAACACTCAAACATGTATCCGATTTTACTGGCCATGCAAATCCACATTGAACCCCTAAACTATGGGAACTAGGTCATAAAAACGTCTATAAATGCGAAAACAATGATTTTTATTCATATCTCTCAAACATGTATCATGTCTTATGGGCCGTGCAAATCACCCTGGAATATCAAAATTATGGGCAATAGCTCATGAAAACAGCCATAAAAGGCGAAAACTTCGAGTTTTTGGTCATAACTCTCAAACATGTATCCGGTTTCTATTGGCCATGCAAATCCCCATTGAACCCCAAAACTGTGGGCTATAGATATTGAAATCGTCCATAAACACGAAAACAACGATTTTTGGTCATATCTCTCAAACATGTATCGGGTCTTATGGGTAGCGCAAATCGCCCTATAACATCAAACTTTTGGGCAATAGCTCATGAATATATCCATAAAACGCGAAAACATCGATTTTTGGTCATAACTCTCAAACGTTTATCTGGTGTTACGAGTCGTGTAAATCACCCTAGCACCCCAAAACTGTGGGAAATAGCACATGAAAGTGGCCACAGATCGCGAAAACGACGAGTTTTTGCTCATAGCTATCTAAAGCGTATCGGGTGTTACGAGTCCTGTAAATTGCTCGGGAATCCCAAAACTATGGCCAATAGCTCATGAAAACGTCCATAAATCATGAGAACGACGAGTTTCTAGTCATATCTCTCAAACATTTATCGGTTTTACTGGCCACACAAATCCCTATTGATCCCTAGTACTGTGGGCAATAGCTATTGAAAACGTCCATAAACGCGAAAGCAATGATTTTTAGTCATATCTCTCAAAAATATATAACGTCTTATGGATAGTGAAAATCACTCTGTAATACCTAAACTGTGGGCATAGCTCATGAAAACGGCCATAAAACGCTAAAACATCGATTTTTTGGTCATTACTCCGAAAAGCGTATCTGGTGTTACGAGTCGTGTAAATCACCCCAGGACCCCCAAACCGTGGACAATACCACATGAAAACGGTCATAAAACGCGAAAACAACGAGTTTTTGCTCATAACTCTCAAACGCGTATCTGGTGTTACGGCTCGTGTAAATTTCCCTGGAATCCCCAAAATGTGGCCAATAGCTCATGAAAACGTCCATAACTCGTGAAAGACGAGTTTTTGGTCATAACTCTCAAACATGTATCGGGTGTTACGAGTCGTGTAAATCGCCCTGGAACCCTAAAACTATGGGCAATAGCTCATGAAAACGACCACAAAACGCGAAAACGACGAGTTTTTTGCTCATAACTCTCAAACATATATCGGATGTTACAAGTCGTGTAAATCGCCCTGGAAAACCAAAACGATGGGTAATAGCTCATGAAAACGTCCATAAATCACAAAAAACGACGAGTTTTTGGTCATAAGTCTCAAACATGTATCCGGTTTTACTGGCCTCGCAAATCCCTATGGAACCCCAAAACTGTGGGCAATAGCTATTGAAAATGTCCATAAACATGAAAACAATGATTTTTGGTCATATCTCTCAAACATGTATCTGGTCTTAGGGGTAGTGCAAATCGCCCTGTAACATCAAAATTTTGGGCAATAGCTCATGAATATGTCTATAAAACGAGAAAACATCGATTTTTTTGTCATAACTCTCAACCGTTTATCTGATGTTACGAGTCATGTAAATTACCCTAGAATCCCAAAACTGTGGGCAATAGCACATGAAAACGGCCATAGAACGCGAAAACGACGTGTTTTTGCTCATAACTCTCAAACGCGTACCAGGTGTTACGAGTCCTGTAAATAGCTCGGGAATACCAAAACTGTGGCCAATAGCTCATGAAAGCGTCCATAAATTGTGAAAACAACGAGTTTTTTGTCATAACTCACAAACATGTATCGGGTGTTATGAGTCGTGTAAATCGACCTGGAACACCAAAACTGTGGGCAATATCTCATGAAAAGGGCCATAAATCATGAAAACAACGAGTTTTTTGCTCATAACTCTGAAACGTGTATCGGGTGTTACAAGTCATGTAAATCTCCCTGGAAAACCAAAACGGTGGGTAATAGCTGATGAAAACGTCCATAAATCGCAAAAACGACGAGTTTTTGGTCATAACTCTCAAACATGTATCCGATTTTACTAGCCTCGCAAATCCCTATTAAACCCTAAAACTGTGGGAAATAGTTATTGAAAATGTCCATAAACACGAAAACAATGATTTTTGGTCATATCTCTCTAACATCTATCTGGTCTTAGGGGTAGTGCAAATCGCCCTGTAACATCAAAATTTTGGGCAATAGCTCATGAATATGTCCATAAAATGCGAAAACATCAATTTTTTGTCATAACTCTCAAACGTTTATCTGGAGTTTCGATTCGTGTAAATTACCCTAGAACCCCAAAACTGTGGGCAATAGCACATGAAAACGACAATAGAACGCGAAAACGACGTGTTTTTGCTCATAACTCTCAAACACGTATCGGGTGTTACGAGTCCTGTAAATCGCCCTGGAATCCCAAAACTGTGGCCAATATCTCATGAAAACGACCATCAATCGTGAAAATGACGAGTTTTTGGTCATAACACTCAAACATGTATCCGATTTTACTGGCCATGCAAATCCACATTGAACCCCTAAACTATGGGAACTAGGTCATAAAAACGTCTATAAATGCGAAAACAATGATTTTTATTCATATCTCTCAAACATGTATCATGTCTTATGGGCCGTGCAAATCACCCTGGAATATCAAAATTATGGGCAATAGCTCATGAAAACAGCCATAAAAGGCGAAAACTTCGAGTTTTTGGTCATAACTCTCAAACATGTATCCGGTTTCTATTGGCCATGCAAATCCCCATTGAACCCCAAAACTGTGGGCTATAGATATTGAAATCGTCCATAAACACGAAAACAACGATTTTTGGTCATATCTCTCAAACATGTATCGGGTCTTATGGGTAGCGCAAATCGCCCTATAACATCAAACTTTTGGGCAATAGCTCATGAATATATCCATAAAACGCGAAAACATCGATTTTTGGTCATAACTCTCAAACGTTTATCTGGTGTTACGAGTCGTGTAAATCACCCTAGCACCCCAAAACTGTGGGAAATAGCACATGAAAGTGGCCACAGATCGCGAAAACGACTAGTTTTTGCTCATAGCTATCTAAAGCGTATCGGGTGTTACGAGTCCTGTAAATTGCTCGAGAATCCCAAAACTATGGCCAATAGCTCATGAAAACGTCCATAAATCATGAGAACGACGAGTTTCTAGTCATATCTCTCAAACATGTATCGGTTTTACTGGCCACACAAATCCCTATTGATCCCTAGTACTGTGGGCAATAGCTATTGAAAACGTCCATAAACGCGAAAGCAATGATTTTTAGTCATATCTCTCAAAAATATATAACGTCTTATGGATAGTGAAAATCGCTCTGTAATACCTAAACTGTGGGCAATAGCTCATGAAAACGGCCATAAAACGCTAAAACATCGATTTTTTGGTCATTACTCTGAAAAGCGTATCTGGTGTTACGAGTCGTGTAAATCACCCCAGGACCCCCAAACCGTGGACAATACCACATGAAAACGGTCATAAAACGCGAAAACAACGAGTTTTTGCTCATAACTCTCAAACGCGTATCTGGTGTTACGGCTCGTGTAAATTTCCCTGGAATCCCCAAAATGTGGCCAATAGCTCATGAAAACGTCCATAACTCGTGAAAGACGAGTTTTTGGTCATAACTCTCAAACATGTATCGGGTGTTACGAGTCGTGTAAATCGCCCTAGAACCCTGAAACTGTGGGCAATAGCTCATGAAAACGGCCACAAAACGCGAAAAAGACGAGTTTTTTGCTCATAACTCTCAAACATGTATCGGGTGTTACAAGTCGTGTAAATCGCCCTGGAAAACCAAAACGATGGGTAATAGCTCATGAAAACGTCCATAAATCACAAAAAACGACGAGTTTTTGGTCATAAGTCTCAAACATGTATCCGGTTTTACTGGCCTCGCAAATCCCTATGGAACCCCAAAACTGTGGGCAATAGCTATTGAAAATGTCCATAAACATGAAAACAATGATTTTTGGTCATATCTCTCAAACATGTATCTGGTCTTAGGGGTAGTGCAAATCGCCCTGTAACATCAAAATTTTGGGCAATAGCTCATGAATATGTCTATAAAACGAGAAAACATCGATTTTTTTGTCATAACTCTCAACCGTTTATCTGATGTTACGAGTCGTGTAAATTACCCTAGAATCCCAAAACTGTGGGCAATAGCACATGAAAACGGCCATAGAACGCGAAAACGACGTGTTTTTGCTCATAACTCTCAAACGCGTACCAGGTGTTACGAGTCCTGTAAATAGCTCGGGAATACCAAAACTGTGGCCAATAGCTCATGAAAGCGTCCATAAATTGTGAAAACAACGAGTTTTTTGTCATAACTCACAAACATGTATCGGGTGTTATGAGTCGTGTAAATCGACCTGGAACACCAAAACTGTGGGCAATATCTCATGAAAAGGGCCATAAATCATGAAAACAACGAGTTTTTTGCTCATAACTCTGAAACGTGTATCGGGTGTTACAAGTCATGTAAATCTCCCTGGAAAACCAAAACGGTGGGTAATAGCTGATGAAAACGTCCATAAATCGCAAAAACGACGAGTTTTTGGTCATAACTCTCAAACATGTATCCGATTTTACTAGCCTCGCAAATCCCTATTAAACCCTAAAACTGTGGGAAATAGTTATTGAAAATGTCCATAAACACGAAAACAATGATTTTTGGTCATATCTCTCTAACATCTATCTGGTCTTAGGGGTAGTGCAAATCGCCCTGTAACATCAAAATTTTGGGCAATAGCTCATGAATATGTCCATAAAATGCGAAAACATCAATTTTTTGTCATAACTCTCAAACGTTTATCTGGAGTTTCGATTCGTGTAAATTACCCTAGAACCCCAAAACTGTGGGCAATAGCACATGAAAACGACAATAGAACGCGAAAACGACGTGTTTTTGCTCATAACTCTCAAACACGTATCGGGTGTTACGAGTCCTGTAAATCGCCCTGGAATCCCAAAACTGTGGCCAATATCTCATGAAAACGACCATCAATCGTGAAAATGACGAGTTTTTGGTCATAACACTCAAACATGTATCCGATTTTACTGGCCATGCAAATCCACATTGAACCCCTAAACTATGGGAACTAGGTCATAAAAACGTCTATAAATGCGAAAACAATGATTTTTATTCATATCTCTCAAACATGTATCATGTCTTATGGGCCGTGCAAATCACCCTGGAATATCAAAATTATGGGCAATAGCTCATGAAAACAGCCATAAAAGGCGAAAACTTCGAGTTTTTGGTCATAACTCTCAAACATGTATCCGGTTTCTATTGGCCATGCAAATCCCCATTGAACCCCAAAACTGTGGGCTATAGATATTGAAATCGTCCATAAACACGAAAACAACGATTTTTGGTCATATCTCTCAAACATGTATCGGGTCTTATGGGTAGCGCAAATCGCCCTATAACATCAAACTTTTGGGCAATAGCTCATGAATATATCCATAAAACGCGAAAACATCGATTTTTGGTCATAACTCTCAAACGTTTATCTGGTGTTACGAGTCGTGTAAATCACCCTAGCACCCCAAAACTGTGGGAAATAGCACATGAAAGTGGCCACAGATCGCGAAAACGACTAGTTTTTGCTCATAGCTATCTAAAGCGTATCGGGTGTTACGAGTCCTGTAAATTGCTCGAGAATCCCAAAACTATGGCCAATAGCTCATGAAAACGTCCATAAATCATGAGAACGACGAGTTTCTAGTCATATCTCTCAAACATGTATCGGTTTTACTGGCCACACAAATCCCTATTGATCCCTAGTACTGTGGGCAATAGCTATTGAAAACGTCCATAAACGCGAAAGCAATGATTTTTAGTCATATCTCTCAAAAATATATAACGTCTTATGGATAGTGAAAATCGCTCTGTAATACCTAAACTGTGGGCAATAGCTCATGAAAACGGCCATAAAACGCTAAAACATCGATTTTTTGGTCATTACTCTGAAAAGCGTATCTGGTGTTACGAGTCGTGTAAATCACCCCAGGACCCCCAAACCGTGGACAATACCACATGAAAACGGTCATAAAACGCGAAAACAACGAGTTTTTGCTCATAACTCTCAAACGCGTATCTGGTGTTACGGCTCGTGTAAATTTCCCTGGAATCCCCAAAATGTGGCCAATAGCTCATGAAAACGTCCATAACTCGTGAAAGACGAGTTTTTGGTCATAACTCTCAAACATGTATCGGGTGTTACGAGTCGTGTAAATCGCCCTAGAACCCTGAAACTGTGGGCAATAGCTCATGAAAACGGCCACAAAACGCGAAAAAGACGAGTTTTTTGCTCATAACTCTCAAACATGTATCGGGTGTTACAAGTCGTGTAAATCGCCCTGGAAAACCAAAACGATGGGTAATAGCTCATGAAAACGTCCATAAATCACAAAAAACGACGAGTTTTTGGTCATAAGTCTCAAACATGTATCCGGTTTTACTGGCCTCGCAAATCCCTATGGAACCCCAAAACTGTGGGCAATAGCTATTGAAAATGTCCATAAACATGAAAACAATGATTTTTGGTCATATCTCTCAAACATGTATCTGGTCTTAGGGGTAGTGCAAATCGCCCTGTAACATCAAAATTTTGGGCAATAGCTCATGAATATGTCTATAAAACGAGAAAACATCGATTTTTTTGTCATAACTCTCAACCGTTTATCTGATGTTACGAGTCGTGTAAATTACCCTAGAATCCCAAAACTGTGGGCAATAGCACATGAAAACGGCCATAGAACGCGAAAACGACGTGTTTTTGCTCATAACTCTCAAACGCGTACCAGGTGTTACGAGTCCTGTAAATAGCTCGGGAATACCAAAACTGTGGCCAATAGCTCATGAAAGCGTCCATAAATTGTGAAAACAACGAGTTTTTTGTCATAACTCACAAACATGTATCGGGTGTTATGAGTCGTGTAAATCGACCTGGAACACCAAAACTGTGGGCAATATCTCATGAAAAGGGCCATAAATCATGAAAACAACGAGTTTTTTGCTCATAACTCTGAAACGTGTATCGGGTGTTACAAGTCATGTAAATCTCCCTGGAAAACCAAAACGGTGGGTAATAGCTGATGAAAACGTCCATAAATCGCAAAAACGACGAGTTTTTGGTCATAACTCTCAAACATGTATCCGATTTTACTAGCCTCGCAAATCCCTATTAAACCCTAAAACTGTGGGAAATAGTTATTGAAAATGTCCATAAACACGAAAACAATGATTTTTGGTCATATCTCTCTAACATCTATCTGGTCTTAGGGGTAGTGCAAATCGCCCTGTAACATCAAAATTTTGGGCAATAGCTCATGAATATGTCCATAAAATGCGAAAACATCAATTTTTTGTCATAACTCTCAAACGTTTATCTGGAGTTTCGATTCGTGTAAATTACCCTAGAACCCCAAAACTGTGGGCAATAGCACATGAAAACGACAATAGAACGCGAAAACGACGTGTTTTTGCTCATAACTCTCAAACACGTATCGGGTGTTACGAGTCCTGTAAATCGCCCTGGAATCCCAAAACTGTGGCCAATATCTCATGAAAACGACCATCAATCGTGAAAATGACGAGTTTTTGGTCATAACACTCAAACATGTATCCGATTTTACTGGCCATGCAAATCCACATTGAACCCCTAAACTATGGGAACTAGGTCATAAAAACGTCTATAAATGCGAAAACAATGATTTTTATTCATATCTCTCAAACATGTATCATGTCTTATGGGCCGTGCAAATCACCCTGGAATATCAAAATTATGGGCAATAGCTCATGAAAACAGCCATAAAAGGCGAAAACTTCGAGTTTTTGGTCATAACTCTCAAACATGTATCCGGTTTCTATTGGCCATGCAAATCCCCATTGAACCCCAAAACTGTGGGCTATAGATATTGAAATCGTCCATAAACACGAAAACAACGATTTTTGGTCATATCTCTCAAACATGTATCGGGTCTTATGGGTAGCGCAAATCGCCCTATAACATCAAACTTTTGGGCAATAGCTCATGAATATATCCATAAAACGCGAAAACATCGATTTTTGGTCATAACTCTCAAACGTTTATCTGGTGTTACGAGTCGTGTAAATCACCCTAGCACCCCAAAACTGTGGGAAATAGCACATGAAAGTGGCCACAGATCGCGAAAACGACTAGTTTTTGCTCATAGCTATCTAAAGCGTATCGGGTGTTACGAGTCCTGTAAATTGCTCGAGAATCCCAAAACTATGGCCAATAGCTCATGAAAACGTCCATAAATCATGAGAACGACGAGTTTCTAGTCATATCTCTCAAACATGTATCGGTTTTACTGGCCACACAAATCCCTATTGATCCCTAGTACTGTGGGCAATAGCTATTGAAAACGTCCATAAACGCGAAAGCAATGATTTTTAGTCATATCTCTCAAAAATATATAACGTCTTATGGATAGTGAAAATCGCTCTGTAATACCTAAACTGTGGGCAATAGCTCATGAAAACGGCCATAAAACGCTAAAACATCGATTTTTTGGTCATTACTCTGAAAAGCGTATCTGGTGTTACGAGTCGTGTAAATCACCCCAGGACCCCCAAACCGTGGACAATACCACATGAAAACGGTCATAAAACGCGAAAACAACGAGTTTTTGCTCATAACTCTCAAACGCGTATCTGGTGTTACGGCTCGTGTAAATTTCCCTGGAATCCCCAAAATGTGGCCAATAGCTCATGAAAACGTCCATAACTCGTGAAAGACGAGTTTTTGGTCATAACTCTCAAACATGTATCGGGTGTTACGAGTCGTGTAAATCGCCCTAGAACCCTGAAACTGTGGGCAATAGCTCATGAAAACGGCCACAAAACGCGAAAAAGACGAGTTTTTTGCTCATAACTCTCAAACATGTATCGGGTGTTACAAGTCGTGTAAATCGCCCTGGAAAACCAAAACGATGGGTAATAGCTCATGAAAACGTCCATAAATCACAAAAAACGACGAGTTTTTGGTCATAAGTCTCAAACATGTATCCGGTTTTACTGGCCTCGCAAATCCCTATGGAACCCCAAAACTGTGGGCAATAGCTATTGAAAATGTCCATAAACATGAAAACAATGATTTTTGGTCATATCTCTCAAACATGTATCTGGTCTTAGGGGTAGTGCAAATCGCCCTGTAACATCAAAATTTTGGGCAATAGCTCATGAATATGTCTATAAAACGAGAAAACATCGATTTTTTTGTCATAACTCTCAACCGTTTATCTGATGTTACTAGTCGTGTAAATTACCCTAGAATCCCAAAACTATGGGCAATAGCACATGAAAACGGCCATAGAACGCGAAAACGACGTGTTTTTGCTCATAACTCTCAAACGCGTACCAGGTGTTACGAGTCCTGTAAATAGCTCGGGAATACCAAAACTGTGGCCAATAGCTCATGAAAGCGTCCATAAATTGTGAAAACAACGAGTTTTTTGTCATAACTCACAAACATGTATCGGGTGTTATGAGTCGTGTAAATCGACCTGGAACACCAAAACTGTGGGCAATATCTCATGAAAAGGGCCATAAATCATGAAAACAACGAGTTTTTTGCTCATAACTCTGAAACGTGTATCGGGTGTTACAAGTCGTGTAAATCGCCCTGGAAAACCAAAACGGTGGGTAATAGCTGATGAAAACGTCCATAAATCGCAAAAACGACGAGTTTTTGGTCATAACTCTCAAACATGTATCCGATTTTACTAGCCTCGCAAATCCCTATTGAACCCTAAAACTGTGGGAAATAGTTATTGAAAATGTCCATAAACACGAAAACAATGATTTTTGGTCATATCTCTCTAACATCTATCTGGTCTTAGGGGTAGTGCAAATCGCCCTGTAACATCAAAATTTTGGGCAATAGCTCATGAATATGTCCATAAAATGCGAAAACATCGATTTTTTGTCATAACTCTCAAACGTTTATCTGGAGTTTCGATTCGTGTAAATTACCCTAGAACCCCAAAACTGTGGGCAATAGCACATGAAAACGACAATAGAACGCGAAAACGACGTGTTTTTGCTCATAACTCTCAAACACGTATCGGGTGTTACGAGTCCTGTAAATCGCCCTGGAATCCCAAAACTGTGGCCAATATCTCATGAAAACGACCATCAATCGTGAAAATGATGAGTTTTTGGTCATAACTCTCAAACATGTATCCGATTTTACTGGCCATGCAAATCCACATTGAACCCCTAAACTATGGGAACTAGGTCATAAAAACGTCTATAAATGCGAAAACAATGATTTTTATTCATATCTCTCAAACATGTATCATGTCTTATGGGCCGTGCAAATCACCCTGGAATATCAAAATTATGGGCAATAGCTCATGAAAACAGCCATAAAAGGCGAAAACTTCGAGTTTTTGGTCATAACTCTCAAACATGTATCCGGTTTCTATTGGCCATGCAAATCCCCATTGAACCCCAAAACTGTGGGCTATAGATATTGAAATCGTCCATAAACACGAAAACAACGATTTTTGGTCATATCTCTCAAACATGTATCGGGTCTTATGGGTAGCGCAAATCGCCCTATCACATCAAACTTTTGGGCAATAGCTCATGAATATATCCATAAAACGCGAAAACATCGATTTTTGGTCATAACTCTCAAACGTTTATCTGGTGTTACGAGTCGTGTAAATCACCCTAGCACCCCAAAACTGTGGGAAATAGCACATGAAAGTGGCCACAGATCGCGAAAACGACGAGTTTTTGCTCATAGCTATCTAAAGCGTATCGGGTGTTACGAGTCCTGTAAATTGCTTGGGAATCCCAAAACTATGGCCAATAGCTCATGAAAACGTCCATAAATCATGAGAACGACGAGTTTCTAGTCATATCTCTCAAACATGTATCGGTTTTACTGGCCACACAAATCCTTATTGATCCCTAGTACTGTGGGCAATAGCTATTGAAAACGTCCATAAATGCGAAAGCAATGATTTTTAGTCATATCTCTCAAAAATATATAACGTCTTATGGATAGTGAAAATCGCTCTGTAATACCTAAACTGTGGGCAATAGCTCATGAAAACGGCCATAAAACGCTAAAACATCGATTTTTTGGTCATTACTCTGAAAAGTGTATCTGGTGTTACGAGTCGTGTAAATCACCCCAGGACCCCCAAACCGTGGACAATACCACATGAAAACGGTCATAAAACGCGAAAACAACGAGTTTTTGCTCATAACTCTCAAACGCGTATCTGGTGTTACGGCTCGTGTAAATTTCCCTGGAATCCCCAAAATGTGGCCAATAGCTCATGAAAACGTCCATAACTCGTGAAAGACGAGTTTTTGGTCATAACTCTCAAACATGTATCGGGTGTTACGAGTCGTGTAAATCGCCCTGGAACCCTAAAACTATGGGCAATAGCTCATGAAAACGGCCACAAAACGCGAAAACGACGAGTTTTTTGCTCATAACTCTCAAACATATATCGGATGTTACCAGTCGTGTAAATCGCCCTGGAAAACCAAAACGATGGGTAATAGCTCATGAAAACGTCCATAAATCACAAAAAACGACGAGTTTTTGGTCATAAGTCTCAAACATGTATCCGGTTTTACTGGCCTCGCAAATCCCTATGGAACCCCAAAACTGTGGGCAATAGCTATTGAAAATGTCCATAAACATGAAAACAATGATTTTTGGTCATATCTCTCAAACATGTATCTGGTCTTAGGGGTAGTGCAAATCGCCCTGTAACATCAAAATTTTGGGCAATAGCTCATGAATATGTCTATAAAACGAGAAAACATCGATTTTTTTGTCATAACTCTCAACCGTTTATCTGATGTTACGAGTCGTGTAAATTACCCTAGAATCCCAAAACTGTGGGTAATAGCACATGAAAACGGCCATAGAACGCGAAAACGACGTGTTTTTGCTCATAACTCTCAAACACGTACCAGGTGTTACGAGTCCTGTAAATAGCTCGGGAATACCAAAATTGTGGCCAATAGCTCATGAAAGCGTCCATAAATTGTGAAAACAACGAGTTTTTTGTCATAACTCACAAACATGTATCGGGTGTTATGAGTCGTGTAAATCGACCTGGAACACCAACACTGTGGGCAATATCTCATGAAAAGGGCCATAAAACATGAAAACAACGAGTTTTTTGCTCATAACTCTGAAACGTGTATCGGGTGTTACAAGTCGTGTAAATCGCCCTGGAAAACCAAAACGGTGGTTAATAGCTGATGAAAACGTCCATAAATCGCAAAAACGACGAGTTTTTGGTCATAACTCTCAAACATGTATCCGATTTTACTAGCCTCGCAAATCCCTATTGAACCCTAAAACTGTGGGAAATAGTTATTGAAAATGTCCATAAACACGAAAACAATGATTTTTGGTCATATCTCTCTAACATGTATCTGGTCTTAGGGGTAGTGCAAATCGCCCTCTAACATCAAAATTTTGGGCAATAGCTCATGAATATGTCCATAAAATGCGAAAACATCGATTTTTTTGTCATAACTCTCAAACGTTTATCTGGAGTTTCAATTCGTGTAAATTACCCTAGAACCCCAAAACTGTGGGCAATAGCACATGAAAACGACAATAGAACGCGAAAACGACGTGTTTTTGCTCATAACTCTCAAACACGTATCGGGTGTTACGAGTCCTGTAAATCGCCCTGGAATCCCAAAACTGTGGCCAATATCTCATGAAAACGACCATCAATCGTGAAAATGACGAGTTTTTGGTCATAACTCTCAAACATGTATCCGATTTTACTGGCCATGCAAATCCACATTGAACCCCTAAACTATGGGAACTAGGTCATAAAAACGTCTATAAATGCGAAAACAATGATTTTTATTCATATCTCTCAAACATGTATCATGTCTTATGGGCCGTGCAAATCACCCTGGAATATCAAAATTATGGGCAATAGCTCATGAAAACAGCCATAAAAGGCGAAAACTTCGAGTTTTTGGTCATAACTCTCAAACATGTATCCGGTTTCTATTGGCCATGCAAATCCCCATTGAACCCCAAAACTGTGAGCTATAGCTATTGAAATCGTCCATAAACACGAAAACAACGATTTTTGGTCATATCTCTCAAACATGTATCGGGTCTTATGGGTAGCGCAAATCGCCCTATAACATCAAACTTTTGGGCAATAGCTCATGAATATGTCTATAAAACGTGAAAACATCGATTTTTTGGTCATAATTCTCAAACGTTTATCTGGTATTACGAGTCGTGTAAATCACCCTAGCACCCCAAAACTGTGGGAAATAGCACGTGAAAGTGGCCACAGATCGCGAAAACGACGAGTTTTTGCTCCTAGCTATCTAACGCGTATCGGGTGTTTCGAGTCCTGTAACTTGCTCGGGAATCCCAAAACTATGGCCAATAGCTCATGAAAACGTCCATAAATCATGAGAACGACGAGTTTCTAGTCATATCTCTCAAACATGTATCGGTTTTACTGGCCACACAAATCCCTATTGATCCCTAGTACTGTGGGCAATAGCTATTGAAAACGTCCATAAACGCGAAAGCAATGATTTTTAGTCATATCTCTCAAAAATATATAACGTCTTATGGATAGTGAAAATCGCTCTATAATACCTAAACTGTGGGCAATAGCTCATGAAAACGGCCATAAAACGCTAAAACATCGATTTTTTGGTCATTACTCTGAAAAGTGTATTTGGTGTTACGAGTCGTGTAAATCACCCCAGGACCCCCAAACCGTGGACAATACCACATGAAAACGGTCATAAAACGCGGAAACAACGAGTTTTTGCTCATGACTCTCAAACGCGTATCTGGTGTTACGGCTCGTGTAAATTTCCCTGGAATCCCCAAAATGTGGCCAATAGCTCATGAAAACGTCCATAACTCCTGAAAGACGAGTTTTTGGTCATAACTCTCAAACATGTATCGGGTGTTATGAGTCGTGTAAATCGCCCTGGAACCCAGAAACTGTGGGCAATAGCTCATGAAAACGGCCACAAAACGCGAAAACGACGAGTTTTTTGCTCATAACTCTCAAACATTTATCGGGTGTTACAAGTCGTGTAAATCGCCCTGGAAAACCAAAACGATGGGTAATAGCTCATGAAAACGTCCATAAATCACAAAAAACGACGAGTTTTTGGTCATAAGTCTCAAACATGTATCCGGTTTTACTGGCCTCGCAAATCCCTATGGAACCCCAAAACTGTGGGCAATAGCTATTGAAAATGTCCATAAACATGAAAACAATGATTTTTGGTCATATCTCTCAAACATGTATCTGGTCTTAGGGGTAGTGCAAATCGCCCTGTAACATCAAAATTTTGGGCAATAGCTCATGAATATGTCTATAAAACGTGAAAACATCGATTTTTTGTCATAACTCTCAAACGTTTATCTGGTGTTACGAGTCGTGTAAATCACCCTAGCACCCCAAAACTGTGGGAAATAGCACATGAAAGTGGCCACAGATCGCGAAAACGACGAGTTTTTGCTCATAGCTATCTAAAGCGTATCGGGTGTTACGAGTCCTGTAAATTGCTCGGGAATCCCAAAACTATGGCCAATAGCTCATGAAAACGTCCATAAATCATGAGAACGACGAGTTTCTAGTCATATCTCTCAAATGTATCGGTTTTACTGACCACACAAATCCCTATTCATCCCTAGTACTGTGGGCAATAGCTATTGAAAACGTCCATAAACGCGAAAGCAATGATTTTTAGTCATATCTCTCAAAAATATATAACGTCTTATGGATAGTGAAAATCGCTCTGTAATACCTAAACTGTGGGCAATAGCTCATGAAAACGGCCATAAAACGCTAAAACATCGATTTTTTGGTCATTACTCTGAAAAGTGTATTTGGTGTTACGAGTCGTGTAAATCACCCCAGGACCCCCAAACCGTGGACAATACCACATGAAAACGGTCATAAAACGCGGAAACAACGAGTTTTTGCTCATAACTCTCAAACGCGTAACTGGTGTTACGGCTCCTGTAAATTTCCCTGGAATCCCCAAAATGTGGCCAATAGCTCATGAAAACGTCCATAACTCGTGAAAGACGAGTTTTTGGTCATAACTCTCAAACATGTATCGGGTGTTACGAGTCGTGTAAATCGCCCTAGAACCCTGAAACTGTGGGCAATAGCTCATGAAAACGGCCACAAAACGCGAAAAAGACGAGTTTTTTGCTCATAACTCTCAAACATGTATCGGGTGTTACAAGTCGTGTAAATCGCCCTGGAAAACCAAAACGATGGGTAATAGCTCATGAAAACGTCCATAAATCACAAAAAACGACGAGTTTTTGGTCATAAGTCTCAAACATGTATCCGGTTTTACTGGCCTCGCAAATCTCTATGGAACCCCAAAACTGTGGGCAATAGCTATTGAAAATGTCCATAAACATGAAAACAATGATTTTTGGTCATATCTCTCAAACATGTATCTGGTCTTAGGGGTAGTGCAAATCGCCCTGTAACATCAAAATTTTGGGCAATAGCTCATGAATATGTCTATAAAACGTGAAAACATCGATTTTTTGTCATAACTCTCAAACGTTTATCTGGTGTTACGAGTCGTGTAAATCACCCTAGCACCCCAAAACTGTGGGAAATAGCACATGAAAGTGGCCACAGATCGCGAAAACGACGAGTTTTTGCTCATAGCTATCTAAAGCGTATCGGGTGTTACGAGTCCTGTAAATTGCTCGGGAATCCCAAAACTATGGCCAATAGCTCATGAAAACGTCCATAAATCATGAGAACGACGAGTTTCTAGTCATATCTCTCAAACATGTATCGGTTTTACTGGCCACACAAATCCCTATTGATCCCTAGTACTGTGGGCAATAGCTATTGAAAACGTCCATAAACGCGAAAGCAATGATTTTTAGTCATATCTCTCAAAAATATATAACGTCTTATGGATAGTGAAAATCGCTCTGTAATACCTAAACTGTGGGCAATAGCTCATGAAAACGGCCATAAAACGCTAAAACATCGATTTTTTGGTCATTACTCTGAAAAGTGTATCTGGTGTTACGAGTCGTGTAAATCACCCCAGGACCCCCAAACCGTGGACAATACCACATGAAAACGGTCATAAAACGCGGAAACAACGAGTTTTTGCTCATAACTCTCAAACGCGTAACTGGTGTTACGGCTCCTGTAAATTTCCCTGGAATCCCCAAAATGTGGCCAATAGCTCATGAAAACGTCCATAACTCGTGAAAGACGAGTTTTTGGTCATAACTCTCAAACATGTATCGGGTGTTACGAGTCGTGTAAATCGCCCTAGAACCCTGAAACTGTGGGCAATAGCTCATGAAAACGGCCACAAAACGCGAAAAAGACGAGTTTTTTGCTCATAACTCTCAAACATGTATCGGGTGTTACAAGTCGTGTAAATCGCCCTGGAAAACCAAAACGATGGGTAATAGCTCATGAAAACGTCCATAAATCACAAAAAACGACGAGTTTTTGGTCATAAGTCTCAAACATGTATCCGGTTTTACTGGCCTCGCAAATCTCTATGGAACCCCAAAACTGTGGGCAATAGCTATTGAAAATGTCCATAAACATGAAAACAATGATTTTTGGTCATATCTCTCAAACATGTATCTGGTCTTAGGGGTAGTGCAAATCGCCCTGTAACATCAAAATTTTGGGCAATAGCTCATGAATATGTCTATAAAACGTGAAAACATCGATTTTTTGTCATAACTCTCAAACGTTTATCTGGTGTTACGAGTCGTGTAAATCACCCTAGCACCCAAAACTGTGGGAAATAGCACATGAAAGTGGCCACAGATCGCGAAAACGACGAGTTTTTGCTCATAGCTATCTAAAGCGTATCGGGTGTTACGAGTCCTGTAAATTGCTCGGGAATCCCAAAACTATGGCCAATAGCTCATGAAAACGTCCATAAATCATGAGAACGACGAGTTTCTAGTCATATCTCTCAAACATGTATCGGTTTTACTGGCCACACAAATCCCTATTGATCCCTAGTACTGTGGGCAATAGCTATTGAAAACGTCCATAAACGCGAAAGCAATGATTTTTAGTCATATCTCTCAAAAATATATAACGTCTTATGGATAGTGAAAATCGCTCTGTAATACCTAAACTGTGGGCAATAGCTCATGAAAACGGCCATAAAACGCTAAAACATCGATTTTTTGGTCATTACTCTGAAAAGTGTATCTGGTGTTACGAGTCGTGTAAATCACCCCAGGACCCCCAAACCGTGGACAATACCACATGAAAACGGTCATAAAACGCGGAAACAACGAGTTTTTGCTCATAACTCTCAAACGCGTAACTGGTGTTACGGCTCCTGTAAATTTCCCTGGAATCCCCAAAATGTGGCCAATAGCTCATGAAAACGTCCATAACTCGTGAAAGACGAGTTTTTGGTCATAACTCTCAAACATGTATCGGGTGTTACGAGTCGTGTAAATCGCCCTAGAACCCTGAAACTGTGGGCAATAGCTCATGAAAACGGCCACAAAACGCGAAAAAGACGAGTTTTTTGCTCATAACTCTCAAACATGTATCGGGTGTTACAAGTCGTGTAAATCGCCCTGGAAAACCAAAACGATGGGTAATAGCTCATGAAAACGTCCATAAATCACAAAAAACGACGAGTTTTTGGTCATAAGTCTCAAACATGTATCCGGTTTTACTGGCCTCGCAAATCTCTATGGAACCCCAAAACTGTGGGCAATAGCTATTGAAAATGTCCATAAACATGAAAACAATGATTTTTGGTCATATCTCTCAAACATGTATCTGGTCTTAGGGGTAGTGCAAATCGCCCTGTAACATCAAAATTTTGGGCAATAGCTCATGAATATGTCTATAAAACGTGAAAACATCGATTTTTTGTCATAACTCTCAAACGTTTATCTGGTGTTACGAGTCGTGTAAATCACCCTAGCACCCCAAAACTGTGGGAAATAGCACATGAAAGTGGCCACAGATCGCGAAAACGACGAGTTTTTGCTCATAGCTATCTAAAGCGTATCGGGTGTTACGAGTCCTGTAAATTGCTCGGGAATCCCAAAACTATGGCCAATAGCTCATGAAAACGTCCATAAATCATGAGAACGACGAGTTTCTAGTCATATCTCTCAAACATGTATCGGTTTTACTGGCCACACAAATCCCTATTGATCCCTAGTACTGTGGGCAATAGCTATTGAAAACGTCCATAAACGCGAAAGCAATGATTTTTAGTCATATCTCTCAAAAATATATAACGTCTTATGGATAGTGAAAATCGCTCTGTAATACCTAAACTGTGGGCAATAGCTCATGAAAACGGCCATAAAACGCTAAAACATCGATTTTTTGGTCATTACTCTGAAAAGTGTATCTGGTGTTACGAGTCGTGTAAATCACCCCAGGACCCCCAAACCGTGGACAATACCACATGAAAACGGTCATAAAACGCGGAAACAACGAGTTTTTGCTCATAACTCTCAAACGCGTAACTGGTGTTACGGCTCCTGTAAATTTCCCTGGAATCCCCAAAATGTGGCCAATAGCTCATGAAAACGTCCATAACTCGTGAAAGACGAGTTTTTGGTCATAACTCTCAAACATGTATCGGGTGTTACGAGTCGTGTAAATCGCCCTAGAACCCTGAAACTGTGGGCAATAGCTCATGAAAACGGCCACAAAACGCGAAAAAGACGAGTTTTTTGCTCATAACTCTCAAACATGTATCGGGTGTTACAAGTCGTGTAAATCGCCCTGGAAAACCAAAACGATGGGTAATAGCTCATGAAAACGTCCATAAATCACAAAAAACGACGAGTTTTTGGTCATAAGTCTCAAACATGTATCCGGTTTTACTGGCCTCGCAAATCTCTATGGAACCCCAAAACTGTGGGCAATAGCTATTGAAAATGTCCATAAACATGAAAACAATGATTTTTGGTCATATCTCTCAAACATGTATCTGGTCTTAGGGGTAGTGCAAATCGCCCTGTAACATCAAAATTTTGGGCAATAGCTCATGAATATGTCTATAAAACGTGAAAACATCGATTTTTTGTCATAACTCTCAAACGTTTATCTGGTGTTACGAGTCGTGTAAATCACCCTAGCACCCCAAAACTGTGGGAAATAGCACATGAAAGTGGCCACAGATCGCGAAAACGACGAGTTTTTGCTCATAGCTATCTAAAGCGTATCGGGTGTTACGAGTCCTGTAAATTGCTCGGGAATCCCAAAACTATGGCCAATAGCTCATGAAAACGTCCATAAATCATGAGAACGACGAGTTTCTAGTCATATCTCTCAAACATGTATCGGTTTTACTGGCCACACAAATCCCTATTGATCCCTAGTACTGTGGGCAATAGCTATTGAAAACGTCCATAAACGCGAAAGCAATGATTTTTAGTCATATCTCTCAAAAATATATAACGTCTTATGGATAGTGAAAATCGCTCTGTAATACCTAAACTGTGGGCAATAGCTCATGAAAACGGCCATAAAACGCTAAAACATCGATTTTTTGGTCATTACTCTGAAAAGTGTATCTGGTGTTACGAGTCGTGTAAATCACCCCAGGACCCCCAAACCGTGGACAATACCACATGAAAACGGTCATAAAACGCGGAAACAACGAGTTTTTGCTCATAACTCTCAAACGCGTAACTGGTGTTACGGCTCCTGTAAATTTCCCTGGAATCCCCAAAATGTGGCCAATAGCTCATGAAAACGTCCATAACTCGTGAAAGACGAGTTTTTGGTCATAACTCTCAAACATGTATCGGGTGTTACGAGTCGTGTAAATCGCCCTAGAACCCTGAAACTGTGGGCAATAGCTCATGAAAACGGCCACAAAACGCGAAAAAGACGAGTTTTTTGCTCATAACTCTCAAACATGTATCGGGTGTTACAAGTCGTGTAAATCGCCCTGGAAAACCAAAACGATGGGTAATAGCTCATGAAAACGTCCATAAATCACAAAAAACGACGAGTTTTTGGTCATAAGTCTCAAACATGTATCCGGTTTTACTGGCCTCGCAAATCTCTATGGAACCCCAAAACTGTGGGCAATAGCTATTGAAAATGTCCATAAACATGAAAACAATGATTTTTGGTCATATCTCTCAAACATGTATCTGGTCTTAGGGGTAGTGCAAATCGCCCTGTAACATCAAAATTTTGGGCAATAGCTCATGAATATGTCTATAAAACGTGAAAACATCGATTTTTTGTCATAACTCTCAAACGTTTATCTGGTGTTACGAGTCGTGTAAATCACCCTAGCACCCCAAAACTGTGGGAAATAGCACATGAAAGTGGCCACAGATCGCGAAAACGACGAGTTTTTGCTCATAGCTATCTAAAGCGTATCGGGTGTTACGAGTCCTGTAAATTGCTCGGGAATCCCAAAACTATGGCCAATAGCTCATGAAAACGTCCATAAATCATGAGAACGACGAGTTTCTAGTCATATCTCTCAAACATGTATCGGTTTTACTGGCCACACAAATCCCTATTGATCCCTAGTACTGTGGGCAATAGCTATTGAAAACGTCCATAAACGCGAAAGCAATGATTTTTAGTCATATCTCTCAAAAATATATAACGTCTTATGGATAGTGAAAATCGCTCTGTAATACCTAAACTGTGGGCAATAGCTCATGAAAACGGCCATAAAACGCTAAAACATCGATTTTTTGGTCATTACTCTGAAAAGTGTATCTGGTGTTACGAGTCGTGTAAATCACCCCAGGACCCCCAAACCGTGGACAATACCACATGAAAACGGTCATAAAACGCGGAAACAACGAGTTTTTGCTCATAACTCTCAAACGCGTAACTGGTGTTACGGCTCCTGTAAATTTCCCTGGAATCCCCAAAATGTGGCCAATAGCTCATGAAAACGTCCATAACTCGTGAAAGACGAGTTTTTGGTCATAACTCTCAAACATGTATCGGGTGTTACGAGTCGTGTAAATCGCCCTAGAACCCTGAAACTGTGGGCAATAGCTCATGAAAACGGCCACAAAACGCGAAAAAGACGAGTTTTTTGCTCATAACTCTCAAACATGTATCGGGTGTTACAAGTCGTGTAAATCGCCCTGGAAAACCAAAACGATGGGTAATAGCTCATGAAAACGTCCATAAATCACAAAAAACGACGAGTTTTTGGTCATAAGTCTCAAACATGTATCCGGTTTTACTGGCCTCGCAAATCTCTATGGAACCCCAAAACTGTGGGCAATAGCTATTGAAAATGTCCATAAACATGAAAACAATGATTTTTGGTCATATCTCTCAAACATGTATCTGGTCTTAGGGGTAGTGCAAATCGCCCTGTAACATCAAAATTTTGGGCAATAGCTCATGAATATGTCTATAAAACGTGAAAACATCGATTTTTTGTCATAACTCTCAAACGTTTATCTGGTGTTACGAGTCGTGTAAATCACCCTAGCACCCCAAAACTGTGGGAAATAGCACATGAAAGTGGCCACAGATCGCGAAAACGACGAGTTTTTGCTCATAGCTATCTAAAGCGTATCGGGTGTTACGAGTCCTGTAAATTGCTCGGGAATCCCAAAACTATGGCCAATAGCTCATGAAAACGTCCATAAATCATGAGAACGACGAGTTTCTAGTCATATCTCTCAAACATGTATCGGTTTTACTGGCCACACAAATCCCTATTGATCCCTAGTACTGTGGGCAATAGCTATTGAAAACGTCCATAAACGCGAAAGCAATGATTTTTAGTCATATCTCTCAAAAATATATAACGTCTTATGGATAGTGAAAATCGCTCTGTAATACCTAAACTGTGGGCAATAGCTCATGAAAACGGCCATAAAACGCTAAAACATCGATTTTTTGGTCATTACTCTGAAAAGTGTATCTGGTGTTACGAGTCGTGTAAATCACCCCAGGACCCCCAAACCGTGGACAATACCACATGAAAACGGTCATAAAACGCGGAAACAACGAGTTTTTGCTCATAACTCTCAAACGCGTAACTGGTGTTACGGCTCCTGTAAATTTCCCTGGAATCCCCAAAATGTGGCCAATAGCTCATGAAAACGTCCATAACTCGTGAAAGACGAGTTTTTGGTCATAACTCTCAAACATGTATCGGGTGTTACGAGTCGTGTAAATCGCCCTAGAACCCTGAAACTGTGGGCAATAGCTCATGAAAACGGCCACAAAACGCGAAAAAGACGAGTTTTTTGCTCATAACTCTCAAACATGTATCGGGTGTTACAAGTCGTGTAAATCGCCCTGGAAAACCAAAACGATGGGTAATAGCTCATGAAAACGTCCATAAATCACAAAAAACGACGAGTTTTTGGTCATAAGTCTCAAACATGTATCCGGTTTTACTGGCCTCGCAAATCTCTATGGAACCCCAAAACTGTGGGCAATAGCTATTGAAAATGTCCATAAACATGAAAACAATGATTTTTGGTCATATCTCTCAAACATGTATCTGGTCTTAGGGGTAGTGCAAATCGCCCTGTAACATCAAAATTTTGGGCAATAGCTCATGAATATGTCTATAAAACGTGAAAACATCGATTTTTTGTCATAACTCTCAAACGTTTATCTGGTGTTACGAGTCGTGTAAATCACCCTAGCACCCCAAAACTGTGGGAAATAGCACATGAAAGTGGCCACAGATCGCGAAAACGACGAGTTTTTGCTCATAGCTATCTAAAGCGTATCGGGTGTTACGAGTCCTGTAAATTGCTCGGGAATCCCAAAACTATGGCCAATAGCTCATGAAAACGTCCATAAATCATGAGAACGACGAGTTTCTAGTCATATCTCTCAAACATGTATCGGTTTTACTGGCCACACAAATCCCTATTGATCCCTAGTACTGTGGGCAATAGCTATTGAAAACGTCCATAAACGCGAAAGCAATGATTTTTAGTCATATCTCTCAAAAATATATAACGTCTTATGGATAGTGAAAATCGCTCTGTAATACCTAAACTGTGGGCAATAGCTCATGAAAACGGCCATAAAACGCTAAAACATCGATTTTTTGGTCATTACTCTGAAAAGTGTATCTGGTGTTACGAGTCGTGTAAATCACCCCAGGACCCCCAAACCGTGGACAATACCACATGAAAACGGTCATAAAACGCGGAAACAACGAGTTTTTGCTCATAACTCTCAAACGCGTAACTGGTGTTACGGCTCCTGTAAATTTCCCTGGAATCCCCAAAATGTGGCCAATAGCTCATGAAAACGTCCATAACTCGTGAAAGACGAGTTTTTGGTCATAACTCTCAAACATGTATCGGGTGTTACGAGTCGTGTAAATCGCCCTAGAACCCTGAAACTGTGGGCAATAGCTCATGAAAACGGCCACAAAACGCGAAAAAGACGAGTTTTTGGTCATAACTCTCAAACATGTATCGGGTGTTACGAGTCGTGTAAATCGCCCTAGAACCCTGAAACTGTGGGCAATAGCTCATGAAAACGGCCACAAAACGCGAAAAAGACGAGTTTTTTGCTCATAACTCTCAAACATGTATCGGGTGTTACAAGTCGTGTAAATCGCCCTGGAAAACCAAAACGATGGGTAATAGCTCATGAAAACGTCCATAAATCACAAAAAACGACGAGTTTTTGGTCATAAGTCTCAAACATGTATCCGGTTTTACTGGCCTCGCAAATCTCTATGGAACCCCAAAACTGTGGGCAATAGCTATTGAAAATGTCCATAAACATGAAAACAATGATTTTTGGTCATATCTCTCAAACATGTATCTGGTCTTAGGGGTAGTGCAAATCGCCCTGTAACATCAAAATTTTGGGCAATAGCTCATGAATATGTCTATAAAACGTGAAAACATCGATTTTTTGTCATAACTCTCAAACGTTTATCTGGTGTTACGAGTCGTGTAAATCACCCTAGCACCCCAAAACTGTGGGAAATAGCACATGAAAGTGGCCACAGATCGCGAAAACGACGAGTTTTTGCTCATAGCTATCTAAAGCGTATCGGGTGTTACGAGTCCTGTAAATTGCTCGGGAATCCCAAAACTATGGCCAATAGCTCATGAAAACGTCCATAAATCATGAGAACGACGAGTTTCTAGTCATATCTCTCAAACATGTATCGGTTTTACTGGCCACACAAATCCCTATTGATCCCTAGTACTGTGGGCAATAGCTATTGAAAACGTCCATAAACGCGAAAGCAATGATTTTTAGTCATATCTCTCAAAAATATATAACGTCTTATGGATAGTGAAAATCGCTCTGTAATACCTAAACTGTCGGCAATAGCTCATGAAAACGGCCATAAAACGCTAAAACATCGATTTTTTGGTCATTACTCTGAAAAGTGTATCTGGTGTTACGAGTCGTGTAAATCACCCCAGGACCCCCAAACCGTGGACAATACCACATGAAAACGGTCATAAAACGCGGAAACAACGAGTTTTTGCTCATAACTCTCAAACGCGTAACTGGTGTTACGGCTCCTGTAAATTTCCCTGGAATCCCCAAAATGTGGCAAATAGCTCATGAAAACGTCCATAACTCGTGAAAGACGAGTTTTTGGTCATAACTCTCAAACATGTATCGGGTGTTACGAGTCGTGTAAATCGCCCTAGAACCCTGAAACTGTGGGCAATAGCTCATGAAAACGGCCACAAAACGCGAAAAAGACGAGTTTTTTGCTCATAACTCTCAAACATGTATCGGGTGTTACAAGTCGTGTAAATCGCCCTGGAAAACCAAAACGATGGGTAATAGCTCATGAAAACGTCCATAAATCACAAAAAACGACGAGTTTTTGGTCATAAGTCTCAAACATGTATCCGGTTTTACTGGCCTCGCAAATCTCTATGGAACCCCAAAACTGTGGGCAATAGCTATTGAAAATGTCCATAAACATGAAAACAATGATTTTTGGTCATATCTCTCAAACATGTATCTGGTCTTAGGGGTAGTGCAAATCGCCCTGTAACATCAAAATTTTGGGCAATAGCTCATGAATATGTCTATAAAACGTGAAAACATCGATTTTTTGTCATAACTCTCAAACGTTTATCTGGTGTTACGAGTCGTGTAAATCACCCTAGCACCCCAAAACTGTGGGAAATAGCACATGAAAGTGGCCACAGATCGCGAAAACGACGAGTTTTTGCTCATAGCTATCTAAAGCGTATCGGGTGTTACGAGTCCTGTAAATTGCTCGGGAATCCCAAAACTATGGCCAATAGCTCATGAAAACGTCCATAAATCATGAGAACGACGAGTTTCTAGTCATATCTCTCAAACATGTATCGGTTTTACTGGCCACACAAATCCCTATTGATCCCTAGTAATGTGGGCAATAGCTATTGAAAACGTCCATAAACGCGAAAGCAATGATTTTTAGTCATATCTCTCAAAAATATATAACGTCTTATGGATAGTGAAAATCGCTCTGTAATACCTAAACTGTGGGCAATAGCTCATGAAAACGGCCATAAAACGCTAAAACATCGATTTTTTGGTCATTACTCTGAAAAGTGTATCTGGTGTTACGAGTCGTGTAAATCACCCCAGGACCCCCAAACCGTGGACAATACCACATGAAAACGGTCATAAAACGCGGAAACAACGAGTTTTTGCTCATAACTCTCAAACGCGTAACTGGTGTTACGGCTCCTGTAAATTTCCCTGGAATCCCCAAAATGTGGCCAATAGCTCATGAAAACGTCCATAACTCGTGAAAGACGAGTTTTTGGTCATAACTCTCAAACATGTATCGGGTGTTACGAGTCGTGTAAATCGCCCTAGAACCCTGAAACTGTGGGCAATAGCTCATGAAAACGGCCACAAAACGCGAAAAAGACGAGTTTTTTGCTCATAACTCTCAAACATGTATCGGGTGTTACAAGTCGTGTAAATCGCCCTGGAAAACCAAAACGATGGGTAATAGCTCATGAAAACGTCCATAAATCACAAAAAACGACGAGTTTTTGGTCATAAGTCTCAAACATGTATCCGGTTTTACTGGCCTCACAAATCTCTATGGAACCCCAAAACTGTGGGCAATAGCTATTGAAAATGTCCATAAACATGAAAACAATGATTTTTGGTCATATCTCTCAAACATGTATCTGGTCTTAGGGGTAGTGCAAATCGCCCTGTAACATCAAAATTTTGGGCAATAGCTCATGAATATGTCTATAAAACGTGAAAACATTGATTTTTTGTCATAACTCTCAAACGTTTATCTGGTGTTACGAGTCGTGTAAATCACCCTAGCACCCCAAAACTGTGGGAAATAGCACATGAAAGTGGCCACAGATCGCGAAAACGACGAGTTTTTGCTCATAGCTATCTAAAGCGTATCGGGTGTTACGAGTCCTGTAAATTGCTCGGGAATCCCAAAACTATGGCCAATAGCTCATGAAAACGTCCATAAATCATGAGAACGACGAGTTTCTAGTCATATCTCTCAAACATGTATCGGTTTTACTGGCCACACAAATCCCTATTGATCCCTAGTACTGTGGGCAATAGCTATTGAAAACGTCCATAAACGCGAAAGCAATGATTTTTAGTCATATCTCTCAAAAATATATAACGTCTTATGGATAGTGAAAATCGTTCTGTAATACCTAAACTGTGGGCAATAGCTCATGAAAACGGCCACAAAACGCTAAAAAGACGAGTTTTTTGCTCATAACTCTCAAACATGTATCGGGTGTTACAAGTCGTGTAAATCGCCCTGGAAAACCAAAACGATGGGTAATAGCTCATGAAAACGTCCATAAATCACAAAAAACGACGAGTTTTTGGTCATAAGTCTCAAACATGTATCCGGTTTTACTGGCCTCGCAAATCTCTATGGAACCCCAAAACTGTGGGCAATAGCTATTGAAAATGTCCATAAACATGAAAACAATGATTTTTGGTCATATCTCTCAAACATATATCTGGTCTTAGGGGTACTGCAAATCTCGCTGTAACATCAAAATTTTGGGCAATAGCTCATGAATATGTCTATAAAACGTGAAAACATCGATTTTTTGTCATAACTCTCAAACGTTTATCTGGTGTTACGAGTCGTGTAAATCACCCTAGCACCCCAAAACTGTGGGAAATAGCACATGAAAGTGGCCACAGATCGCGAAAACGACGAGTTTTTGCTCATAGCTATCTAAAGCGTATCGGGTGTTACGAGTCCTGTAAATTGCTCGGGAATCCCAAAACTATGGCCAATAGCTCATGAAAACGTCCATAAATCATGAGAACGACGAGTTTCTAGTCATATCTCTCAAACATGTATCGGTTTTACTGGCCACACAAATCCCTATTGATCCCTAGTACTGTGGGCAATAGCTATTGAAAACGTCCATAAACGCGAAAGCAATGATTTTTAGTCATATCTCTCAAAAATATATAACGTCTTATGGATAGTGAAAATCGCTCTGTAATACCTAAACTGTGGGCAATAGCTCATGAAAACGGCCATAAAACGCTAAAACATCGATTTTTTGGTCATTACTCTGAAAAGTGTATCTGGTGTTACGAGTCGTGTAAATCACCCCAGGACCCCCAAACCGTGGACAATACCACATGAAAACGGTCATAAAACGCGGAAACAACGAGTTTTTGCTCATAACTCTCAAACGCGTAACTGGTGTTACGGCTCCTGTAAATTTCCCTGGAATCCCCAAAATGTGGCCAATAGCTCATGAAAACGTCCATAACTCGTGAAAGACGAGTTTTTGGTCATAACTCTCAAACATGTATCGGGTGTTACGAGTCGTGTAAATCGCCCTAGAACCCTGAAACTGTGGGCAATAGCTCATGAAAACGGCCACAAAACGCGAAAAAGACGAGTTTTTTGCTCATAACTCTCAAACATGTATCGGGTGTTACAAGTCGTGTAAATCGCCCTGGAAAACCAAAACGATGGGTAATAGCTCATGAAAACGTCCATAAATCACAAAAAACGACGAGTTTTTGGTCATAAGTTTCAAACATGTATCCGGTTTTACTGGCCTCGCAAATCTCTATGGAACCCCAAAACTGTGGGCAATAGCTATTGAAAATGTCCATAAACATGAAAACAATGATTTTTGGTCATATCTCTCAAACATGTATCTGGTCTTAGGGGTAGTGCAAATCGCCCTGTAACATCAAAATTTTGGGCAATAGCTCATGAATATGTCTATAAAACGTGAAAACATCGATTTTTTGTCATAACTCTCAAACGTTTATCTGGTGTTCCGAGTCGTGTAAATCACCCTAGCACCCCAAAACTGTGGGAAATAGCACATGAAAGTGGCCACAGATCGCGAAAACGACGAGTTTTTGCTCATAGCTATCTAAAGCGTATCGGGTGTTACGAGTCCTGTAAATTGCTCGGGAATCCCAAAACTATGGCCAATAGCTCATGAAAACGTCCATAAATCATGAGAACGACGAGTTTCTAGTCATATCTCTCAAACATGTATCGGTTTTACTGGCCACACAAATCCCTATTGATCCCTAGTACTGTGGGCAATAGCTATTGAAAACGTCCATAAACGCGAAAGCAATGATTTTTAGTCATATCTCTCAAAAATATATAACGTCTTATGGATAGTGAAAATCGCTCTGTAATACCTAAACTGTGGGCAATAGCTCATGAAAACGGCCATAAAACGCTAAAACATCGATTTTTTGGTCATTACTCTGAAAAGTGTATCTGGTGTTACGAGTCGTGTAAATCACCCCAGGACCCCCAAACCGTGGACAATACCACATGAAAACGGTCATAAAACGCGGAAACAACGAGTTTTTGCTCATGACTCTCAAACGCGTAACTGGTGTTACGGCTCCTGTAAATTTCCCTGGAATCCCCAAAATGTGGCCAATAGCTCATGAAAACGTCCATAACTCGTGAAAGACGAGTTTTTGGTCATAACTCTCAAACATGTATCGGGTGTTACGAGTCGTGTAAATCGCCCTAGAACCCTGAAACTGTGGGCAATAGCTCATGAAAACGGCCACAAAACGCGAAAAAGACGAGTTTTTTGCTCATAACTCTCAAACATGTATCGGGTGTTACAAGTTGTGTAAATCGCCCTGGAAAACCAAAACGATGGGTAATAGCTCATGAAAACGTCCATAAATCACAAAAAACGACGAGTTTTTGGTCATAAGTCTCAAACATGTATCCGGTTTTACTGGCCTCGCAAATCTCTATGGAAACCCAAAACTGTGGGCAATAGCTATTGAAAATGTCCATAAACATGAAAACAATGATTTTTGGTCATATCTCTCAAACATGTATCTGGTCTTAGGGGTAGTGCAAATCGCCCTGTAACATCAAAATTTTGGGCAATAGCTCATGAATATGTCTATAAAACGTGAAAACATCGATTTTTTGTCATAACTCTCAAACGTTTATCTGGTGTTACGAGTCGTGTAAATCACCCTAGCACCCCAAAACTGTGGGAAATAGCACATGAAAGTGGCCACAGATCGCGAAAACGACGAGTTTTTGCTCATAGCTATCTAAAGCGTATCGGGTGTTACGAGTCCTGTAAATTGCTCGGGAATCCCAAAACTATGGCCAATAGCTCATGAAAACGTCCATAAATCATGAGAACGACGAGTTTCTAGTCATATCTCTCAAACATGTATCGGTTTTACTGGCCACACAAATCCCTATTGATCCCTAGTACTGTGGGCAATAGCTATTGAAAACGTCCATAAACGCGAAAGCAATGATTTTTAGTCATATCTCTCAAAAATATATAACGTCTTATGGATAGTGAAAATCGCTCTGTAATACCTAAACTGTGGGCAATAGCTCATGAAAACGGCCATAAAACGCTAAAACATCGATTTTTTGGTCATTACTCTGAAAAGTGTATCTGGTGTTACGAGTCGTGTAAATCACCCCAGGACCCCCAAACCGTGGACAATACCACATGAAAACGGTCATAAAACGCGGAAACAACGAGTTTTTGCTCATAACTCTCAAACGCGTAACTGGTGTTACGGCTCCTGTAAATTTCCCTGGAATCCCCAAAATGTGGCCAATAGCTCATGAAAACGTCCATAACTCGTGAAAGACGAGTTTTTGGTCATAACTCTCAAACATGTATCGGGTGTTACGAGTCGTGTAAATCGCCCTGGAACCCTGAAACTGTGGGCAATAGCTCATGAAAACGGCCACAAAACGCAAAAACGACGAGTTTTTTCGCTCATAACTCTCAAACATGTATCGGGTGTTACAAGTCGTGTAAATCGCCCTGGAAAACCAAAACGATGGGTAATAGCTCATGAAAACGTCCATAAATCACAAAAAACGACGAGTTTTTGGTCATAAGTCTCAAACATGTATCCGGTTTTACTGGCCTCACAAATCCCTATGGAACCCCAAAACTGTGGGCAATAGCTATTGAAAATGTCCATAAACATGAAAACAATGATTTTTGGTCATATCTCTCAAACATATATCTGGTCTTAGGGGTAGTGCAAATCGCCCTATAACATCAAAATTTTGGGCAATAGCTCATGAATATGTCTATAAAACGTGAAAACATCGATTTTTTTGTCATAACTCTCAACCGTTTATCTGGTGTTACGAGTCGTGTAAATTACCCTCGAATCCCAAAACTGTGGGCAATAGCACATGAAAGTGGCCACAGATCGCGAAAACGACGAGTTTTTGCTCATAGCTATCTAAAGCGTATCGGGTGTTACGAGTCCTGTAAATTGCTCGGGAATCCCAAAACTATGGCCAATAGTTCATGAAAACGTCCATAAATTGTGAGAACGACGAGTTTCTAGTCATATCTCTCAAACATGTATCGGTTTTACTGGCCACACAAATCCCTATTGATCCCTAGTACTGTGGGCAATAGCTATTGAAAACGTCCATAAACGCGAAAGCAATGATTTTTAGTCATATCTCTCAAAAATATATAACGTCTTATGGATAGTGAAAATCGCTCTGTAATACCTAAACTGTGGGCAATAGCTCATGAAAACGGCCATAAAACGCTAAAACATCGATTTTTTGGTCATTACTCTGAAAAGTGTATCTGGTCTTACGAGTCGTGTAAATCACCCCAGGACCCCCAAACCGTGGACAATACCACATGAAAACGGTCATAAAACGCGGAAACAACGAGTTTTTGCTCATAACTCTCAAACGCGTAACTGGTGTTACGGCTCCTGTAAATTTCCCTGGAATCCCCAAAATGTGGCCAATAGCTCATGAAAACGTCCATAACTCGTGAAAGACGAGTTTTTGGTCATAACTCTCAAACATGTATCGGGTGTTACGAGTCGTGTAAATCGCCCTGGAACCCTGAAACTGTGGGCAATAGCTCATGAAAACGGCCACAAAACGCGAAAACGACGAGTTTTTTGCTCATAACTCTCAAACATGTATCGGGTGTTACAAGTCGTGTAAATCGCCCTGGAAAACCAAAACGATGGGTAATAGCTCATGAAAACGTCCATAAATCACAAAAAACGACGAGTTTTTGGTCATAAGTCTCAAACATGTATCCGGTTTTACTGGCCTCACAAATCTCTATGGAACCCCAAAACTGTGGGCAATAGCTATTGAAAATGTCCATAAACATGAAAACAATGATTTTTGGTCATATCTCTCAAACATGTATCTGGTCTTAGGGGTAGTGCAAATCGCCCTGTAACATCAAAATTTTGGGCAATAGCTCATGAATATGTCTATAAAACGTGAAAACATCGATTTTTTGTCATAACTCTCAAACGTTTATCTGGTGTTACGAGTCGTGTAAATCACCCTCGAATCCCAAAACTGTGGGCAATAGCACATGAAAGTGGCCACAGATCGCGAAAACGACGAGTTTTTGCTCATAGCTATCTAAAGCGTATCGGGTGTTACGAGTCCTGTAAATTGCTCGGGAATCCCAAAACTATGGCCAATAGCTCATAAAAACGTCCATAAATCATGAGAACGACGAGTTTCTAGTCATATCTCTCAAACATGTATCGGTTTTACTGGCCACACAAATCCCTATTGATCCCTAGTACTGTGGGCAATAGCTATTGAAAACGTCCATAAACGCGAAAGCAATGATTTTTAGTCATATCTCTCAAAAATATATAACGTCTTATGGATAGTGAAAATCGCTCTGTAATACCTAAACTGTGGGCAATAGCTCATGAAAACGGCCATAGAACGCTAAAACATCGATTTTTTGGTCATTACTCTGAAAAGTGTATCTGGTGTTACGAGTCGTGTAAATCACCCCAGGACCCCCAAACCGTGGACAATACCACATGAAAACGGTCATAAAACGCGGAAACAACGAGTTTTTGCTCATAACTCTCAAACGCGTAACTGGTGTTACGGCTCCTGTAAATTTCCCTGGAATCCCCAAAATGTGGCCAATAGCTCATGAAAACGTCCATAACTCGTGAAAGACGAGTTTTTGGTCATAACTCTCAAACATGTATCGGGTGTTACGAGTCGTGTAAATCGCCCTAGAACCCTGAAACTGTGGGCAATAGCTCATGAAAACGGCCACAAAACGCGAAAAAGACGAGTTTTTTGCTCATAACTCTCAAACATGTATCGGGTGTTACAAGTCGTGTAAATCGCCCTGGAAAACCAAAACGATGGGTAATAGGTCATGAAAACGTCCATAAATCACAAAAAACGACGAGTTTTTGGTCATAAGTCTCAAACATGTATCCGGTTTTACTGGCCTCGCAAATCTCTATGGAACCCCAAAACTGTGGGCAATAGCTATTGAAAATGTCCATAAACATGAAAACAATGATTTTTTGTCATATCTCTCAAACATGTATCTGGTCTTAGGGGTAGTGCAAATCGCCCTGTAACATCAAAATTTTGGGCAATAGCTCATGAATATGTCTATAAAACGTGAAAACATCGATTTTTTGTCATAACTCTCAAACGTTTATCTGGTGTTACGAGTCGTGTAAATCACCCTAGCACCCCAAAACTGTGGGAAATAGCACATGAAAGTGGCCACAGATCGCGAAAACGACGAGTTTTTGCTCATAGCTATCTAAAGCGTATCGGGTGTTACGAGTCCTGTAAATTGCTCGGGAATCCCAAAACTATGGCCAATAGCTCATGAAAACGTCCATAAATCATGAGAACGACGAGTTTCTAGTCATATCTCTCAAACATGTATCGGTTTTACTGGCCACACAAATCCCTATTGATCCCTAGTACTGTGGGCAATAGCTATTGAAAACGTCCATAAACGCGAAAGCAAAGATTTTTAGTCATATCTCTCAAAAATATATAACGTCTTATGGATAGTGAAAATCGCTCTGTAATACCTAAACTGTGGGCAATAGCTCATGAAAACGGCCATAAAACGCTAAAACATCGATTTTTTGGTCATTACTCTGAAAAGTGTATCTGGTGTTACGAGTCGTGTAAATCACCCCAGGACCCCCAAACCGTGGACAATACCACATGAAAACGGTCATAAAACGCGGAAACAACGAGTTTTTGCTCATAACTCTCAAACGCGTAACTGGTGTTACGGCTCCTGTAAATTTCCCTGGAATCCCCAAAATGTGGCCAATAGCTCATGAAAACGTCCATAACTCGTGAAAGACGAGTTTTTGGTCATAACTCTCAAACATGTATCGGGTGTTACGAGTCGTGTAAATCGCCCTAGAACCCTGAAACTGTGGGCAATAGCTCATGAAAACGGCCACAAAACGCGAAAAAGACGAGTTTTTTGCTCATAACTCTCAAACATGTATCGGGTGTTACAAGTCGTGTAAATCGCCCTGGAAAACCAAAACGATGGGTAATAGCTCATGAAAACGTCCATAAATCACAAAAAACGACGATTTTTCGGTCATAAGTCTCAAACATGTATCCGGTTTTACTGGCCTCGCAAATCTCTATGGAACCCCAAAACTGTGGGCAATAGCTATTGAAAATGTCCATAAACATGAAAACAATGATTTTTGGTCATATCTCTCAAACATGTATCTGGTCTTAGGGGTAGTGCAAATCGCCCTGTAACATCAAAATTTTGGGCAATAGCTCATGAATATGTCTATAAAACTTGAAAACATCGATTTTTTGTCATAACTCTCAAACGTTTATCTGGTGTTACGAGTCGTGTAAATCACCCTAGCACCCCAAAACTGTGGGAAATAGGACATGAAAGTGGCCACAGATCGCGAAAACGACGAGTTTTTGCTCATAGCTATCTAAAGCGTATCGGGTGTTACGAGTCCTGTAAATCGCTCTGTAATACCTAAACTGTGGGCAATAGCTCATGAAAACGGCCATAAAACGCTAAAACATCGATTTTTTGGTCATTACTCTGAAAAGTGTATCTGGTCTTACGAGTCGTGTAAATCACCCCAGGACCCCCAAACCGTGGACAATACCACATGAAAACGGTCATAAAACGCGGAAACAACGAGTTTTTGCTCATAACTCTCAAACGCGTAACTGGTGTTACGGCTCCTGTAAATTTCCCTGGAATCCCCAAAATGTGGCCAATAGCTCATGAAAACGTCCATAACTCGTGAAAGACGAGTTTTTGGTCATAACTCTCAAACATGTATCGGGTGTTACGAGTCGTGTAAATCGCCCTGGAACCCTGAAACTGTGGGCAATAGCTCATGAAAACGGCCACAAAACGCGAAAACGACGAGTTTTTTGCTCATAACTCTCAAACATGTATCGGGTGTTACAAGTCGTGTAAATCGCCCTGGAAAACCAAAACGATGGGCAATAGCTCATGAAAACGTCCATAAATCACAAAAAACGACGAGTTTTTGGTCATAAGTCTCAAACATGTATCCGGTTTTACTGGCCTCACAAATCTCTATGGAACCCCAAAACTGTGGGCAATAGCTATTGAAAATGTCCATAAACATGAAAACAATGATTTTTGGTCATATCTCTCAAACATGTATCTGGTCTTAGGGGTAGTGCAAATCGCCCTGTAACATCAAAATTTTGGGCAATAGCTCATGAATATGTCTATAAAACGTGAAAACATCGATTTTTTGTCATAACTCTCAAACGTTTATCTGGTGTTACGAGTCGTGTAAATCACCCTCGAATCCCAAAACTGTGGGCAATAGCACATGAAAGTGGCCACAGATCGCGAAAACGACGAGTTTTTGCTCATAGCTATCTAAAGCGTATCGGGTGTTACGAGTCCTGTAAATTGCTCGGGAATCCCAAAACTATGGCCAATAGCTCATAAAAACGTCCATAAATCATGAGAACGACGAGTTTCTAGTCATATCTCTCAAACATGTATCGGTTTTACTGGCCACACAAATCCCTATTGATCCCTAGTACTGTGGGAAATAGCTATTGAAAACGTCCATAAACGCGAAAGCAATGATTTTTAGTCATATCTCTCAAAAATATATAACGTCTTATGGATAGTGAAAATCGCTCTGTAATACCTAAACTGTGGGCAATAGCTCATGAAAACGGCCATAGAACGCTAAAACATCGATTTTTTGGTCATTACTCTGAAAAGTGTATCTGGTGTTACGAGTCGTGTAAATCACCCCAGGACCCCCAAACCGTGGACAATACCACATGAAAACGGTCATAAAACGCGGAAACAACGAGTTTTTGCTCATAACTCTCAAACGCGTAACTGGTGTTACGGCTCCTGTAAATTTCCCTGGAATCCCCAAAATGTGGCCAATAGCTCATGAAAACGTCCATAACTCGTGAAAGACGAGTTTTTGGTCATAACTCTCAAACATGTATCGGGTGTTACGAGTCGTGTAAATCGCCCTAGAACCCTGAAACTGTGGGCAATAGCTCATGAAAACGGCCACAAAACGCGAAAAAGACGAGTTTTTTGCTCATAACTCTCAAACATGTATCGGGTGTTACAAGTCGTGTAAATCGCCCTGGAAAACCAAAACGATGGGTAATAGTCATGAAAACGTCCATAAATCACAAAAAACGACGAGTTTTTGGTCATAAGTCTCAAACATGTATCCGGTTTTACTGGCCTCGCAAATCTCTATGGAACCCCAAAACTGTGGGCAATAGCTATTGAAAATGTCCATAAACATGAAAACAATGATTTTTTGTCATATCTCTCAAACATGTATCTGGTCTTAGGGGTAGTGCAAATCGCCCTGTAACATCAAAATTTTGGGCAATAGCTCATGAATATGTCTATAAAACGTGAAAACATCGATTTTTTGTCATAACTCTCAAACGTTTATCTGGTGTTACGAGTCGTGTAAATCACCCTAGCACCCCAAAACTGTGGGAAATAGCACATGAAAGTGGCCACAGATCGCGAAAACGACGAGTTTTTGCTCATAGCTATCTAAAGCGTATCGGGTGTTACGAGTCCTGTAAATTGCTCGGGAATCCCAAAACTATGGCCAATAGCTCATGAAAACGTCCATAAATCATGAGAACGACGAGTTTCTAGTCATATCTCTCAAACATGTATCGGTTTTACTGGCCACACAAATCCCTATTGATCCCTAGTACTGTGGGCAATAGCTATTGAAAACGTCCATAAACGCGAAAGCAAAGATTTTTAGTCATATCTCTCAAAAATATATAACGTCTTATGGATAGTGAAAATCGCTCTGTAATACCTAAACTGTGGGCAATAGCTCATGAAAACGGCCATAAAACGCTAAAACATCGATTTTTTGGTCATTACTCTGAAAAGTGTATCTGGTGTTACGAGTCGTGTAAATCACCCCAGGACCCCCAAACCGTGGACAATACCACATGAAAACGGTCATAAAACGCGGAAACAACGAGTTTTTGCTCATAACTCTCAAACGCGTAACTGGTGTTACGGCTCCTGTAAATTTCCCTGGAATCCCCAAAATGTGGCCAATAGCTCATGAAAACGTCCATAACTCGTGAAAGACGAGTTTTTGGTCATAACTCTCAAACATGTATCGGGTGTTACGAGTCGTGTAAATCGCCCTAGAACCCTGAAACTGTGGGCAATAGCTCATGAAAACGGCCACAAAACGCGAAAAAGACGAGTTTTTTGCTCATAACTCTCAAACATGTATCGGGTGTTACAAGTCGTGTAAATCGCCCTGGAAAACCAAAACGATGGGTAATAGCTCATGAAAACGTCCATAAATCACAAAAAACGACGATTTTTCGGTCATAAGTCTCAAACATGTATCCGGTTTTACTGGCCTCGCAAATCTCTATGGAACCCCAAAACTGTGGGCAATAGCTATTGAAAATGTCCATAAACATGAAAACAATGATTTTTGGTCATATCTCTCAAACATGTATCTGGTCTTAGGGGTAGTGCAAATCGCCCTGTAACATCAAAATTTTGGGCAATAGCTCATGAATATGTCTATAAAACTTGAAAACATCGATTTTTTGTCATAACTCTCAAACGTTTATCTGGTGTTACGAGTCGTGTAAATCACCCTAGCACCCCAAAACTGTGGGAAATAGGACATGAAAGTGGCCACAGATCGCGAAAACGACGAGTTTTTGCTCATAGCTATCTAAAGCGTATCGGGTGTTACGAGTCCTGTAAATTGCTCGGGAATCCCAAAACTATGGCCAATAGCTCATGAAAACGTCCATAAATTGTGAGAACGACGAGTTTCTAGTCATATCTCTCAAACATGTATCGGTTTTACTGGCCACACAAATCCCTATTGATCCCTAGTACTGTGGGCAATAGCTATTGAAAACGTCCATAAACGCGAAAGCAATGATTTTTAGTCATATCTCTCAAAAATATATAACGTCTTATGGATAGTGAAAATCGCTCTGTAATACCTAAACTGTGGGCAATAGCTCATGAAAACGGCCATAAAACGCTAAAACATCGATTTTTTGGTCATTACTCTGAAAAGTGTATCTGGTGTTACGAGTCGTGTAAATCACCCCAGGACCCCCAAACCGTGGACAATACCACATGAAAACGGTCATAAAACGCGGAAACAACGAGTTTTTGCTCATAACTCTCAAACGCGTAACTGGTGTTACGGCTCCTGTAAATTTCCCTGGAATCCCCAAAATGTGGCCAATAGCTCATGAAAACGTCCATAACTCGTGAAAGACGAGTTTTTGGTCATAACTCTCAAACATGTATCGGGTGTTACGAGTCGTGTAAATCGCCCTGGAACCCTGAAACTGTGGGCAATAGCTCATGAAAACGGCCACAAAACGCGAAAACGACGAGTTTTTCGCTCATAACTCTCAAACATGTATCGGGTGTTACAAGTCGTGTAAATCGCCCTGGAAAACCAAAACGATGGGTAATAGCTCATGAAAACGTCCATAAATCACAAAAAACGACGAGTTTTTGGTCATAAGTCTCAAACATGTATCCGGTTTTACTGGCCTCACAAATCCCTATGGAACCCCAAAACTGTGGGCAATAGCTATTGAAAATGTCCATAAACATGAAAACAATGATTTTTGGTCATATCTCTCAAACATATATCTGGTCTTAGGGGTAGTGCAAATCGCCCTATAACATCAAAATTTTGGGCAATAGCTCATGAATATGTCTATAAAACGTGAAAACATCGATTTTTTTGTCATAACTCTCAACCGTTTATCTGGTGTTACGAGTCGTGTAAATTACCCTCGAATCCCAAAACTGTGGGCAATAGCACATGAAAACGGCCATAGAACGCGAAAACGACGTGTTTTTGCTCATAACTCTCAAACGCGTATCAGGTGTTGTGAGTCCTGTAAATAGCTCGGGAATCCCAAAACTGTGGCCAATAGCTCATGAAAGCGTCCATAAATTGTGAAAACGACGAGTTTTTTATCATAACTCACAAACATGTATCGGGTGTTATGAGTCGTGTAAATCGCCCTGGAACCCCAAAACTGTGGGCAATATCTCATGAAAAGGGCCATAAAACATGAAAACAACGAGTTTTTTGATCATAACTCTGAAACGTGTATCGGGTGTTACAAGTCGTGTAAATCGTCCTGGAAAACCAAAACGGTGGGTAATTGCCGATGAAAACGTCCATAAATCGCAAAAACGACGAGTTTTTGGTCATAACTCTCAAACATGTATCCGATTTTACTAGCCTCGCAAATCCCTATTGAACCCTAAAACTGTGGGAAATAGTTATTGAAAATGTCCATAAACACGAAAACAATGATTTTTGGTCATATCTCTCTAACATGTATCTGGTCTTAGGGGTAGTGCAAATCGCCCTGTAACATCAAAATTTTGGGCAATAGCTCATGAATATATCCATAAAACGCGAAAACATCGATTTTTTGTCATAACTCTCAAACGTGTATCTGGAGTTTCGAGTCGTGTAAATTACCGTAGAACCCCAAAACTGTGGGCAATAGCACATGAAAACGACAATAGAACGCGAAAATGACGTGTTTTTGCTCATAACTCTTAAACACGTATGGGGTGTTACGAGTCCTGTAAATCGCCCTGGAATCCCAAAACGGTGGGCAATATCTCATGAAAACAACCATAAATCGTGAAAATGACGAGTTTTTGGTCATAACTCTCAAACATGTATCCGATTTTACTGGCCATGCAAATCCACATTGAACCCCTAAACTATGGGAAATAGGTCATGAAAACGGCCATAAATGCGAAAACAATGATTTTTATTCATATCTCTCAAACATGTATCATGTCTTATGGGCCGTGCAAATCACCCAGGAATATCAAAAATATGGGCAATAGCTCATGAAAACAACCATAAAAGGCGAAAACTTCGAGTTTTTGGTCATAACTCTCAAACATGTATCCGGTTTCTGTTGGCCATGCAAATCCCCATTGAACCCCAAAACTGTGGGCTATAGCTATTGAAATCGTCCATAAACACGAAAACAACGATTTTTGGTCATATCTCTCAAACATGTATCGGGTCTTATGGGTAGCGCAAATCGCCCTATAACATCAAACTTTTGGGCAATAGCTCATGAATATATCCATAAAACGCGAAAACATCGATTTTTTGGTCATAACTCTCAAACGTTTATCTGGTGTTACGAGTCGTGTAAATCACCCTATCACCCCAAAACTGTGGGCAATAGCACATGAAAGTGGCCACAGATCGCGAAAACGACGAGTTTTTGCTCATAACTATCTAACGCGTATCGGGTGTTACGAGTCCTGTAAATTGCTCGGGAATCCCAAATTTATGGCCAATAGCTCATGAAAACGTCCATAAATCATGAGAACGACGAGTTTCTAGTCATATCTCTCAAACATGTATCGGTTTTACTGGCCACACAAATCCCTATTGATCCCTAGTACTGTGGGCAATAGCTATTGAAAACGTCCATAAACGCGAAAGCAATGATTTTTAGTCATATCTCTCAAAAATATATCACGTCTTATGGATAGTGAAAATCGCTCTGAAATACCAAAACTGTGGGCAATAGCACATGAAAACGGCCATAGAACGCGAAAACGACGTGTTTTTGCTCATAACTCTCAAACGCGTATCAGGTGTTATGAGTCCTGTAATAGCTCGGGAATCCCAAAACTGTGGCCCATAGCTCATGAAAGCGTCCATAAATTGTGAAAACGACGAGTTTTTTATCATAACTCACAAACATGTATCGGGTGTTATGAGTCGTGTAAATCGCCCTAGAACCCCAAAACTGTGGGCAATATCTCATGAAAAGGGCCATAAAACATGAAAACAACGAGTTTTTTGATCATAACTCTGAAACGTGTATCGGATGTTACAAGTCGTGTAAATCGTCCTGGAAAACCAAAACGGTGGGTAATAGCCGATGAAAACGTCCATAAATCGCAAAAACGACGAGTTTTTGGTCATAACTCTCAAACATGTATCCGATTTTACTAGCCTCGCAAATCCCTATTGAACCCTAAAACTGTGGGAAATAGTTATTGAAAATGTCCATAAACACGAAAACAATGATTTTTGGTCATATCTCTCTAACATGTATCTGGTCTTAGGGGTAGTGCAAATCGCCCTGTAACATCAACTTTTTGGGCAATAGCTCATGAATATGTCCATAAAACGCGAAAACATTGATTTTTTGGTCATAACTCTCAAACGTTTATCTGGTGTTACGATTCGTATAAATCACCCTAGCACCCCAAAACTGTGGG